>OU015499.1:63260623-63633123 GCA_907164885.2 Dolomedes plantarius
CCAGGGCGCCACGAGATACGTCCCGTCTAGAATTGAAGACGAATGACTCTGCATTTTGTTGTTTTTTTTCCTCAAGAAATTGTGAATATCATACTAAAAAATTGTAACGTCGAAGGAAAAAAAGGTATTCGGGGACAGTTGGAAGAATTTCAATAACGTGACTTGGAAGCATTTATTGGCTTGTTGCTGCTGTCTGGGGTATATAAATCTCGTAATGAGTCTACAGACAGTCTGTGGGATACCCCAACGGGACGGGATATCTTCAGGGCAACTATGTCCTTAGAAAAATTCAAAATGATATCAAAGATTCTTCGATTTGATGAACATGTAGATCCGAACAAGAAGACGGGTAACCGACAAATTTGCAGCCATAAGAGAACTTTGGGACAAGTGGGTGGAACTTTTGCCTATGTTGTATAACCCTGAAATGTACGTTACTGTGGATGAACAACTGGTAGCTTTCCGAGGAAAGTGCCCCTTTCGCCAGTACATGCCCAGCAAACCAGCCAAGTACGGCGTAACATTTTGGGTACTTTGTGACAACGCTACCAATTCTGTCTGGAACATACAGCCGTATATCCAGTAAAGAGGCAAGTGCGTAGTCCTCCAGAGTACTCTTCACCATCACAGAAAGATAGCAGATTCAGACACAAAGGAACCTCAAATCATTCTAGATTTAACAGCGCCAAAGGAGGAGTAGACTTTAGATTAAACTAGCCTCCCACCTATTCCTGCCGGAGAATACCAATAGATGGTCCATCGTAGTTTTCTCCAACAGCCTAGACATTTCCGGTATAAACCATTCTTATTATTCCTCAAGATCAACCCAGAATGGAAGATGAACTCATTTCACAAAAGGAGAATCTTCCTTGAGAAGCTTGGCATGACTTTGGTTACCCACCACATTGAAGGAAGAAAACATCTGCCAAGAGAAAGGGCTTCCCGAGTATTGGCGATGAGTATTCGAAACTCGGGACAACTAGAACCCCAATCTGGAGAATCCGGAAATGTAGCAACTATTGACAAAAGTGAAAGATGCCGCTTATGCACACAGACTGAAAACAAAAGTCCTGTGAGGTGTTTCAAAGGTAGACAGTTTACTTGTAAGCAACATTACATTCAAGTGTGTAACAATTGTATATAACGGAACAACTTATATTTCTAACGAATTTAAAAATTTTCTATGACTTTCCTTCATTGATTGTTCAAGCGTCCAAAATTGTATTGTTGGATGTAAGCTGAATATTTCATAAATATTTCGTTAATGAGTAATTTTACTTCCGAAAATAAACAAATAATATACTCAGGTACGAACTTTCTTGTTTTATCAAACGAATGTCAAAAAAATATATGTAATAAATACAGGAAAAATCCGTTCTACATTGTATTGCATTTGAAAGTTTACAGTGATTTTCAGGGGTGGAGGATTGAATTACAGCATTTTTATTTTATAAATACAGAGTGGTTCATTAAATTCAAGCTTCCTTATGGTTATGAAAACTTACCTGTTAAACAATGTTAAATGATATACAATTACATAAAAGTGTTTATAAAATGATAACTAAATAAATAATTAAATTACTAATATAAATAAATGTGACTATAATACAACAACATTGAAAATTATACCTTGGGTCATTTTTGACCCGAACACCTTAGGTTTATGCTACATTGCAACAACGCAGGAAGGTTAACAAGTTTCAATATGAGAACCATTGGTTGCTCCACACATGTGAAGTCGATAATCAATCTCTAACTAGGTGTAACGGAGCATGTATGGCATCACTGTGGCAATTGCATCGACAATTCTCTCCCGTAAATGTGTCGAGTCCCGTACCTTTACGGTGTAAACAATGTTCTTGGCGTAACCCCAGATTTGTACTCCGCTAACCACAACACACAATGAGCTTTCTCCTGGACGGCCGACATTGCAATGACGGAAAACCGAACGAAGACCTCTTCCACCTCGCATCGCTTCTGCGCAACGTTCCATGTCACGGTTGCGTCCCAGTTACATTTAGAAATCTTCGACACTTGCCAAGTTGTTTGAAAAGTACCGGGTGGTTATAATTAAACTTCCCCTATAAACGGCATCCTACAGCGCAAACGGGTGAACGGAACGCAACGAAATTTTGTATATGGGCTATACACGAGATGAGCTCACGAAATTTCGAAAGAAAAAATTTAGTTCCAAAATGTTCACCAGAGGGCGCCTTTTAGGGGAAAAACATGAAATTTAACACAATAAACGACCAAAACGGAATACAGAAACAATATTAACATTTATTGACTAGTTTCTGATCACCTTGTCATCGAACCACATTAAATAAAGGTAAGGAAATAAAAAACAGTGGGCCTTTGCTGTCTGAAGAAAAAAGTTCAGTTTGCGGAAACAGGTGCAGATTATGACTAAATGCCACAAGAGGAGCAGTTGTTAATCGTGTCCAGGACGATGTAAGGAAAGGTGCTCAATGTGACCACCGTCAGTCACCTGCAAATGATCAGTTACGATCTGCTGTTGAACACATTGTCCATCGCCTTGAAACTTTGCAGGTGACATACGGTGGTCACATTGAGCGCCTTTCCTTACATCGTCCTGGACACGATTAACAACTGCTCCTCTTGTGACATTTCGTCATAATCTGTACCTGTTTCTGCAAACTCAACCTTTTTTCTTCAAACAGCAAAGGCGTAATGCTATTTATTTCCTTACCTTTATTTTAATGTGGTTCGATGACAAGGTGATCAAAAACTAGTCAATAAATAATGTTCAAATTGTTTATGTATTCCGTTTTAGTCGTTTATTTTGTTAGATTTAATGTTTTTACATGAAAAGCGCCATCTGGTGGACATTTATGAACTAATTTTTTTTTTCGGAATTCCGTGAGCGCATCTCGTGTATAGCCCATATACGAAATTTCGTTGCATTCCGCTCACCCGTTTGCGCTGCATGATGTCGTTTATTGGGGAAGTTTAACTATAATCACCCGGTATATTATTGCGTTTGCTCAATTTCTTTCAGAATTATGAGCTTTCGAAATGTGTCCAACCTTTTTCGATGACCCTCTATTATGCCCTCCATTCTAGCATTTAAACTCCCTTTCCTAAATCCAATCCCCCATTAATATTAATTTATCGCTTTAAAACCCTTAGCCACCGAAATCCCATGAATTGCATTTCTACACGTGTATGTGTGCAAATTCAGGAGTGGTTTAGCATCGCGAGCCCCAAAATTTGTTGACCCTACAAGTAACAGTCAAATGGTCTACCTCGCTTTCTGTTGAAAGGTGATATTATTCGGAGCCGTTCTTCTGAAATGGACGGATGTACTTTTGTCGCTCTAATAAACGATTCGTCCCGACTGCTTCCAAATTAAATTTTATCCCTTTCAGGCTGAGTTCAGCCATGTAACTATGAGCTAGTTTTTCCTTCATACATATTAGTGGTAGCTTAAAATAAAACAATTGTCGATAGATTTTCAATATTAGATTGCTTTTTTATATATGAGTTGGATAATGAGTTGTATAATGACTGCTTCCAAAATAAATTTTATCCCTTTCAGGCTGAGTCCAGGCATGTAAATATGATCTAGTTTTTCCTTCATACATATGAGTGGTAGCTTAAAATAAAACAATTGTCGATAGATTTTCAATATTAGATTGCTTTTTTATATATGAATTAGATAATGAGTTGTATAATGACTGCTTCCAAAATTAAATTTTATCCCTTTCAGGCTGAGCCCAGGCATGTAAATATGATCTAGTTTTTCCTTCATACATATGAGTGGTAGCTTAAAATAAAACAATTGTCGATAGATTTTTAATATTAGATTTCTTTTTTATATATGAGTTGGATAATGAGTATGGAGAATCTTCTAATATAGAGAAACAAATTATTAAATAGATTCAAATCGATAATTACTATGTTTCAGTACAACAAAAGAAAAAAAAGGGATTTCGCATCAGAGTTTTTTAGGGCACTCTATATGCATAAAAAAAAGTGGGGATTAACTGAGGTGTCCTCGAAGTTCCGTTGCCATGGGAACGTCTTATTAAGGTTGAGGTGGATTTTCATCCCTGTTTATTATGTGTATTGTAACAATTCCTTATGACAGAACGATGAAATACGTTCTGATGGTTATTATTTTTCCTCTTTTACACTAATGAATTTGAATTATGGCTTAAATGCATTTATGGGCCCAAAACATCAAAGGTCATAGAAATTAAGATCAGACAATTGAGGAAAAGCAATTTAAATATGTGTTTTTCGAAATGCATTTTGCAAAGAGTTTTTCTAATTAAATCAAGGCACGTAAAATAATTTTAGCATGATAGAATTAACAGTGTTGATTTTAATTGGAAAAATACGAATAGTGTTCTCTATATACATACTTTTTCATGGAAATTAAAAATATTAAACTCTCTGCAAAATTGAATGCAATTTTACCTTGATAGTCATTTATGCGACATGGATATAAATTATTTGATTTTCCTCTCCTTGTTCACTCTCTAGATGTTAAGAGTTGCAATACAGGGTGGTCAATAAATTTGGACCACCCTGGAGTGGTCCAAAATTTTTTAAAAAAGTTACAACGGATTTGCTTTCATGGAACCACAAAACGCACATTGTTTTTTCCTGCATGGTAGCCATTTGCATACAGACGCAATAATTAAATTTTTGTTGTTCAAATATGAAATGCGCTCAATAATTTCGACCACCCTGGTTATGGTCCAAAATTAAAAAAAAAAAAGAGTTGCAGTGGATTTGCTTTCATGGAACCACAAAACGCACATTGCTTTTTCCTGTACGTTAGCCATTTGCAGACTGACGCAATTATTAAATTTTTGTTGCGAAATGTTGTTGCGCCATCTACTGGCTTAAGTGGAAGGTATTTAATTTTTTAAATTTTGTTGTGTAAAACTGTTTTAAATTGCCTTTCCAAGAACACAATAAACATGTACGTACCTCCTTTTGTTTTTTTGTTTTCAACACGAAATGCGCTCAATAATTTTGGACCACCCTGTATTTTCCATTAATCATATTGAACAAAAATTATATTTATTGAAAACCTATTAGACAGGATATATAAACGTTAAGGTTAGGTTATGTTTCTCAAGCATTCAAAATATTTTAAATTCGAGAGGAGTTTCAAAACCAAACATCGCAAATGTACCATGTAATGTTGGATATTTAGGCTTATGAGGAGTTTTTCTTCAGGGAATAACTAATAATCATGACATAAGGGAAGGAATTTCAAATGCGGAATTTCTTAGAGGAAAAAAATGATTGCATATTTAACAGAAAGGTTCCAAAACAGCAAAAGTTTTAAAATATGTGTTGCCATGTTGTTGCTAATATTCGGTTGTTGACCTTCCATTACTAAATTTGTTACGATGAGTGGTTTATTTTCACTGCTGCCTTGAAAACGCCGTCAATATTACTCAATAAATAAGGTATCCAAGTACCGTTGAAACATCAATTTTGACGAAAATTCCGATATTGTTTTTAATTCTTTTTTTTTTTGTAAAGATTGTAAATTTATGTTTCTAAATCTGCTTTTGTTTTGGCACGATCATTAGAAATGAAGTTAAAACGATTTAAAGATCAGCAGCAGCTATGAATTTCAAAACAAGTTGAAAATCGTGACTTCTGAAGAACTTATTTTTCGTCAAAAATATAAACGACTCTTGTTACAACTCAAAATCTAACCATGGTATGTCTCCGAAATTTTTCACGTATATTTTTAAAATAATAAGAATGTAATGAAGTACAGATTTGGTTCTAGGTATAATATTCTTTGATTTATAGCTGCATTTATAAAAAAATCTCATGAAAAATTACTAATGAATAAATACTATTATTACCTAATTTCGCTTAAAAAGCCGTTTATAACCGAGTTTTCACCGAAAAGTAGTAAAGCAATAGTTTTCACATTTATTCGCTCATATCTGCAAGTTTCACATTTATTCGCATCTATTTCGTAAATACGAAAATACGTATCCCTAACATATCGTTTCCCAAAAGAAGACCTACTCAATCTACTTATATATATATATATATATATATATATATATATATATATATATATATATATATATATATATATATATATATATATATATATATATATATATATATATATATATATATATATATATATATATATATATATATATACACAAAAGGTTGTTCGCACTTTATGGAAACGATTTTGATAGTTAAGTTTTATGTATAAATGCTATATTTTTTGCGATGATATGCTTCTATCTGATAGCCATGGTACTTAGTAATAGCTCTAGCTCGAATTTTCCATGAAAGTAAAATTTTTCTTAGTACTTTCATGTCGATTTTACCCCATTCCTCTTGGACAGTTTTCCAAAGCCCGTTCAGTGTTCTTGGATGCTGTTTTCCTAAGGCTCCTTTTAATAAACCGAAAGCGCAAAAGTCCATTACAGAAGCGTCAGAGGATTTTACAGGTATTTCATCAAATAGGATACATTTTATTCCTGTTTCTGATTCTTTCTTTGCTAAATAAACAGCAGTTCATTTAGACGTGTGACTAGAGGCTTTGTCCATATGAAGCTCGACTTTATCAATGTCCTTTCCATATAAGACTGGAATTTATTCTTCAGAAATGGTTCTAAAATATTCTGCTGATAGTAGAATGAATTAATTTTGGCTTTACATGAGACTTCTTTGATTTTTAATTTGCCGTTGTAACAAAATCCTGAAACTATCATGAATCCCTTTGGGAACTTTTCTGTACACTGACGTAGCCATTTCGCACGGTCATTCCAGTCAGTTGAGCAACAGAAAATTAATCTTTTTTCATCACAGTCACTTAAATACACCCACGCGTCATCGAGTGTTACTACAAATTTCCATTTTTCAGCAGCCAGGTGTTTTTCATATATTTTTCTACAATTTGTTTTTCTTTCAGCAATATGCTTTGGCAAAAGCAGATGAACTTTCGGTTTAAACATCTTTTTTAGCTTCAAATCTTTATGAATGATTTTACTTACAGTGCCAGAAGACATTCCTAGTTTCAATGCAATGGATCTTTGATTCGACGTATTTTCTTTTAGGATCACAGTCTTCATTTTCTGGATATTTACCCGCGTTCGAACAGTCTTAGGATGAGGTTTCGATGTCATGTTTTCACTTTGACTTTCAATTAGACTTTTTTTTCCTTTCAAATTTAATATATTATAAATACCTTTTTTCGAAATGCCATAACAGCGATTTTTACACCGCTTATAATTTGTTGATTCGAATATTTCTCCTAGGAAAGCGCAGTTACGTAGCCTTCGAGGCATCTATCAATTTTAGGATCCCTTTTCAAAATAAATCTTTTATTTTACATTCCAATCAAAACAAAACAGTAACAGACGATTATTCTGAAGTTGTCAGATTTTTATCTCAAATGCAAACGACAAAAATAAATTACAAAATTGCTTCCTTTGCGTGGGAACGACCTTCTATATATCTATATATACAAATCTCGGTGTCTAGGGTGTAGTCACTTGGTCGAAAAAAGGGAACATTACACAGACTGAAAATAACGCAATTTATTACACTTGCAACGCCCACACAGGACAATGTCCACACAGAAATGCAGGAATACTTCTTAATACTCTTAATTTTAATTACTATTTAAAACCAAAATCGAGCTCGCGTATCTGTTGTAGAGGCGAGTTGAGGATGAGAGAACTTCTGGCCACGCACGAGGTTCTATGGGAAACCATGGATAAGTAAAACTCCCATCATGGATACATAAAACAAACTATCTCTCTCTCTCTCACACACATACACACACATATATATATATATATATATATATATATGACACACATATATATATATATATATATATATATATATATATATATATATATATATATATATACAGTGATACCTCCCTTAACGAACACTCCCGAATAGCGGACACCTCTAATTAACGGACATTTTTACGAGTCCCAGTCCTTTTATATAGGACAATCCATGTTATTCCCTCTGGATAGCGGACACTCCGAATAGCGGACGAGTATTTTTGAAAAACTTTCAATTATTTTGGTAAACATTTCAAAATTATTCTATCAAGCAAGCTAAAAATATATGCTTATGCGTCTTTGCAACGAACAACACCTTATATTTTAAGGGTGAAAGAGGGTGTGTAGTGGCGGGAAAATTTCAAAAAAGCGGCTCACTCTTTTGCAGTATTGCAACATGCTGGGAGACTTCGAAACTCCAGTTGTTATGGAAAAGCTAAGAAGCCTAGATGTTACAAGAACATTGATGTACGAAAATTTAGTGTTTTATGGAAGTTAAATAAGAAAGCGTGGTGACCACTGAGATAATGAGCGATTGGTTGGTGGAGTTAGACAACAAAATGAAAAAACAAAAGGAAAATATCATTATGTTCATGGGCAATGGTACTTCCTATCCTGATGATTTAAATATCATTATGTTTCATGGACAATGGAACTTCCCATCCTGATGATTTAAAGCTCAATACTGTTAATTTAGTTTTCTTGCCTCCTAACACCACTTCGATGCTAGAGCCACTTGTTCAGAGAATTATCCGCAGCTTTAAAGTACGATACAGAAAGCTGCTTCTGAGACATGTGCTGTCACAGATTATCTCCTGCAAATCCACAGAAGAGTTGGCAAAAATCAGTATCTTGTTTTGGATTTCCTGAACTACGTCAGCCCTTCAAAAGGTGGAACCATGGGTGCGTTCTAAATTGTTTTATGACGGCGGATTTTGAGTAGAAGCGAAGTGGCAACTGACGGTACTACTGAAAAAACCGATAAAAACGAATATTTTAGTAGTAATTAAATAATTTGGCTCCTATGCATTGTATTTTGGGATTATTTAACCCATTAACCGCTGGTGTTGCGTTGATGCAACGGTCAAAATAAATGCGCATAAAAAATTAGCTATCAAGTAAATTTTATATTAACAGTATTTTGAGTAGGGTTAATAATTGAGTTAAAAAATATTTGCCTTCAACTGTTCTTTTAATTTCATATCGAGTTCCAAATTAAGAGCGTTAGTTAAGCATTTTTGAGCAAGAACTTTCCCCTGGTCCTTTTCACAGAAGAAATATAGCGAGACACACGTGCGTTTTAGAGGTGATCTATATTTAGCCAAGGTCAAGTTTTAACAAAACATGAAATCATTCTGTTGCTTTGTTTGGATGGGGGAGGAACAGAAAACAGGTGTTGCGTTGGCGCACCGTAATCCGGAAAAGGGTAGTTCTCTAATTCACTCGTTTCGTTCGACTGTGGGGAACTTATTCCCATTCTGTGGTTACAGAAATGCCTAAAACTAGATATCTTACGTTAGAAGAAGCTTTTCAAAGAATTTTCGATGAAGATTCAGATAATGAGGACAAGTACGAGAATGAAACTGAATATTGTTGTTATTCCACCAGAAACAACAGAAGCTAGTGATGAAGAAGAAGGAAATGATAATATTTTGAATAATGACAATGATGTTTTACAAGCGATACTGCTGGCGAAATTGAAGTGAGCGTAAAAAGAAGTTTTTGCCCCCTAAAGCAGTACAAGTTCATGCGAAAAAAATTAAAAAACAAAAACTGAAGACTTGAAATGGATAAAGAAGGAACCATTCAATATGTGAAGCCAAAAAATGAAGAAAAAGATAGAATCAAAACTATGAAAAATATAATTCAAGATAAAACTAGTGCAGGAAATTTATGATCTCCTCTTTGGCTCAGAGGTTTTTTCCCTTCTCGTCGAACAGACAAACCTATATGCTCAACAAAAAAATCGCCCACATTTTTTAGCATCTGAAGCCTACATGAGACGATTCATTGGAATATTGTTGCTAACGGGATTATTCTTTACTTCAGGAAGAAATGTACTGGTCTCTTGATAAGGACATTTCTGTCCCTATTGTGCTAGAATCGATGTCACGTTTGCAGTACAGGAACATGAAACAAAATTTGCATTTGGCAGATAATATTGCACCATAGATTTAATATATTTTTTATATATTAGACATAATATTGCACCATAGATAATTTGCACCATAATTTTTTCATACATCTTTGCTATCGATTTACAAATCCAAGATACTTAGTAAAAAAGCAATTGCTTTTATTTCATCTGACGTGAAAATTTCCTTGTGCCACAAAAATAAAAGTAAATATACCTATCCGTATTTACAATTTTGAGATTACAAAGAGTGCATTACTAAGTTGAATTCCAATTATTTTTCAAAGAAACTATGTTTGTTCAATGTTCATGCTAAGTAATTACACATTTAAAAAAAAACGAGGTAATAATATAGGTGCAATCGACAATTTTATTTTCTATTACAAAATCCGTTATTTAAAAAAAAAATTCTGCAGGCGTCAGACCGAAAAATAAAGATATCAACCTATAAAAGCTGAATAAGAAATGGTTTATTTGCTTCTCTAGACTGTTACCTTGAGAATATGGAAGGTTTCTTATCTCGTAATAAGTCTACTATGGTTTATTCTAAATGTTTGCTTTTGCTCATATTTGCCATGAATTTTGATGCGAGTTTCAATTCACTTGAGACCAAAAACAAATTTCCCTTTCATAAATCGCAGGAAACTTGCTTCGGTTTCTAACGTTGAGGGATTTCCTTGCCATATTTAAAACAAAAAAAAATCCCAGTTTTATGCTACCTTAAGGAACTGTGGGGTTTCGGTAGTCGTTCCGTAATATTTCAGAAAGAAAAGCAACTTCAATTTTGTTCTTGTTACTGTTGCACAGATAAGTGCATTTGAACAGTGTTTATGTATATTTTCATTGAGTTTCACAATTTTACAGTTTGTTTATAAAGATTCATGACATGATAAAATTTTAACAGGATCATATACAGGTTGTAGTCGAATTCGACCCCAAATTCAGAGGGGTGATAGTCGGCTTCAAGACGAGCAATAATCACATAGGAATGTATGACCGGAAACACAAACCTGGTCAACTAGAGGATAAACAAAGATGCAGAAATAATGTCTTTTCATTTCTGCATCTTTGTTTATCCTCTGTCTGATCAGGTTTGCGTTTCCGGTCATACATTCCAATGTGATTCTGTTTTTTTCTTTAGTTTTCTTCCACTTCCAGAAAAATGCGATATTTCCGGCCATCCAGTGGGGTTGGTAAGAGATAGGGTCCGATTAAGTAAACAGCGCCCTCCAGCGTCAGGTTTGCTTTTCCTGGCATACTTTCCTTTCTGATTATTACTCGTCTTGATGCCTACTATCACCCCTCTGAATTTGTCGGTCGAATTCGGCAACACCCTGTATACATATCCAATTACAACGTTCAGGGGTACCTCGGTAGTTGTCGTTAATTGGTTCCAGAAGGCAAGACGAGTACCGAACAAATTTTTTCCATAATAAGACATAATGTAAATTGAATTAATTCTTTCCTGAAAACCAGAAATTTCTTATTTTATTGGCGATTTATAAATTGACGGGGTCATTTTTTTAAACCAAAATCCCAAATTTAGAGAGACATAATTTAAAACAATAATAACTGAAAAAAAGTAAAATTTTTCTTCACTCAACTCGTACAGAAAGAAATTGATGGTCTAGTGCAGGGATTCCCCACGGGGTCCAGGTGGACCCCTTGGGGGTCGATGGAAGTTTAAAAAGGGACTATAGTATTCCAGGGATCTATTGGGGGCCTATGATAAATTTTTCTGCTTTAAAATTCAAAAAGGAGAAGGAACCTTTTAATTGCGGAGTGCTTACTCGTTTTAAACTAATCACACAGACGCGCAGCACCACCATCTTAATGTTACAGAAGCGTCTTCTTCTAGTCGTTAAAAGGTCATAAACCTGTGTGTGAGCTAAACTAAAGCGGGTCATCAGCTCCGATGGAAATGGAAGCTGCTTCAATTATATGGAAACGTTCCCGTGATTATGGATTTCGATATACCACTTTATTATCAGTGGTGATGCAAAAACATTTAACCCTCTAATAGGGACCCCTTTGGGGGCCCACCCCACGCTAATGATAAATCTATTTGAGAGTTTTGTGATAAGGTATTAGTGGCAAAACTTGTGGTTCTATTGTATGTAAATTTATTTACCTGATTTAGAAATTGTTATATTATTATTCTAAATTCAACCTCCGGCACCACCACGTGGTGGGTCCTGGGGGTCTACCGAAAGGTAGACTGCTAACGCTGGAGGAGCGTGGGTAAATGTGGAAGATAAAGGCGGCCTAACAATGGAGAGAAAGGATTGAGGAAATGCGTGGCCTCTCGGAGGACTTAGTGAAGTTGGAGCATCAAAGACTGGTTAATGCTATAAGTACGTCGAAACTGACTGTTGAAATAAAAGACAGATGAACGATGACATTGCTGAGATAGTTAATTCTATCAATGAACAGCAAAAGATGATTCAATATTTGAAGGGACAGATCAGCATACTTGAAAAAAGGAAAAATAAAAGCTACGCTGAGGTAGTGAAGAAAAAACAGTAGAGAAGAAAAAGCGAGAGAAGAGAGTACAGAGAGGGGGAAAAATGAGATAGAGATAATTCCTCTAAATAAGCAGGAATCAGATCAAACGAAAAATGTAGTTAAAAAGGACGTTAAGTCTGAGTTATTGGGCATTGGAATTAAGACTTGTAACAGAAATGATAGACAGAAACGAAAGAAGAACTTGATATTTTTATGAAGGAGTTTATGAGGAAGAAAGCGGTGAATACGTTGTATCACACACGTAAGCCTAGATTGATAGATCCGTGTATAGTGGTATATGATGTAGATGAGTTGTATGAGAAAAAATAAATGAAAGATATTATAAAAGAGCAGAATGAATAGTTTGAGAACAGTGATATTGAAGTGTTAACGAATTTCAAGACCAAAAACGGAAAATATAATTGGGTCTTTAGAATGAAAGGAGAGGATTATAGAAGAATGGAAGATATAAAAGGTTTAAAACAGGCTGGAAACTGTTTGGAAAGGCTATACGAAACCGATGGTATGCTATAAATGTTGGAGACGTGGTCATATGTCCAAATATTGCAGGAATCAGGAAAAGTGTAAAATTTGCTCTGAAGAGGTGTAGTAGTAGTTTAGTAATAGTGTATAATGTAATGTCAAAACAACCGACAATGGCGGAGGCGCCAAATGTATGTAAAACGATAAACTAAAAGAGTTATTCAAACCAACCCAGCACCGACTGCCATGCAACCAATGTGGGAAAGTAAATAAATTAAGCTTAACAGGAACGAAACATTCTTACTTACAGTCTTCTTGTAGTATGGTGTCACCGCAGTGCGAGGTATTCCAAATCATAACAAATTAGAATCAAAATACATTTCACTTGTAGCTATTTATTCCAATTTTCACGACCAGTAAATGGGGAGAAGAACAAACGTTGCAAAATGGCATCAACGAAGGGAGAACTGTACCCAAATAAATAGCAAATACGTTTAGAAGTAATTGCTTGAATTCACAGTGGGAGGACCTGCCTTGTGCAAAGCCCTCGCTAAAATATTTCTTGTTGAAAACCATAAAGCTTGAGAAGCCGCTTCAAAATTTTTGCTTTGAATTACACGAAAAGAAACATGCTAGTTGTTAAAGTTACTGAAACTGAATTCTAAATACCGTTGACTTCAGAAAAAGAAAACCCAACCAAGTGAAACACTGCCATCTGTTGGTGAACACAAATAAAAACATATAAATTTAACAATAGAAGTGCCTTTTAAGTCCAAACAAGGTGCACGAGGGGAAACACTGTAAAAGGGAACCCTTGGGGTAATTGTGAAAATACCATCAGAAGACCGAAAAGAAGATGGAATCAAAGCATCTGAGACGGATCACGAATGTTGCCGGTACCAAGCAGAAATTGGTAAAATAGCAGACAACTACAGATTATGGATATCAGGAGACACGCTAGCACCAAGTAGAGACCGGAAAAGTAGCAGCAACTACAGACTATGATCGCCGGGAGTCACGCCATCCTCGGTTCTGCGAGGACTATACTGAGGACTTTGAATCTTGTTATGATTATTGATAATACTTTGTTTATATGTTATTTAATCTGCACGAGTTGTGCAGACATGTTTAGAAGTTAATGTTAGTAAAACTAGTTACAGTGTAACTGTATAATGTTGTTATTTATTTACATTTATAAAACAGTTCCGTAACTGACTGACTCACTGACTGACTGATTGACTGACTGACATACAACGCACAGACCAAACCGCTGGACCTAAAGGGCTGAAATTTTGCATGGCGATTCTTCTTATAGTGTAGGGGCGCACTAAGAAGGATTTTGGAAAAATTCTTCTTAGATTTTTTTACATTGGAATTTTCGGCTGTTTTGGTGACTTTTTTTAAGTTTGCTTTTAAAATAATAATTTGAGGGTTATAAAATTTACATCACGAGAAGGATCATAAGGATTCCTTTAGAATGAGATCTTTTTCGAATCTTTTCCTCTATTTTCTGATTTTTTTGGAGAATTCTTAATGATTAATTTTTAGAACTTAATTTATTAAATGCTGATCACGTGATTTCTTTTTCTTATACTTAAAATAAATTTATCGCCATGTGCATAACAACTAAATAGACAAAATTTTTTTTTCTTGCTAATACGGCAGACGATTGGACATTATCCAAAAAATTGGACATTTTAATATTGGACATTATCCAATATTAAAATACAATGAAAGATATGTTCCTCAAACTGTACTATATTAACTGTACTATATTCTTTAGTATGTCCTATTACATCTAATTTGAATATTTTCTTCTACATTATTTGTCTATAAAAATATACCTTACGATATTTATATAAATATATATATATATATATTTACATCAATTGTATACATTGATCGTCGTATTATTATATATATATATATATATATATATATAGTATAATTGCATAGATTGACCGTTGTATTTAATTTGAATGTACTCAGTAGCGAAGTGCGGGTTTTCAGCTAGTGTAACGCATGCTTGTAATTTAAAGTGGCAGTCACGAAGTGTGACTGCAGTTATAATCATTGTAAAGATACATTGGCTTGTCAATTATTTATTGGTTGCATGCAAGGGTGGTGCAGGACATCTGTACATAATTGTAAACTTTAGTTAAATAAAAACGGATAGCGATGTATTTCGCGTACTGGTGGCTGCGTAAAATTCGGAATAGAAATAATTACAAGATAAAAAGAATTTTTTATATACCACCTTTTTAAATTTTCTGTTGAATCATATAAACTTGACAATTCTATGTATTAAGTCTTATCACAGAAGTTGTTCATCGTCTTGTGAAAATCTGCTGCACTGCGCTGAATGTTGAGCATATGCATCCTGAAGACGTTGAAGTCTAGCTTCATGCTCTTCTCGAGTTTCATTGATTCGTAATTCAACTGTTCCTGCTCTCTGGCTATCGAGTCGCGCCACCATGCGGATTTTTTTTAACTAACTTTCCATACAAAACAAAATTAATGGAAAAGGAATTCAGTTTTACTTAAAGATGGCTAAAAGTATTAAAAGAATGCATTGTCATCGTGTTCTGAGCTATTCTAAGAGTTTCAAATGTCTAGCTCGTCGGGAAGTTAGTTAAAAACCGATTGCAAGAACTTCTTATAAACCATGTTTTTAAATTTTCTGTTGAATCATATAAACTTGACAATTCTATGTATTAATAAATACTTTTTTTAAAAATTTTTGATGAATTATCCCATCAACTTGAAAGAAAGTGAAGTTAATTGGAAGTTAACTTGCGTTTAACTTTTCGTTCCCGTCCCCGGCCGATAATGTAAAGATACATTTGCTTGTCAATTATTTATTGGTTGCATGCACGGGTGGTGCAGGATATCTGTACAAAATTGTAAACTTTTGTTAAATAAAAACGGATAGCGATGTATTTCGCGTACTGGTGGCTGCGTAATAGATGGCTGCACCAGTATTCAAAACAAAATTAACTGAAAATTAATTCAATGCTTCTTAAAGATGGCTAAAAATATCAAAAGAATGCATTATCATCGTGTTCTGAGCTATTCTAAAAGTTTCGAATATCTAACTAGTCGGGAAGTTAGTTAAAAATCGATTGCAAGATTTGTAACAGACAAACAACCCACAAACAAGAAAGCAAGTCAATTAAAACATGTAAATAAATGCGAGCTGATATGCGATAAGCGGAGGGAGCCGTGGAGCTTTTGAACCTTAATGTATCCGACTACGTTTAAAAATCGATTTTGACGAAAATTCTCAAATTGTTTTTATTCCTCTTTTTTAAAAAAGAGTAAATTTTTGTTTCTAAATCTGCTTTTATTTTTCGATACGATTATTAGAAATGAAATGAGAGCGATTTAAAGATCAGCAGCAACTATGAATTTCAATACAAGTTGAAAACTTTAATCGTGTTTTCTGAAGAAATTATTTTTCATCAAAAATGTAAACGACTCTTGCGATAACTCAAAATCTAACCATGATATGTATGAAATTTTTCACGTATGTTTTTCATAGTACTAAGAATGTAATGGACTACAGATTTGGTTCTAGGTATATTTGTTGATTTATAGCTACACTAGCCGGGCTTCACCCGGCTATGCTCGGGAAAGACAAAAGAAAAATGGCCCTTTTCAGGGCCATACAAACGTATTAAATTCCCGTCAATTTTCATTCCCGTCGCTGCCGACAGATGGCTGCACCATACTGATTTGAGTGGCCTGCTTCTCCGGTGGAGTGCTTTTTTAGAATTATAATATCTTTAAAACTATTAAAGTAACAGAATAACTGTAAGCAGAAAAAGTTATCAGTTTTCAAAGCTCTTTCCAAATATGTAATATTTATGTACTTTCATGAGAAAAATAATACACCGATTTTCGACCAAAACAAAATGGCCGCCAAAATCGCATTCTCGGATGAGTGAGACCCGGAGACGTGACGTTCACGTGACTCGACAAATACGTCTGTTACTTTATTTATATAGATTTTTAAAACATCTCGTGGAAAATTGCTAAAATTTTACATGTAATTGCCTATAATGACCTGTATTTTTTTTTTAGATTTTGAGATATCGATTAGCTTGTAGGTCATTACACTTACAAGGTACTTACGTACATATGACAAAAATGAGGTTA
Organism: Dolomedes plantarius; assembly: GCA_907164885.2. Taxonomy (NCBI): domain Eukaryota; kingdom Metazoa; phylum Arthropoda; class Arachnida; order Araneae; family Dolomedidae; genus Dolomedes; species Dolomedes plantarius. The sequence continues at coordinate 63,277,733 of OU015499.1, forward strand.
ATGTTATATGTATAATTTTTTGTTAACGCTACAGCCGTTTTTGTAGAGATTTTGCTAAATTTCGACCCAATTGCAAAATTTCGACCCATAGTTATTGTCTATCTTTTTCATCATTTTCGAGTTTTGGTGTTATATTCCTTCGAAAAATAAGATATAAATTTTAGCAAGTACAGTTTTTCAAAAAAGGGCTCCGAACGTAGTCGGATACCTTAATCATTTATTAGACCAGCATATATATGAATAATTGCAAGATAAAAAGAAATTTTATGTACCACGTTTTAAAATTTTCTGTTGATCATATGAACTTGACAATTCTATGTATTGATAAATGCTTTTTTAAAAATTTTTTGATGAATTGTCCCATCAACTTGAAAAAAAAATTATCAAATGCGAATAAAGAGGTACAAATGCGTAATCAATCGTTTAGCTCGAGAATTGGAAGTTAACTTGCGTTTAACTTTTCATTCCCGTCCCGGTCGATAGATGGCTGCGCCATTCTACAAAAAAAAAAATCTGAAAAGGAATTCAAATCTTCTTAAAGATGGCTAAAAGTCTTAAAAGAATGCATTGTCATCGTGTTCTGGACTATTCTAAAAGTTTCAAATGTCTAGCTAGTCGGGAAGTTCGTTAAAAATCGATTGCAAGATTTGTACCAGACAAACACACACACAAACAAACAAACAAGAAAGCGAATTAATAAAAACATGGTGAAAAGATTCTACGCTAAAAAAGGAAGAATGTATAAGCCATGTGAGCAAAAGATTAGGTACCGGTTTAAGAAATGTTGTAAAAAGCTTTAGAGTTCGGGAGTTACATTAGGAAGAAGTTATAGTAGCTTAAAAAAAATACTATACAAAAACTCACAGTATATTATAGAAAAGCAGTGCTCCACAATAAAGGAAATGCAATTAATATGAAAAAGGACATTTATGCTACTCTTTACCATAGCATTTCTACATATGAAAAGCCTCAATATTCAAAGTGCCCAGTCGGAGTCGATTTATGATGTTTTTACCAATGAGCTATTGCTAATGGGGGAACACCTGGACCCCATAAGTTAAACATCAGAACACCTCTAAATGAACAATATGTTCTCAAGATTTTACCTGTGTATGTTGAGAACATGTGTTCGGAACCTGTGTTTCGAAAGATTGGCATCAACGGAACTCTTGGAAAGGTGCATTCAGTGTAAGACTCAGAATGCCAATGAGAGTCTTCACAGTATCATATGGTCTAAATGTCCCAAAGCCATTTTTGTTTTCAAATCAAGAGTTCAACGTTCTGTTAGAGAAGCAATATGCGAATTTAATAAGGGTGTAGGATGGAATATATTACATGTTCAAAAATACCTGGATTTATCGAGGGAGTCACACATTTAGATTGGCAACCATATTACAAATGAGAAAAAATAGGTTTCGATTCAGAAGAAATGGTATGAAATTTAAGCACATGAGACAAGTAATTAAGAAAGCTTTCATGAAAAGGAATTTTTTTACCCCCCCCCCCCCCCAAAAAAAAAGAAGGACTTACATATTGGTCCAGGTTGCTTCTAATATTTTTATGAGAAGGAAAATAATTTGATAGATTGCCAATATGCATTTGCATATACAATTTTATTTTTATATCCAACAGGCATTATTTTATTATCAATCAAAGTGTAATAACTGTAATTTTGAGCAATATTAACTCATAATAATATTTTTTATTAATTTACAGCTAATCTTTAAAAAAGGTACAAATTTCTTCAATTATAACTTGTTGCTTATATTCAGTTAAAAGTCTATAATTAATAGTAAAATAAGAATATATACCCTCCTTAACAATTTTTACAGTTATTTATAGCTATTGGAGTATGCATCAGAAAGATTTTTTTTAATGATAATTTAACAAAATTATGAGCAAATAAAATCGAAACGCTTTTATCTCAGTTTGTGTTTTTTCAGATTTTACATGTCATCAAAATACTAAGACTTTTCCAGATATAAATGAAAGTGCTTGAAGCTTTTTCTATTTAAACATCATACTATATGTAAAAGATTTAGGTATCGGATTTTTAATATTAAGATAACTTTAAAAAAATTTAAATTCATATGTACAAAAACTAGTCATTTTTTTTTTCTTTTTTACACTAGTATATAGTTATTTTATTTCTTCTAAAACTATTGCTATTTTTAAAAATCCGATATAAATCTGTTTAAACTATTATTACTGATCTCAAATTAAAAATCAGGAGAAAATTTTAAAAAGTAAAATATCAGTAGCGTTTTTAAATCGGTGGTTAAAATTGAAATTTTTTTTAATTTTTCGAAAAAAATTTTATTTTTGAAACTTTTTTAGATTAAATTATTTGTATTTAACGTTTACATAATAATTCCAAAAAATTTTTTTAAGTTGATAATATTTGTGTGTGTGTGTGTTTTGGGCGCTGAATCCCCTTAAACGGTATCGGGGGTGTCGCTATTCATCACAGTAACCCTAAAAACTATAGATTCGACAATACTCTCTGTCTTTTGGACATTCTATTTTCAACCATTGTTCCCCCCCCCCTCCTTCTCCAATGCTGATGGGGGATGAACTTGCACTTAAACTCCATCGGAAGTGCACTATTCATCCTAGCGCCCCCTGTCGAAAACAATGGATTCGACACTAATATCAGTCGTTATCAATTACTTTTACATGTCTCCCCCTCCCCTCCCCCCCCTCCCAGGGTTTCTTTCCAGATTGTAATTCATAAGAGTACTAAGTTTGGTTGAAATTACTCAAGGCGTTCCAGAGTGATGCTGGAACACATACATTCATTTTTATATCTAGATAATGAAGCTAACTTAAGCTTCATGATATAGATTAAGTTAATACAATTCAGCTCTTTCTTTTTTTTTTTAATGCAGGGTACCCTAACTTTGAAAATACTCCATTGCATGTTGTCTCGAAGGCAGGTCTCATTTTCTTTTAAACGCGAGGGAAAAAACAATAGAAGTTGCCTTATTTTGTTTTTTTAAAAAAAAAGGACCTCGAAGATGACCCGGGTTACTAAAATGAAGGCAAATAGCTTAGTTTGTTGTGACGTCACGCTTACTCATTCTTGACGCTAAAGCATACCGTTTAGCGACAATTTTGTTTGGCCAAATCGGTTGACAGTAAAATACGTAAGTACCCTCTTAACTGATAATCACCATTATAACAACGATAGCCTGTTAAATGCTTTCAAGAAATTTACCCAATTTCTAAGCTTCAAGTTTTATTTTATTAACATCGATATGCCTGAAAGCATCCATCATGAAGCATGCATCTGTAGCTTCATGCCATCCATCCAATTCTAAAACGAAACTTTTCCCAAACTAAACTTTCCTCTTGTTGCCAATCTCAAACTTAAAATAACACTGAAATGGAAAAATAATTGATGACGTCATACATACTCTCAAACGTCACGATAGCTTGTATCGTGCTGTGGAGGTTGATTCCGCGCAATGTCATTTTGATCAAAATAAATCATTTCCCCTTTTTATCAACACCCCTCTCAAAGGCGGACAAACTTATGTTATTTCATCTAATTTAATTTTTAATAAACTAAGTAGAAAAATTTAAAAATCAATACAACCAGTTAAAAAATAATATATAGTCTAATAATAATCATCCAAATCATGCATGCATAGTTGACTTCATTTCGCCAAATGTTTTAGTTGGTTCCCGGGAAATTTCTCTTTAATCACTACTCCATAGGCATACCTGATTGTTCAGCGATTTTTAATTTCACATATGGCTGTCTAGAAAATTTGATGATTCAAGAGTTTTCAGCTTCTTTAGGTCTATCCTTAATATATCACAACATGAGATTGTCTATCATATTATAGTCTAGAACAGTGGTGCTCAAACTCTTCCCGACAGCGACCCATTTTCTTCAAATTAAAAAGTCATTCTAACCCAACGAAATTTTTTTGGAAGTAGAGAAATTTCAGTTAAGATTAGGAAATTGTTCACAAAAAAATAGAAAAATGAAATTAGACAGTTTTTACAGACTATTTTAAAAATCAATGAACTGAAAATTAAACTGAAAATCAATGAGCTGAAAAGAATATGACACAGTAGGAGGGATGTCCAGAATATCCTGCGTACCCTGTGTGTAATGAAAATTTGAAAAATTCAAGTGACACATGAAGTTCAATTTAATTAATGTGTTTGCTTCTGTTTAAAACTGTATTGAAAATAAAGGACTGTCAACCCTACCAAGCCACGTAGAAGTTTCTTCGAATAAAAAGCTTCTTCAAGTGAATTCCAAAGTACGTTTCTTATACTAATGTCAACATTTAGAAAAATAGGGAGAACTTTTTTCGATAATGAGCATTGCCCCTCACTCGAAAGCCGTTAAAAAGCTGTGTTCCGTAACCTATCCATAACCCAAATACAACCTTTACAGGATTCAGGCGAGTTTAAAGTTTTTCGTTTGATTAAGATGTAAAAAAGGTTATTTTAACGTCAACAGACCCAAAAATTCTCAATATCGTGAAAGAAATTGTAATCTGAACAATGTATTGGGCGTGGGCGTCCATACAGAGGTTCACATTCATGGTAAGCTTCACTCATTCATGTTAAACACACGGTGTAAACTACTCCCAAAATAAATGAAATTTTTATTATTTGAAAATATGAACATTTAGGTACCGCCCCTTTATCAAGTTTAGGTCTTTTGTGGTTACGTTTTGTATTTATCCTGACCATATCTATTTCAAATATTTTTTCCATGAGATGGATAAGGTACAAAAATTAAAATATAGAGTATTCAATTTTATATGATCTAAACAATTCAATGGTTCCTAAACAACTTACACATATATTTTCGATAGCGAACACACCCACGACCACCTCTTCTTACGTCCAGTAAAAATCCTCCTTCTATTGTTCTAAACTCCCTCCTTCATTATTTTACTTATCTGACTCATTTTTCAAATTAAAAATTGACGTTAAACGTCAACATTTTACCTTCTTTGAAATTAAACGTTTTCATTAGAAAATTCACCAACGTCATTGGTTTTAGAAAAATTCGTTTAATAAATTCTTGAATTTAAAGAATTAACTCAGCGAAAGGGTTAAGCAAAAATTTTAAAGTGCCTTTAAGTCAAATGATAAAGTAAGAGAAATAAGAATGCTCTTAAAGCCGGTAAGAAATATGTTATTCTAGATTTAATTGTAGCAGTAATCATAAAGCAAGTCGGTCACAGACAAAATTGAGAGCTTTCAGTCAGTTACGTACGTACCGAAAACCATGCTAATCTATAGATACATCCCCTGTATATATAATGAATCGTGGTAAGAATTAATGTATGCTTCCTCGCTTTACAGTATTATAATTTTAGATATATTTTTAGGATTGCAGGGGATGAAAGATGGGAGGTGAATAGAATATGTTTTAATTATGGCGTGTCCAAGAACTGATGTAAAATAAGCGATTTTACAAAAAAAGTGAAACGAAAACGCAGTTACAAACCTTTATAGAATATATAAAAAATTTAAATAGTTTATGTATAAAATTTTCAGACTGAATTCATAGATTCAAAAATTTTAAAAACCTATTTAAAATCCTAAATTAAAATGTATACCAACATCTGTACACTTTATTCATGGGTAATCTAGCCTAAATAATTGGAACTAAAATCGGTGAATATATTCACAAAATGAATTTGAAAATGTTCATCTTTAGCGTAATAATAGGGGATTGCTATAAATTATGAAGTGATAAGATTAAAGGGCGTGGTACCTAAAAGGAGGCTTATCAAAGATACTTGTCATAAATTGTTTATTATATGCCAAATTGTCTGGAATTACACATAAAGTTTTGAAATTATAAACGAAAAATGAAGATGCTACTTGTTTGTATATATAGAAATTATAAAGTTTTGATCATGATTAGCAAAAATTAATAGGTACATAATATTTATGTGCAGGGTGTCTGTTTTGGGGTTATCCTATACAGTGGTAATACGTTAGGAACGTATCCACATTTACATAATAACATAAATGTTTTGCCAGAAAGAAGAAAACTTTACATAAATTTCTAAATTAAGACTTCAATGACTTTAGATTCTCCATATCATATAAATCACTGAAGAAACTTTGTTACGATCTTCCTTTATACACATTCACGCCCTATCTAGTTAAATTACGAACTGCATAAATAACACATCAAAGTCTTCAAAAAAAGCACTTTTGTGAAACATTCAGAAAGACTCAGGAAGATACGTTACCCCAGAGATCCCAGAAATCACAATTTTTAAATGATGTAGGAAAACGGGGCTACCAAAAATTATTCATAGAAATGTACAAAATAATAATTTTCGTTAGAACATCAGGCAATCGAGGTTTTTGTAGTTACTGGTTAAATAAAGCCGACCGGATAGAGGTCGGCCTAGGATCTTAGAGTTGTAAGCAAAGTTAAATACGTATGCCCGAGATTGCGCCAAACCCACCAACTGCGCACGGAAAATTGAAATTAGTCCAAGAACGCTGGGAGATTGCCCAACGTAGTATACGCTATTTCATGTGGATTTCAGAATAGGCACTGATATACCAGTGTATAACCATGGTAACAAAAACTGTAGGTTAGCAGATCGGAGGTTGTCCTCTATTTTAGTAGAGTACCATGAAACTACAGAAGGAGGGTAGGCTTCAATGGGGATTCCTCGAAAAATGGACCGATTATGGTTCGCTCACCCGGCAGATGGCGCGACATGTTCCTCTGGTTCTCATTTTCTTGAGTTATATTGGACACGTGTTTTAGAAAATTGTTTTACAAATTTTTAAATTTATTCTGTGCACTGATATGCCAACATGTTTTTCACCTGGTTGCTAAAGTGGCCAGATTTCATTATAAATTATGTTGCTGGTATGTTGTTAGGAGGATCAGTAGATTTTCTAAATGTGACAATGCATTCAAAACTTACCATTATAAACAGCATACTGATCAAGTAAATTAATTAAAAATAAATAATATAAATAAATAATAAAAAAATAATTAATAAATAAATAATAAATTTATTTTTAAGTGATAAATGAATTTATACTGTTCCTCTTATGCCAGAAATAGGTTGCAATGAGCAACATACATTAATTTAATTAAAAATGTTGTCAACTTTTTTCTAATTCCGCGCATGCATTTTATATGCAAACAAGAAAATAAAAATTTTCAACTCTGTGCTAAAGGTAAAAAATTAAGAAAACAGTCAAAATTATAAATCACATTTATTATTAAATTTAAGCTTTTATTTTATATTACTTTTAAATTGAATATCAATAAATAATGTTTTAAATATCTGTAAAACCTGTCATGTATAATTTTTTGTTGAAATTTATCTATAGTAAATTGTATATCAAACATTAATTTTTATTTTATAATAATGTATTAATAGTGTATGTTGTTAGTTTTCAATTCTTTATAATTATGAAATACTTTTCTTATATTCAACATATTTTGTGGTTATGGCAAATTAAATACACGTCTGAGCTAAAGCCATCATTTTTTTTAAATTGTTCACAGAAATAAAATATTTCCACTATGAAAACTTCATAAACTGGTGAATATGCTGAAACCTTAATATAGAATTTAATTACTGTTAAGTTAGTTTTCATAAGTAAATAAGTTTTCGTTGTATGATAAAAAATGTTGTCACTATAAATGCTTATGCAAAATCTGTTGTGTATAAGTAAAAAAAAAATTAATATTTTCCTATCTTTTTAATGTGAGTACAATAAACCCATTACTTTGTGTAACTAGCTCGCTCTAGAAAAATATGGATCATTATTTACTCATTTCCCTTAAGGGAGTGGTCACTTTTACGTACCTTTAAAAGTATCATTTTAGACCTATGTTCGATTGTATGTACTGCTCATGATTTTTGCTTGATTTACATGAAATTTTTTGAGTAACTGCCTATAATATTGTTTATTATAGATTCAATTTTTCAAGGTAATTAATAAAAATGACTTTTTATGCATAAAAGGTGAATATTTTTTTTAAATCGAGCATTTGCAGTCAACTACTGTGCGCATTCTGTCAAAATAAATTATTAAGGTACATTAATAATTTTTTACTATATGTGATTACAATACTTCAGGCAACAATATAAAGAAACATTATTCTAAAATATATTAAAACATTTTAGTACGTGCTATTTTTAATTAGAAATTTCAAAAATGACTGAGTAAAAGCTTATAAAAATTCTTTAAAAAATTAAAATATATTAAGGTTAAAAAATTTTGGTGGATTTTGTTGTCTAAAGTGTTGTAATCACATATAGTAAGCAAAATATTAATGTAACTTAATAATTTATTTTGATAGAATGCGCACAGTAGTTGACTGCAAAATGCTATTTTAAAAAAATATTCACTTTTTATGCATAAAAAATCATTTTATTTTTTTTATTAATTACCTTGAAATATTGCATATATAATAAACAGTATTATAGGCAGTTACTCAAAAAATTTCGTGTAAATCAAGCAAAAATCATGAGTAGTACATACAATCCAGCATAGGTCTAAAAATGATACTTTTAAAGGTACCTAAAAGTGACCACTCCCCTTTTAAGGAGGGAGATCACCTTAAACCCTTCAAAAAACTCAATTTTTTTATTATGATTTAATTTTAAAGAATGGAATATAAGGAATCTTATGAAAAAATTTAAGTCGATAGGACAATTAGAACCGATTTTATGGCCAAATGTTTAAAGCTAATAGTAAAGTAATTTATAGAAAATTTAAACTTTAAATTGCTTTTTCTAAAAACTGTTATTTGAAAGTTGTGGGCACTATTTCTTTAAAACTAATCATCACAAATTGCTAAAATTTTTTGTATACATTGTGTGTATTGCACACATTTTCCATGTATATATTGCATGTTTCCTAATTTCTACCTAAATTAAGGTATTTTTTTACAGAAAATTTTTTTAAAAATTTATATTTTTTTGTACATTACAATACATTTGCCTGAAAATAATATTTTTATGCGAAATATGGTAACTATTTTAGGTGCAGATTAAATTATAACCTATGGATAAAATATATACAAATAATTTAATATAAATCTCTTTTAGTTTTAAAAAATACTCTGCACATTGCATTGATCTAAGATTCACTATTCATAAAACATTTTTTTATTAAAACAATTTATAATAATCTCCCAACAATTCTGTTTTTTTTTCTAATAGATAAAACTTTGTACAATTCACCTTTAAAAATTGGTTCAAATTAATTACAAATTAACTGTTTAACAACACATTAAGCTTGGTAGTAAAATCAGTGTATTTTTGTGCATGCAAAGGTGATCGCCCCCTTAAGAATTTTAATGAAGTTTAGCAAAAAAGGGAGTTCAAATAAACATTTTGAATGAAGATAAACAATTGGTAAGTTGAATAAATAAATTCATATTAAAATTGCACTTTAAAAAAAACTTATTTCTTTTGAAAAATACGAAAAATCCATATTAAAGCGTATGGTTTTCCGTGTTATAGCGGCAACAGATCAGGCGCGCGCGCCATCTAGTGGTGGCGACCAAATCGGAGACACATTTTTAACACTAGCTTCCCCTCCTTCTGTAGCTTCATGTAACTTTCTCTCCCTTTTTATAATAGAGTAGGGATGACATGGAGCTTGCCCTAATTTTAAATTTAGTAATAACTTACCTCTTCTGAAGAGTATAATTTAAAACAATGAGAAATTTGATTTTATCCAGACATTTATTTCACTTTTCTTGCACAAAATTTAATGCTATTTAAAAAAATTAAATAATTAATGCATTGAGGAAAATCAAAAATATACTTCACATAACTTTATAAGCACATGTAGTCCAGTCAATGGGTGCTCAAAAGAGGGGTGTAGAGTGCATGGAATAAGCGAGAATTTTTGACTTCAGGACTCTGTTAGTGGACCTCTGAAGAGAAGATCCCTGAGAAACTGGTCACTCGGGGAGAGTTCCTTTTTGATGAGGGGTGGAACCATGAAGCTACAGCCATGTAGCTTCATGGGTGGAACGTTAAAGCGAAGGTCAATGAGAGAGGAAGAGATTGTCACCAAACATCCCCCACTTTTCGCCAAATATCGGCATTTGTCCCAAGGAAGAGTCGAACAGGTGTTTTTCTGCCGATTGGCAATGGTTTTGTCTAAGAAAAGGCAGTGTTTACAAGAAACAGATGGGGAGAAATACACATCTGCAGTTACAATTGAAAGGAAATTTTAAACACTATATTACCTTTTGGAACTATTATACCTTTTGGAATAATAGAATCTGAATTATAATTATAATCTGAATTATAATCTGAAATGTTTAAATGCTGATTTCTGAAGTCTACTTTGCAAGGTATAAATTTGCAACCAAGCAAAAAATCTTTCCCGTTTTTATTAACTTTTAAACTGGCCAAAAATATGGCTAACAAAAACCAAGTTATGAAAAAATATTTCAAAGAGGGGGAAATTAAAGTTTGAAGAAAATTTTCCTTATTCAAATTGCGGAAAATGGGAAAATTTTATAGTGTTGATAAAGTTAATTGTGAATTTTCATTAGAAGAGGTCATTAGGGTAGCACACTTTAAAGGGCAGGAACCTATTTGATCTGGAAAAATAAAAATATGTCTAAACTGAAATGGCTTTAACATATGAGCTGTTATTTTTGAAAGTGATATAAGTCCATTTTTTCATGTATCGAGATATTTAAAGGTTTGTATTTGAATGAATTTTAAAATATTGGCAAACGTTAATCAATTCGAGTGATGTTTTTAACACTATACATCTTTTAAATTTTACTACGAATAATAATTATTAAAATTATTTAAAAAAATAAACGATTTTTTTTAGCTCAAATGGATTTATACCAATTTCAAAAATAACATATTATAAAAAATAAAAACAAGTGGAAATTCAAGTCCATATTTTTATATACATTAGCTTCACTGAAATGGATTTTTTAATGTAAACTCTTACTTACCAACATCACTATCAGACCAAATTGACATATTATCGTCTTTTTATAGGTATGTGAACTCATTGCAACAACTGTATGAAATATTATTTATCTAAAACTTTGATTTTCTGCTTTAATAACAATTATATTTAAATAATACTCACGCTGCAATCTATTAGTATAAGAAACACAAACCAAACAGTTGGACTTGCGAAAGAAAACCAAAGAAAATCAGTGAAATTACTTCTGACCACTTAATCAGAACAATAATGTTATCTTGCTAACGATGTTGTTTTTAAGACACTAGCTAAGTAAAATATGCTAAATCGTAGCGTACATTGAATTCGTAATAATCAATAATAATTGGCAATAAGTAAGTTTATTTATTATAATTATTGGGATTGGACATATTCCACTTTAAAAAAAATTTTTTTTGCGATAACATTTTATAGCAAAAAATTCTTTTGTTTACTTCGACAAAGTGCTGAAGTCATTCCCAGCGCGGATCGAAATCCAGCGAATAGGAGTGATACCCAGCGAACCAATCGCAATGCGAGCTCGGCGACCACCCCAAGTGCTGCCCCGGTCGTCGCTGCTTCTATTCCCCAATCTAATGACAATAGCAGTCCCAAACCAGACTCTGGTTTCGGAGACATCTTCGATATATTTAAAACTGTTAAGAATTCATGTCCGCATTCAATCTCGCGGACATTCTAAACTTATTTAAAAGAATTACCGAAATAATTCGATCTCCTGAACATCCAGTGCAACAACTGATCACAATATTCCAGGAGATTTCGAACTATTTCGTTCCCCAACCCACCCATGGCTAGTTCTTCTCCCTTTCCGTCACTGCGAGTTCTGTACTGGAATGCGAACGGGTTTTCCAATAAAATTAACGAATTCAGGCAGTTCCTGGAATCCTCTAATATTGACGTTGCGTTAATACAAGAAACGAAATTTTGTGCACCTTGGCGTTATAACATTTCTAATTATAATCTCTATCGTAACGATCGTCCCCCCCTCCCCAATTCTAATTTTCATCCTGGTGGTGGTACTGCAATTTATATCCGAAGAGGCTTAGACCACTATAAAATTAATAATATCCCCACTACTAATATCGAGAACACCTCAATAGTTTTTCTCCCGGACAGGTCAACTAAAATTTTAATTTCCTCAGTTTATTTATCCCCTACCAAGCGCTTCTTGAACTCTGACATGTCTAAAATCCTTAATTCATGTAACTACTGTATTGTGGCGGGTGACCTGAACGCTCACAATACAGCCTGGAACTGCAGGGCTAATAATGTTGCCGGCCGGGCCCTTCTTAAATTCGTCACTGATAACTTAAACGTAAAACTTCTTAACCCCCCTTCCCCTACCCATTTCTACAACACCGGCTCAAGCACCATTGACCTGGCGCTTACTAAAAATATCCCCTACCCCTACACGATTGAAACTATTGATTTATTCGACTCAGACCATTTACCCGTTTTAATTACCTTCGACCAACAGGTCAATATTCATAATCCCTCACCCCCTACCAGCACGAATTGGAAGCAGTTCCAGGATACTCCCCCTCTCTGTATTTCCCTTTTATCCGCCGTTCTGAAGATATAGATGGCGCCACTACCAAACTCACCCAGGCCATCCTCGATGCCAAGGCTAGATCTACTAGAGCTTTGAAAAAGCAGCGTTACTATAATTTACCGGCCAATATTGTTAATTTAATCAGGGAACGTAACGCGGCCCGTAAGATATATCAATATACCCGTCTCCCTCTTCACAGGAAAAATTATTACTTCCTGCGCGCTCGCGTACGACGTGATATTAGAGTCTTCCGCCAACGCAACTGGACTGAGTTCATTAATAACCTCTCCACTGAAGATAACTCAATCTGGAAATTCGCTAAATGCATAAAATCCACGAACTTTCAATTTCCGCCCATTCAAGGCCCTAACGGAGTTGCTCTGACTGACTTGGACAAAGCCAACATCATCGCCGATACATATAATAAGCAATTTTCTCCAAATTATGACCTGGTTGACGAGGATAATGATCGGTTGGTCCTCGGAACCGTTCACAGCTTTATTGATACCCCCCCCTACTGATTCTGCTCTCCCCGCCACGGTCGGTGAGATAATTAATATAATTCGAAACCTACAAAACAAGAAATCCCCTGGCATCGACCGAATTAATAACTTAATCTTAAAAAACCTCCCCATTAACATACTAATTTACTTTTCTGTAATTGTAAACTCTATCCTTAAATACTGCTACTTCCCCAAATGCTGGAAAACCTCGGTTATCAGTCCAATACCCAAGGCTGGGGGGGGATCGTATTGACCCCCAAAGCTACAGGCCTATTAGCTTGCTGTGTTCCCTGAGTAAGATTGCGGAGCGTGTTATTCTTAATAGAATCACCCAGCACCTTGACCAGCACAACATTATTATTCCAGAGCAGTTTGGATTTCGGTCTCAACACTCTACGACGCAACAACTTTATAGGGTAGACGAATTTGCCCGTGATGGGATGCAGGAAAAGAGACCGACCGCAGCTCTGTTCCTTGATATTAAATGTGCTTTCGACAAAGTCTGGCATCCGGGACTTATCTTTAAACTAATCCAAATTCGCTTGCCAGACTGTCTCATTCACTTGATCAATAATTACCTACTTAGTCGAAATTTTGTCGTCCGCGTCAATAACGATATGTCCCGGCATAATAGCATTACCGCTGGTATTTTACAGGGATCTATTCTGGGTCCCACGCTGTTCAATTTGTACGTGAATGACGTGCCAAAAGACAATAAAACCATTCTGGCTTTATTCTGGCCAAAAGACAATAAAACCATTCTGGACGACACTGCTATCCTTTCTACTTCACATAATATTGACTACCTCGCTATTCAAATGCAGCGTCATATCGGCACCCTTGAGGATTGGTTTTCACGCTGGAAAATTAAAATCAACCCCTCCAAGTGCCACGCGATCTTCTTCTCTAATAGCTTTCAAAATCCTCCTCGTCTCTATCTCTACGGCTCCCCGCTTGCCTGGGAAACCACAGCAAAATACCTCGGTGTGACTCTTGACCGTAGGCTCACCTGGAATACCCACGTAATGGAAACCATTAGAAAATGCAATGCCGCCACAGCGCAACTCCGCACCCTGCTAACCAGCTCCCATCTCTCAATGCACAATAAAGTCCTTTTATACAAACAAGTCGTTAGACCTATTGCCCTTTACGCAATTCCAGTTTGGTTTTCTGCAGCCAAAACCCATATTGACAAACTCGAGCGCTTACAGAACAGAACTCTCAGGCGGATCCGCCGAGCTTTCCAGTATCTATCTAATAAAACCATCCGGAGAGACTTCGGCATTTTGTCTTATTACCAACAGGCTTATAAGATCTCCAAGAGATTCTTCGACAATCTCCCAAATCTACATAACGAGACGATTGCTGAGATTCCAACCTACGATCACACCCTTCCCGCTAATCGTAAACGCCCACGGGCGTGTCTTCTCAGGAGCTAACGATAGTACTCCTCCCGCGATACACTTTCTACCTTGCTAACCTCTTTACGTGCTCTCGTAGCACACTGCTATCGCACGCGTCTCGGGACGCGCAGGTCGGGGGTTCGACCCCCGTCCGCGCTCCCCGTCATTTTTGAAAATTTTTCCTCCTGCTACCTTGGCCTCATTTTCGAAGCTTCGCAATCCTCTCGCTATGTAGTTGTACGACCCTGAAGAGGGCCTTTTATTTTCGTTTCCCAGGCATTTTACTTAATTAATTAATTACTTATCATTTAATTTAACTTTTTCCGAGCCATTATTCAATTTTAACTTAAATCATTAATTTTTCCTCCCTCTTTAAGATTTATTCTCCAAGTGGACCAAGGTACTTCCATTCATACCCCCCAACCAGCTTTTGTTTACTTTATGAAAAATTCGTACTCCATTGAAAGTCTGATTATAAATATGAAGAGAAGGTGTCTATATCTTACTAAAATTACCGATAACTCATTTTTTTAAAGTGGACTTACACCACTTTCAAATATAATAGCTCATATGTAAAAATAACGACACACAAAGTGTGTAATTATTTTTTTTTTAAACCAATGCGGACACACTTGTCGTGAAGACATTCACCTATAATACACCGCACCTATTGCTGACCATTTTATTATGAGGGTGCCATATAGACGTACCAGAATTACCCCCTATGAAGGGATGACATAAACGGAGGCATTTTCAGTGGCGCAACGCCGGGATTCGATCCGAGCACCCTCAGCACCGAGAGCCAGCATTTCTCAGACACTGATAAAGCAATTTCTATAAAACTTGGTAAATACGTTCATTTTTAGGCAAGAAATAATGTATACTTCAAATTTAGTATTTTTAATTGCATTAATTATTTAAAATTAACATGTTTTCAATGAAAAAATGCATTTTTTCAAAGTTTTGTAATTTTAATTTTAATTTAAAAAATTTAAGTTTTTAATTGCTTAAAAATGGAGTATACGTTAAATATACATTAGTTTTACATCATTATCAATAGTTTGTAGTGATAACTTATTTCATTTAATTTATAAGTGCATTTCATTCATTTACTGTATAATAGATGGCACCACCATTCAGTGCCATTTTATGTTGCACGCCACCTATCGGTGGCGTGGCAGTATTGTATCCCGAGAATTCTCTCGATGCTCGCACACTTCGCTTGCTACTGTATAACCGAGAGGTGATGTTCGGAGATTGAATAAATATTATTTTGTTAAGTTTTAAAATCTGTTCATCAATATTTGTCTAATTCAGGCATCAAACTATATAATAATGGTGACCCGGCAATACGCCCAAATAAAATAACTGAAGCCTGGATTTATTTTCGCCTATATCGAAAGACAATATTTTCGCTGACCACGTGCTCACCAGTTTTCAACTATGACGCAAGAAGTCGGAGCAGTGAAAATACCGGTCTACAATTTCGCTGATCCGGCACTATGGTTCCTGATGTGCGAAGCCACATTCGAATTAGGCACTCCGAAAGCTATATCGGAAAGCAAGACAAAGTTCAATTACATAGCATCGAATTTACCACCGGAAGCAGCTACCGTGGTACGGGACGTTATCGTCAACCCCGACACGACCGACCCTTACGGTGTGTTGAAAAGGGAGCTGATAAGAAGAAGCGGTGAGTCATCCCATCAAGAAATCCGGAAACTTCTCGTCGGTGAACAGCTGGGAGATCGCAGACCTAGCGAACTGCTACGCGTCATGCGGCGGCGCGCCGAATCTTACAACGTGCCGGAGGAATTAATGATGGAACTTTTTCTACAACATTTGCCGACGCCCGTACAGTCAATCATCGCAGCAGTAACACCGTTAAGCCTAGAAAAGGCAGCGGACATCGCTGACAGAGTAATGGAAGTGACACCTATGCCGGTAAGTGCTTGTTCTGTTTCCTCAGTTCATTCCATTGAAGACCGATTGCTTGAGGAAATCAAAAAAATTAATACGCGGATAGATGAAATTTCGTTGCGTAGAGGTCGCAGTCCTCATCGCAACAGTGCGTCGCGTGCTCGTAGTAAATCACGATCCAAAACTTTCGCTAACTGTTGGTATCACCATAAGTTTGGCCATAATGCCAAGAAATGCGTTCCCCCGTGCAATTTTGGAAAAAACGACGACGGCCGGGTGTAGCGGCGACTACCACCTTGCCATTAAACTCTCGTCGCCTGTTCGTGCGCGATCGGCGTACCAATGTTAATTTTTTGATTGACACAGGAAGTGATGTTTCCATCATCCCTGCTTCAAGGTTACAAAAAAGAAACGCATTGCAAATGACACTTTCGGCAGCTAACACCTCGCCAATTCAGGTCTATACAACTCAAACCCTTTCTTTAGATATTGGTCTTAGGAAAATTTTCAAATGGACATTTTTAGTTGGGAATGTATCCAACCCAATAATTGGTGCTGATTTTTTATATAATTTTAATCTAATGCCTAACTTAACCTCCAAAAATTTAATTGACTGCCAAACTAATATTACCTCGCCCTGCATACTAAAGAACAGTGCGATTCATTCAATTAAAACTGTATCAGGCGATAGTGTTTATCATAAATTATTATTGGATTTCCCCGAAATCACTACCCCCCCTCGTCCAGACCAAGAAGTTAAACATTCGGTTGTGCATTATATACAAACAACTGGTCCTCCTGTAACAGCAAAAGCACGCCGTCTCGCACCTGACCGTCTGCGCATTGCTAAGGACGAAATTCAAACCATGATCGAACTAGGTCACATGCGTCCTTCTAAAAGCAATTTCGCATCACCTTTGCACATGGTGCCAAAGAAAGACAGCGCTGAATGGAGACCAGTTGGAGATTACCGAGCACTTAATGCTCAAACAATTAAAGACAACTATTCAGTTCCAAACATTTTGGACTTTACGTCTAACTTACATGGTACAAAAATATTTTCGCACATAGATCTGATTAAGGCTTATCACCAAATTCCAATCAACCCAGCAGATATCCATAAGAGTGCCATAATAACACCTTTTGGATTATTTGAGAGTACTCGAATGCAATTTGGCCTCTGCAATGCTGCAGCAACGTTTCAAAGGTTCATTGATGAGGTAACTCGTGGACTTCATTTTGTTTATGCCTTTGTTGATGACATTTTAGTCGCTTCAAAATCTCCAGAGGAGCATATCGAGCATCTCCGCATTGTATTTGAGCGTTTACAAAAATATGGACTCAGTTTAAAACCCTCTAAATGTATTTTTGGAGTGTCATCAATTCAATTCTTAGGCTATAAAGTTTCTGAATTTGGAATTGAACCCTTAACAGATAGAGTGGACTGCATATTAAAATTTCCAAAACCAAATACAATAACACAATTGAGACGATTCTTAGGGCTTCTAAATTTCTATCGGCGGTTTATACAAAAAGCAGCACACATTTTAGCACCTTTAAATAAACTGTTAGAGGGAATTAAAAATAAAAAGAAATCTAAAAGACCCACTCGCAATAATCCCCAGGATACACTTCAATGGAATGAGGAGGCTGAACAAGCATTTAATGATGCAAAAAGTGCTTTAGCAGAAGCAACTCTACTTCACCATCCTATTCCAGGTGCAAAATTAAGTGTATGGGTTGATGCCAGCGATTTTGCTGTTGGCGGTTCTCTTATGCAAGTGCATGAAAACAGATGGGAGCCAATTGCATTTATGTCTGTGAAGCTTTCAAAAAGTCAGCAGAAATTCTCTACTTATGACCGAGAACTGTTGGCAATATACACAGCTGTAAAGCGATTTCAACATATGCTAGAAGGTCGCAGCTTCACAATATACACGGACCAAAAGCCTCTCATCTATGCTTTTAAACAGAAACCTGAGAAATGCAGCCCTCGTCAGTGGCGGCATCTTGACTACATATCACAATTCAGCACTGACATTCGCCATACTAGTGGAATCAACAATACAGTAGCTGATGCTCTATCTAGAGTAGAAATCAGCCCTATCTCCAATTCATTTTTTCTAGATTTCAATGCTTTCGCAGATGACCAAAGAATTGATCCTGAATTAAAAAAATTGCAGACTGAAAATTGTACTTCTTTACAATTTAAATACATCCCCAGTCCAGTGACAAATACCAAACTTTTATGTGATGTCTCTACAGATGTACCTCGACCATTTGTACCAGAAAATTTTCGCAGAACTCTTTTTGAACACTTTCATAACCTTGCACATCCAGGTGTAGCAGCAACTACACAACTAATTTCATCCAGGTATGTTTGGCCTCAGATGAAGAAACATCTTAAGGAATGGGTGAAAAGCTGCATTGCATGCCAGCGATCAAAAGTGATCAGGCACACCAAGACACCTTTAGGCACTTTCGCATCACCTGATGCAAGATTTTCTCACATCCACATCGATTTGATAGGTCCCTTACCTCCATCAGAAGGGCAGACCTACTGTCTGACAATCATCGATAGATTTACAAGATGGCCTGAGGTAGTGCCTATAGCTGATATTACTGCAGAAACTGTATGTCGTGCTCTGTTCAGTGGTTCGATCTGTCGTTTTGGATGTCCTTCCACCATAACAACAGACCAAGGTCGACAATTTGAGTCCCATCTCTTTCGAGAGTTGACAAATATGCTTGGCACGACCAGAATTAGAACAACTGCCTTCCACCCTCAGTCGAATGGTTTAGTGGAACGTTTCCACCGTGTCCTAAAGAGTGCTATAAAGGCTCATGAAAATCCTAGATGGACTGAATGCTTACCTGCCATTTTACTTGGACTGAGAGCTGCTGTGAAAACAGATATAAATGCATCCAGCGCTGACTTAGTGTATGGTGTTTCACTCAAACTTCCAGCAGATTTGTGTACAGAATCTTCACCGAATAAAATTTCACAAAACAATTTCATCCAACAATTGCGGGAAAGGATGAATCACATCAAACCCATCCCTACATCCCATCATGTGAAATCCAAGGTTTTTGTGCACCCAGAATTAAACACTTGCTCTCATGTATTTCTAAGAGTGGATAAAGTCAGTCCACCCTTGTCACAACCCTACACTGGTCCTCATGCTGTACTTTCACGAGAGACCAAAAACATCACCATAGACTTAAATGGGAAGAAAAGTTGTGTCTCACTTGATAGAGTCAAGCCAGCTTTTCTAGTTAATGACTTACCTGAGACTGATTACCCTGAAACCCAACCAAACGAAAAGAAATCACCAGAAAATCCTGAGACTGTAAAAATTCAAGTAACTAAATCTGGTAGACGTGTAAAATTTAATAAGAGGTTAATAACAGAAATTGGTTAAAACATTTTGTATATATTCATTTTGTGAAACATTTGAAAATTGCATCACATATATTTCATTTTTGTAAACATTTTGAAAATTGCATCATATATATTACATTCAAATTTTGACAGGTATATACATATTCATATTTTGTAAAGTAAATTATTTCTCTTTAACCTTTGCAGCATTTTGTATTCAGGGACATATATTAATTATGGTATATACAAGTGAAATGTTTATTACATTCAGATATTACCCAGACTGTTTTCTTTACATATTAATATGTCGAATTTATATGCCATATATATTATTTTTTTTTCATTTTATTTGTCTAGTAAGTTTGCATCAGGTATCTCCCAAAGAACAATGTATGTGAAAGATATATTTTTTTTTTAAATCATTGTATATTTAATACTTATTTTTAACATTTTGTCGTTCCTTCACAAGTTCATCACTGGAGGGATACTATTGTAGTGATAACTTATTTCATTTAATTTATAAGTGCATTTCATTCATTTACTGTATAATAGATGGCACCACCATTCAGTGCCATTTTATGTTGCACGCCACCGATAGGTGGCGTGGCAGTATTGTATCCCGAGAATTCTCTCGATGCTCGCACACTTCGCTTGCTACTGTATAACCGAGAGGTGATGTTCGGAGATTGAATAAATATTATTTTGTTAAGTTTTAAAATCTGTTCATCAATATTTGTCTAATTCAGGCATCAAACTATATAATAAGTTTTTGGGACTCTAGAACCAATAGTTTTTCTACAGTCTTGTGCGCAATGGATGCAAACCAAAACACAATTGTAAAATTTTAATCAAAATTAAAAATTAATTAAAATACCAGTTGTAGTACATTGAAATAATTATTTTACATAGAACATATATTAAGCCTTCAGTGGCAAAAATTTCATGTATTTATGTTTTACAGGGAATAAGAAATAAAACTAAATGTGGCATGATGCAAAATTGCATCTTCAGTAAAAAAGTGACACTCCTGAGACCCCTTAAATGAAAACAAAATTACCGAAAAAGATCGGGTCTCCTTTGGCGAAAGAAAAAATAACAGTTGCAAAACCCAAATACCCTGAAATCTGTATCTATAATAATAAATTTTTGTATGATCCAGTGTTTATAAAAATAAACATGACTCTAAATTTTATTGAAGTTTTCTGACATTACTGCGGGAAATAGTAAGTAATACGATGCACGGTAAAAAATCGCCAAAATAAGTTGATTACATGAAAATGGAAATCAAAACATGCGATGATTTCCTTAAAGCCTAAATAGTTAAAACCTTCATAATTTTCTCAATGCCTAATGAGAGATAAATCCTTTCCACGGGAAATGCTACTGGGGTGTTGATTATACCCGACCCCTCATTTTGAGAATCGACCTCACCGAGGCAGCAACCTTAAAACCGGTCCCGGGTCTCTTCTGAAGGGAGGTCTGCAGAGTCCCCCGCCCCTGGGGAGTGAGTTAAAGAGGGTAGGGGGGTGGAAAGGACCCATTTTTTTGGTTTTTCACTTATATCTTGGAAACGGTGCACTGTAGAAAAAAATGTTAAATATAAAAAGGAAAGCTAATTAAATTTCCTATAAAATTGTTAATATACATATTTGTAGAATTCAATACGATTTTCGAGATATACGTCATTGAAAATCGATAATTTTCGGAAAAATCGTTTTTACCTCACTCTTTTTGTCAAATATTTGCTTCTAGTGCCTCCATCGATCGTTTCTCAGAAAAATTGTTTGACACGAAGTTGCAGAGCATTAAATTTTCTTCAGTTTGATATAACATTTGCCACTTTATCTTCAACCAATCAAAAGTTATAGTATTTTTAACATGTACGCTCAATTTCGATGTTCCTCTATAAATGAGTATATTGAGAGCCTGTTGCGTTTTATCTGCTGTAACTTGCAATCATGATGAATAACAACACTTTAACAATGGAAATAAGGTAATTGTAATTGAAACACAACACTTTTCTTATAATTATAGCTTTTATTATTCTAATGTTTTTATTAGGTGAAGTTGATTAACTAATTGTGATAACAACTAATGATGGTAGGGGTAGAAAGTTCGAGAATATTCCAGGATTCCCCTTCGATATCAATAGGGCGCCGACAGGCTAGAATGTTCCACCCTTCTTCTGTTACGTTCTTATCTTCTTTGAAGCCCCAAACCGCCCGTTCCAGACCCTTCCACCCTTTTATTTCCAGTTATTTTCTTGACAATCATTTTCACTATTTCGTTTTTATAACATTTAAACATGAAACTAATACATTTAAATTAATTTAAAAAATACAATTCTTGAAATTCAATGAATCAAAATTATTATTTAAAAACAATTAATAAAAATTTAATTTAATATTGTCAAAAATACAATTCTTGAAAATTAATGAATGGGAACGCCTTTGGAGAGTAGTGCGGGGTGATTTTCTTGTTGAAAATACCTTGTCAAACATGATATTAGACGAAGTCGAACTCTCGGAGGAAGAGCAGACATGCATCAGCACCCTTACGTCAAATTTCCTCTCCGAGCCTCCCTCATTGAATTTGAACCAAAACAAATTTCTCGAATCAGTGGCTATCAAATTTGGAAAAGCGATGGACAGGATCAGCAACAATGGACCCACCGAAATGCTATGGATCCAGTACTTCAAAATGGTGAATTTGAAAAAGGAGTACATGCATGTAGATAGGTCTAGCAATTTCCTTGCTCACCTGAACTGCTGGACTCTCTCTCTCTACCCTTCTTCTTCGCAATTGAACTCTATGTACAGGCGCGTCAGCTGACCGCCAAAAAAAAAAAACGCCTTACGCCATACGAATGGCGTCGCCTGACATCACAAAAGGGTTGTGGTAAAAGAATGCAAAATTATTTAAAATACTTCAATTGCTTCAAAATCAATAATAAAATTACTACTAGCTGTAGATTTACTAGTACAGTAGTAGTTGGCAATATGGTAGAATTTTATGACCCTAACCCCTTCGGTGGAAAAAAACAGATGGGTTTCGAAGGGAAAAATGTTGAAAGTTTGAACGAAGATCTGAGTATATAATAAACAAAAATATGTTAACAATTTCTTTCTGTATCAGTTTTTATGATCTTCATTCAGTGTGTTCCTATTGTACCGTACTATCTCACCCCGAAGTTCGTGCGTAGGCGTGAAGTCCCCAGCTATTTCTCGCCCCGCATTTACACAGACGTGAATCAGCTACCCCTCGTCCCCTCGGTAGACATTAGTCACGTTCCAGGAGCGTGACTAATCGACTCGAATTACCGTTCTCACATTCCCGCCTCGTCTCATTTGTGCAACTTCCCGACGTCATTCACCCCTTTGACCTTGACTCCCTCCCTGTCGCCATTCATCCCTTTGCGAACCGGTAACCATTCCCCCTTTGACTCCCGAAACGTGAAGGACGTAGGGGGATGTAGGGGGACGTAGGCCTCGTCCGTTTGATTCGCTCAAGAAAATCCGCTCCCGAAGCGAGCGCCATGATTGGGGAGGAAAATAGCGGGGTTATCGGCAAGGGGTCCGTTAACACACCCATCTTTCACTCTTCCCTGCTATTCGGCCCTCCTCGTTCGCAGCTGTGTAAATGCGGGGTTAGAACACTAGTCGCATACTTCTAGAAAAAAACAATTTGGGGGGGGGAGAAGATTTTACAGTGGGGACAGAGTTCGTTGGCCCCGGCAAGAGGGGACGTTTGGGCTTCAAGCGAAATTATGATGCTGTTTTCTGTTCTTGTATATAGTTATATTCATGTGTGTGTGTTCTGTGCAGTAAATAAATGAAGAAAAACGCTACCTGATGTCTTTCCTAATGTGAAAGTTTAATTTAATGGTCATGTTACGGTACACTACTATTTGCATTTTTAGAATAAATAAATGTTTTGTCTATTGTAATATTCTTCTGTTGTGTTATTATTAAACTGATAAAAAATGAAAGCTAGGGATTTTAGTAATTTGAATTTCTGTGTGATTAAGGAGGAGTAGTCCGTTCATTCATTTCCTTTCAAGGGAGTAAAGAGATTTATAGTATCTCTCTCTATATATTGGTATGTTTTCAAACTCTGTACTCCGTACCCGAAGAGTTTTTATAACAGAGTTTCAGTTAACATACATTAGAGAACATTACACTAAATCAGTAAATTTCGAAAATTGGTATTATCAGAGAAAGTAGTTCACTAGAATGCATACGGAAATGGAGAGAAACAATATGAATTTCATTTAAAACTACAGCTAAATCTCTGAGATTTGTAGCCCTCTACACGCTCCCCCTTCCCACTCAGCACCATCAGAAAGAAACACAAAAATTTATAATTTATTTCATCCAAATTTAATACTAAAGCAGGACATCTTTAGGGATACTCTCTGAAGTATTCTCAAGGTTGAAGGATGTTTTGCTTTTATAAACTACTTATCCTACGCAGGAATAAAAAAATTAAAACAAAGTTAATTTGCATAAACTATTTTGCTTGGTGGTTCAATAGAAAATTATTTACTACAGATCTATCATCTATTGTGCAAAGTATCAGAAGATGTGTTTATAAGAGAAATATTTAGAATTTTAACTGGGGCTCTAATTACAAAGTTTATATATATATATATATATATATATATCTTGCCACAGGGTACAAGAGGGTCTTGGTACAAGAGGTGCCTAAGTCAGTTTTTTCCAAGATGACTTTGTTTGCTGATGTCTCTTTCAAAAAATATTGTTTTCAGTGTAAGATGTACCCAAGTCTGTCCGATGCTTTAAAAGTGCCTTCTAAACCATTGTACACACTTCTTATATTGAAAATAATAATTTTTTAAAGAGACATAAGCAAACAAAGTCATCTTGGAAAAACTGAGTTGGGCACATTTTGTACCAAGCCATATAAATATATATATATATATATATATATATATATATATATATATATATATATATATATATATATATATATATATATATATATATATATATATATATATATATTTATATATATAGATATATATATATATATATATATATATATATATATATATATATATATATATATATATATATATATATATATATATATATATATATATATATATATATATATGGTCATTCTTACAAAGGGGGTCCGAAAATTTCTGTTCTAAAGAGGGAACGGGAAAAATGGACCCCGTAAGCTAAAGGTTAATGTAAGTTTACCATATAAATATAAACATAATTGCGCACTGAACTGTTTTAGCATGAATCTAACACTGTAAAAAAATTTCTTCTATCTCCTGTTATTTTTTTATGTTTTGGTGTGTTTTCACTTTATTTCATGGTCTATGAATTTGTAAAATATTTGTTGTTTCTAACAAAGACACACAGTTTTATTATATTCACATCAACTAACGATCCTGCGAAATTTGGAAGAAGTCAGAAGAAAATGAAAGCACAGGGAGCATTTTGAAAAAAAATTTTAAAAACAGGATTTATTCATGTATAAAATACTTATTTGTGAATTCAACTCTTCTTTTACGCAGTTAAAAAAATAATTAATTATTCTCATTTTGTAATTAGAGTAAAATATTGAAAATTCAAAATTCGAGGTTGAAGGCTCGAATTCGCTATAGGTTTTAGAGGGAAAATTAACAGGTAGAAACATTTAAAAAATTCAAAGGTTTTTTGAAAGGTTTTCTAACTATTCAAAATTTTTTTTTTTTTTTTTTTTTTTTTTTTTGCCAATGCGGAGGCACTTGTAATGAAACATTGGCCTATACTACACCGCAATTTTACTGCCCATTTTATTATGGGGGCACCATATAGGCGGACAGCATTACCCCCTATGAAGGGACGACACGAACGGAAGCATTTTTCGTGGCGCCACGCCGGGATTCGATCTGAGCACCCTCAGCACCGTAACCCAGCGCGCTGTACCACAGGGCCGCCACAAGCCCACTATTCAAAATTTTTTGAAAGGATTTTACCCAAAATGTCTCAAGATTGCTTAATATGAATACGATGTAGTTTTTATCGATATTTTTAATCTGAGGGCTTTCATAAAAGAATATTAATTAAAATTCATACTTAAGATTGTTAATGAATTCTTCTAGGTGATTATTTTTACTTTTTCCCTTATCTAGCATAATTAGCATTGTTTGAAAATGAAAAAAAATTGTAGTTAAGCAATAAGATTATGTTTTTAAATGACGTTAATATCTCGAAACAAAAAATAAGCTTAGATATAAAAATGTTAGAGTTAAAACAAAAGCTTTAAATTAATCCCTTTTATCGTTATTAAAATTTTGGTCATGTGCGACTGTTTTAAACCCTCATTTTATCCACAGAACTAGAGGTTTATTTTACCATAAAACAATGAAGATGACAAATGAATGATGATGAACTTATGAACTACTTAATGTAAAACATTCGTTTTACATTACATATATTTATAATGAATACAACGATCAATGTGTGCAATTGATGTAAAAAAAGACAAAAAAATATATTTATAAAAAATCGTAAGGGAGCTTTTTATAGACAAAATAATGTAGAAGAAAATATTCAAATTAAATCTAATAGAACATACTAAATAATATAGTACAGTTAATATAGTACAGTTTGAGGAACATATCTTTTACTGTATTTTAATATTCTTTTGTATAATGCCTAATCGTCTGCCGCATTAGCAAGAAAAAAAATTTTTTTTGTCTATTTCGTTGTTATGCACGTGACGATAAATTAATTTAAAGTACCAGAAAAATCACTTGATAAGCATTTAATAAATTAAATTCTAAATATTAATCGTTAAAAATTCACCAAAAATCAGAAAATGGAGGTAAGATTCGAAAAAGACTTCATTTTAAAGGAATTTCCAGGACCTTTCTCGTGATATAAATTTTATAACCCTCAAATTATAATTTTAAATGCTAACTTAAAAAAAAGTTACTAAGACAGCTTAAAAATATAATTTTTAAAAAAATCTAAGAAGAATTTTTCAAAAATCTTTCTTAGTGCACCCCTACACTATAAGAAGAATCTCCATGCAAAATTTCAGCCCTTTAGGTCCAGCGGTTTGGTCAGTGCGTTGTATGTGAGTCAGTTAGTTACGAAACTGTTTTTTATATATAGATAATTCATTTACTCTCTTTTATTAATGATATTGAGGTGTCTGACATTCTATACATTTAAACATTTTTGAACGAAGCAAAATCTAACCAAGAGAAATTAATCTCTAACTTTTTTGTAAAATTTCGCCGTTTTAAAATTATGTCTTTTGTCACTATTTTAAGCATTTTATATCTGAAGCGTTAAGGAAGAACACGTGGTAGGATCGTTATGGAAGTCAGAAAAAACCATTTTCATTCCAGTTTAAACGCGTGGATAAAACAAGTGCATTTTTCCGAAATTTATGCATGTTTTTAACGTAGGATTACGTTCCTCCATAACGGTCATGCGGAAAGGAATATTTCAGACGCTAAAACTGTCTGTCTGCCCGTCTTCGTGAGTTATAATTTTGGCAGAGTGCCAAAACCAGTCTATCACCTTGACAAGTTAAACAGAAAAATACCAAGATACATCAAAATTTTGACATACATATCTGTATATATATACATACGTACATACCGGGTGTCCCAAAAATGACCGACGATTTGAAAAATCAATTAAAGATAAACGGATGGTGATAAAAATGTACGGTTTGCTGCATTCTTCTTGGGTAACCATGGAATTTATTCTCACCAATTTTCAAAATTAGTTGCAAAGTTCGTCAACAGATGGCACTGCTGACAGGGAAAAACTATAAAACAATGTTTTCAAAATAACCACCGTTTGCGGCAACAACAGGGCGCAGTTTGTTGTCAAAATTCACAGACGCTGAAGCAAACATTTCAGTTTGAATGTTCTAACAAGCAGCAGAGATGTATTGTTCCAGTTCATCTACAGTTTGTGGATTGTGATGATACACCTGGTCTTTCAAGTACCCCCAAAGAAAAAATCGTATGGCGTCAAATCTGGCGAATAGGGACAGGGAGGATTCTCACCAATTTTCAAAATTAGTTACAAAGTTCGTCAACAGATGGCGCTGCTGACTGGGAAAAACTATAAAACAATGTTTTCAAAGCAAGTAGCATACGCAAAGTGGCATGGATTAGCCTCCCTATTCGCCAGATTTGACGCCATTCGAATTTTTTCTTTCGGGGTGCTTTAAAGACCAGGTGTATTGTCACAATCCACAAACTGTAGATGAACTGGAACAATACATCTCTGCTGTTTGTCAGAACATTGAAACTGAAATGATTGCACGGGCTTCTGCGAATTTTGACCTCAGACTGCGCCACGTTGTTGCTGCAAACGGTGGTTATTTTGAAAACATTGTTTTATAGATTTTCGCATTCAGCAGAGCCATCTGTTGACGAACTTTGCAACTAATTTTGAAAATTGGTGAGAATAAATTCCCTGGTTACCTAAACAGAATACAGCAAACCGTACATTTCTATCGCCTTCCGTTTTTCTGTAATTGATTTTTCAAATCGTCGGTCATTTTTGGGACACCCGGTATGTATACATACATAGATACATAATAAAGTGGTAAGCAATGATAAGTAATCCTACGTTAATAACCCGCGGTAGTTTCGTTAGAAGGGACAACCTGAAATTTTTATTTTAATTCCGTAGGTCCCAGTCTGAGTTACCATGAAAAGCACGTAAAATAAAGATGTCTATTTTATATTATGTTTAACGCACCTTGATCAGAAAAGGTATATGGTTATGTTGAAGAAGAATTTATATGTAGTGGTGAGGTTAAGTATTGCTGAGGTGTCTTTGACAGAAGGAGTGGTTCGGTAGAGATTTCTTTCAGCGTCTGGTTGTCTTTCGAAAGAATCCTTTCGCTGTGGCTACATAAACCGTGTAATTTTCTCTATTTTTAGAACATTCTTATAAACAGTAATCATGGTAGTACTGAGAATCAGTGAAATCCAAAGTCTTCTGTCAATGTTTAGTCACAATATTTTATTAGAAATTATAAACTAATCATGCTGCTCAATTCAAAAATCCAGGATAGTTATTCGGCGATTAGTCTGAGCGGTAATTTATTTGAGCTCAACAAAATGCGTTTTCGACTGACGTTCTTGATCGATTTGACACCTTTTTAAAACGTTCGCGCGTTTTTTCTATCCGAATTCGGACGGAATTTTTTTTCTCCAAAACTTTTTTTATTGTAAATTAATAAAAAAAAAGATTTCCTTTTCAGTCGACAGATGGCTGAAGTGAAAGTCGAAATGAACCCATTTCCTGTATGGAAATGAAAACTTTTGGAAACATAATTAAAAATCTCCAAAATTTAATTCTTTTAATGAATGATCAAAAGATGGCACCCTTTTGACTGACATGTTCATAGAATGCAAAATATTGCAAAGTTAAAGCTAATGGGGACTACAACCTTAAAAAATACGTAAAAGACTTTTACCACTAGACATGTTTTACGATACCGTAGGATGGGGTTACTTTGTGATGGATGTTAAGTTTTTTCCTGTGCCAGCCGATCAGTTTTAAAAGCAGCCCAAAACGAACAATTGCAAAACACTGGTACATCCTTTCCTTACGTAGTAATGTACTGCTCTAACCCGGATATTTAATTACCATTGAGAAATTAAAGTTAAAATGTGTCACAAAGTTGCCCCGCCGAGTGGGGCTACTATGTGACATCTGTCTTGAAACCCAAGAGGAAAAATTACTTGACACAAAGTTGGATAGTAAAATGCTTATCAAAAGCTTGATACACAATTATATAAACCTATTACAAATATTCGATAGCTTTATCTGTATCTTTGATATCAAAGAGACCTCGAGTGCCCAGGGCAGCCATCAGTTCTTTGAGGAGATGAGGAAATTCGTCTTTCGGAACATTCTGCTCCTTCGGGTATTTTTTTCCAGATAGTCAATACCTCTTTCTCTCCAGTGGTATTTTAGAGGACGGAAAAATGCTACATCGAGTGGCTGGAAGAGGTGGGTCGACTTTGTGGGTTATTTTGTGACAGTGCCAATGTGTCACAAAGTAAGGGCCTGTTCACATAGGTGTCCGTTGCATTGCGTTAAGGAAAAGATGACGTTGAGACGAAAATAAACCAATCATAGGCGTTAAAAGTTTCATTGCTAATCGTTTGGAGGCATATTATTGGTTTATTTTCGTCTCAACGTCATCTTTTCCTTAACGCAACGCAACGGACTCCTATGTGAACAGGCCCTAACACTGTCATCTTTCGATATTAAGGTTATGTTCTCATATCTCTCGGAAATATCACTACACAAAAATTATATTGCTCCACAATCTAACCAACATATTGACAATAAAAACTAATTACCTTTGGTAGTTGGTTTTATAAGGTGTTAGCCTAGAGCACACAAAGCTTCCGAAGTTTGAGTCAATAACTTGACAACAGGTTTGAATAATACACTGACCAGCGAAGCGAAATGGCGCGTAGAATCTTCGGTCACTGGCCACTGGGTGTCTCTGTATGTCGGACAAGCTGTTGGTGCTGTTCTTTGCCTTCCCGGTAATACGGGCGCGGCTTAAGATCCGAAATATGAAAAAAAAATTACTATGTGTCACAAAGTTACCCCTGGAGTCACAAAGTAACCCCCCCCCCCCGTCTTACGGTACCCGTTTTATTCTGTTTCTACTCATTTGTTGCGTACATACAGGTATGTCGAAAACTAACTTAATCTAAGGATAATCAATAGAGGGCATTTTTACATCTGAATTTCGTCAAATTTTAATGAAATCTGAAAAATTGCCAAATTGTGGTTATCAGGGACTACATAATTAGAAAATGAAATTTGGTGAATCCTATCCCGATTTTAATGGGACTTGTTTCGTTTTGTTGCAAATTTTTTAGAGGTAGATTATTCTCGCATATAGAGTACTATGAATAACAATTTTTTCCGAATTGAATAACCGAGAATAAAATTCACTGTTTCAATATTATATATAAACTAGATGGCCCGTGTGATCCTTTCGCATGCGATTAAAATACGATAAATTTTATAGCGAGTTTGGAGGTTTGTAATCGGATGAAAGAAGAACCGGTTCATTTGTAGCAATTGTTTATCTGTCAAATAAAAATGGTGCGTAAGGATAATAAAAAACCAATAAAGAAAACGCCTTTGGCCGCAATATTGGATGTGAAGCATAACACAGAACAGGGAAACGAGATATGTACACGTCAAAAAACCTTTGTTGGCAATAGTAATAATTAAATATGACACAAACTCGTGGAAAATGTGATATTTACATTACAGAACCTCTTTGTGCACACTATTTGACTGTGCCGTTTCGACGCATCCAGGGAAAGAACTTTAGGAACAAAAGTCAATTTTTCACGAAAGGGATCGTCACAAAAAATCACCCTCTAAATATTATATAGTTTTTCCATGCAAAAAGAATAATGTACACCTACGCGGATGTTGCCAATAAAGAAACTCATTAATGAAATCCCAGAATGATAATAAAACCAAACGATTTTTAAATTTAAAAGTTCAGTGCGGCTGATAAAAAAAGCTAGTGCTCGCGCCATCTAGAAGAAGAAAAATTGTTTATAATGTTTATACTTTTTAAACAAACAATAATGCCGGATGTCCAAAAAACGACCGACGATTTGAAAAATCAATTACAGAAAAACGGAAGGAGATAGAAATGTACTGTTTGCTGCATTCTGCTTAGGTAACCAGGGAATTTATTCTCACCAATTTTCAAAATTTGTTACAAAGTTCGTCAACAGATGGCACTGCTGACAGGGAAAAACTATAAAACAATGTTTTCAAAATAACCACCGTTTGCGGCAACAACAGGGCGCAGTTTGTGGTCAAAATTCACAGACGCCCAAGCAAACATTTGAGTTTGAATGTTCTGGCAAGCAGCAGAGATGTATTGTTCCAGTTCATCTACAGTTTCTGGATTGTGATGATACACCTGGTCTTTCAAGTACCCCCAAAGAAAAAATCGCATGGCGTCAAATCTGGCGAATAGGGAGGCCAATCCATGTCAATTTGCGTATGCTTCTTGCTTTGAAAACATTGTTTTATAGTTTTTCTCAGTCAGCAGCGCCATCTGTTGACGAACTTTGTAACTTATTTTGCAAATTGGTGTGACATTGTGATTTCAAGGATTTTATGACTTAATTTTTAAAAGATTCAAATTCTGTCTACTTATGTATTTTGTTCCATTGCAGGAGATTTCTGATAAAGTAGAATTTTAATCGAGATGGAGAGACGTCGAATTGTATTTGAGCTCTAATATTGGGAAGGTTAGCTTTAATTAAAGCAAAGTCAATAAAGTAACTACTGCGGGCTATAAAGCAAAAAAGTATGAAAAGAATGATGTAAAATTCCAATCCTTTAGTTAAGTTACTGTTGTCACGTTGAAAGTATTTTTAATGTATATTATTCTTAATGTTGTAAGTATTCTGAATGTAAATTTGCATTATTTTTTTCCAGTTCAGGGTTCTTGTCCATTAAGACATTCGCACATAATCTTAAACAATAGTTGGTTGCTGGCACTGAATAGGATATAATGGAGGCACTGTATAGGTGAATCAACACCACCCTTTGGTGGCACCTCAATTTTGACCGATCACCCCTATTGCCGACATCTACCCTCTCTCCTACCCTCTCTGCCACCATATAAGGACTTTTCGGTCTACGGATTGAACATGCCCATAACCGGCTGAGACAGGAAGTTAGGATGCAACAAATGACGTTTCGGGATTCGAACAGCGCACTCCCATTTCCAAGCCCAAAGCGCTACCACAAGGCTACCTCAGACACGTATTTTTTAAGTTATACTATAAATTTTCTTTAAAGCAAAACTACTTTTAAATTGCTCCATAAATTGCTGATAAAATATGGACGACACTGTTGACGGATAAATAAAAATTTATAACATTATTTAAGTAATACTTATATCGTATTTCAAATACCATATATCTCTCTATCATTCTCTACTGCACACTTATGTAACAAAATATACAACCTCGTAAATTTATCTAGGTGAGCCAGTAAATTGTATCTTGTCTGTGGAGAATTAGTTTAGGATCAAAGGAATGTTTTCTATAAAAAAATTTTGTTTGCAATAGTCCATTTTGTTTGAAGAAAAATAAGTCAGGAAAATTATTTAAAATGGTTTTTACTTGACAATTTACAAGGATGGATTATCATAACTGATACATACAGAAATTCATCTAAGATATTTTTCATACAATAAATATATTCCTTTTTGAATATTTTTTTTTCAATGCAGAGGCCTTTGTCCCTTTAGACATTCACCTGTTATCACCGCGGTTATCCTGGCTTCTTTAATATGGTAGCACCATATAGATGGACCAACATCGCCCCCTATGAACCGGTCCCGTAATTTTGAACCAAATCAAGTGACGAGACCGGAAACACTTGACCTCGCACCTCCAGAGTTATTTTGGGAACTTGAAGGACATTGCAGAGACATATTTTTCCCGTGCACCAGCCGTCATTAGTGTACACGTCGACGGATTTGTCAGCGGCAGGCATCGAATCCGCAACTTGCAGGTTACTGACTCGATGCCTGTGCCAACTAGGCCACCTGCGCCCCTCACTTTTGTATATAAAGTAGAGGATATATTAACCTGCTTAATATCTTAACAAAACCAGTTCCGCATTTTGAAATGCATTTTAATGTGTATATTTAACATTGTATCTTGTCCTACGTCCATTATAGAATTACCGTTTTATTTTATTTTTTCGACTTACATGGACATTTACATTAAAATTACATTAACATTATTATTTTCATATATCAAATTACATGCATAATTACATTCATCATATATCAATGATATATTTACATATACAGAGCCGGTCCCATAGGTGAGGCTGCGAGGCGACGGCCTGAAGCGCCGAGACAGAGTGAGACAAAATGAGACAGAGTAAATATACGAAGTTTTTAAAGAATAACGAAAAAACATCAATAATAATTTATGCATTATAAAAAGGGAAATATGTATATAGATCATAAACGAAAACATGAAAATTAAACTGAATATTTATTTATAGTAAAATGTGAAATAGGAATATGTGATATAAAATGGGCTATGGGTACAGGTATGGTATGATGGTAGGAGTGCGTTCTTGCACGCGTTCTGCATCGAGTATATACTGTACGTGCATTTGCTGGGTATTGTGTGTATTTGCTGCATTTGTTGTATATATAATATCCACTAAAAAAACTTTAAAAAAGTAAAGAAACGCCAAGCTTCAAAACAAAAGTTATGACTAAAAAATGGTGTGATATCAAATATCCAAGCTTATTAAGTTCTGGTACTTAATTTCCTAATCACGAATTTTTCACATCTAAGTGAAGGGCTTAAGCATGACTTGTTGATAGAAACCCTTCTTCCCTAGACCAAACTCATCATAACTTGTTTCAGAAAATATAAGTTTTATATATTTATACATACCATGCTTGTCTGCCGTCTTTTCGTATTTGGAATAAATAAATTTTGTCTGTTGAAACGTCGAAAGTATGTTATTTAGTTGTATAAATTATTCATTTTAGTTATTTATGCAAAATATGTGTGTCCTATTATTTGCTTACTTTTAAAATGAATGTAGCAGCAATTTTAAAATAGTCATGAATTATTCTATAAATTTGAAATTTCTTTTCACGTTATATTTGGGCAACGTAACTCCAAAGCATGGTATTCATATTTTTGTTGTTTAATGCAAAATTTTTCCTTTGGGGAATGACAACATTATATATTATTTTTCTTTCTAGC
The DNA here is from genome assembly GCA_907164885.2 of Dolomedes plantarius. Lineage (NCBI taxonomy): Eukaryota > Metazoa > Arthropoda > Arachnida > Araneae > Dolomedidae > Dolomedes > Dolomedes plantarius. The sequence goes on from OU015499.1 coordinate 63,312,288, forward strand.
TAATGGTTTGTTTTGTTTGACATCATGCATTAACTTCAAATAGAAGAATGATTAAAATGATTAATATCCCATTAAAAATCTGTTAAGAAATGTAATTGAGTCCCAGTGCTTCATAAAATTGGATATAACACCATTTATTTGTCGTACCTTTTATCGGAATGATGCTATACACATAATGTCTAACAGAGCACTGAAGTGTGCAGTTAAAATCTGAAATTGATGTTTTAAATTCACATTAACTATTTTTTTTTTGCTTTCTGTTATTTTAATGATTTTATTTTTAAGACGGCCGCCAAGCCTGGTATGTATAAATATTTAAAACTTAAATTTTCTGAAACAGGTTACGATGAGTTTGGTCTAGGTAAGAATGGTTTCTATCAACAAGTCATGTTTAAGCCCTTCACTTAGATGTGAAAAATTCGTGATTAGAAAATTAAGTCCCAGAACTTAATAAGCTTGGATATTTGATATCCCACCATTTTTTGGCATAACTTTTGTTTTGAAGCTTGGCGTTTCTTTACTTTTTTAAAGTTTTTTTAGTGGATATTAGTTATTTTTTTTAAATAGGTAAATAACCATTCACAAACTGGGCTTTTGTAGGCAAACAATTGCCTGATACCTGGAGTCTAATCATCAGTTACAAATGTGTCACTTTTATAACTTAATTGGAGCACTTTTTGTTTTTTCGAATCTCTGTAATAGGCCTGGTTGTTTTTTCGTTTTAATTGTAATTTGGATGGCATTTTTCTATTCTAGTCAATCTTTATAAACACAATGGGAAATATTGAAATAAACACTATTTATACATCACTAGCTGTTTGCCCGGCGTTGCCCGGGTATTTATTTATCTCAATTTTTTATTACACAGGAAAAGGAATGGATTCTACATATAATGTAAAATTTAAGTAATTTAATTTACAGGTATTTAAAAGTAAATACAGTATACAAATGATAAAGTAAAACTACAAATTCATTCTATTATAAATTTAACTCAAAACTTGATTATAAACAACATTTTTAATTTCCTATATTCCCCGTAGTGACTCAAAAACTATGGATTCGACACTACTATCGGTCATTTTGGACATTTTATACTCACCCTTTCTCCCCCCGCCTCCCCCTCAATACCGAGGAGAGCTGAACTCTCACTTAAACGGCATCGGAATTGTCACTATTTATCTCAGCGACTCCGAAAACTATGGATTCGACATTGTTCTCGGTCATTTTGTACATTTTATATTCACCCTTTCTTCCCCCCCCCCAACCTTCCTCAATGCGGGGGGAGCTGAACTATCACTCTAACGGCATCGAGAGTGTCCCTATTCATCTCAGCGACCCCGAAAACTACGGATTCGACACTACTCTCGGTCATTTTGGACATTTTATATTCACCCCTTCTCCCCCCCCCGCCTCCCCTCAATACTGATGGGGGGGGACTGATCTTACCCTTAAGCGGCGTCAGAAGTATTATTATTAATCTCAGCGACCCCGAAAACCATGGATTCGACACTGATATTAGTCGTTTTCGATTATTTTTATATGTTCCCCCTGCTTCCCCCCATAGGGGTGCTAGGTGTCATAGGGATATCTCACACTAGGGGTGTCTTACACCCCCCAGTGTTTCCCGTGGGAGCCTGAACAACATCTGTACAAAATTTCATCTCAATCGGATGGACCGTTTGGGGAACGCATAAAGGAAAGACACACAAACATTCTCTTTTAGATATATAGATTAATCATTTGCTATATGTATATTTTGTATACGTATATGTATATTTTATTGAGAAATTAATATTTCTCTATTTTGCAAACCCACGTGGTTGTAGCAAAAAGTGAAATATGAATAATAAGTAATCCTTATTATTTGAATTCAATGCTTAGTATTTTCTATGGACATTTTATACATACAAACAAATACGGACATACATATGCAAAACAATTAAAAAGTCCCCTGAATACAACGGAGTCTTATGCGGGAATCGAACTCGCGCCGACGGTATGGAAGGCTGACGCCATAACCACTCAGCCACTGAGCGACAATCGCTAGTCTTCTATGATTGAACGGTTGGGAAAATAGCGGTGCTGCTGAATAATGGTTGCCATTTTGGCGTACTATCGCCCTGAGATGCTAATTTTACAGTTTTATGCTAATTAAAGGTCCCGCTCATCGCATTGGCCGCATCTTAAATGTTCCGGTGCATTTTAATTAACTCCGACGCCTCTCCGTGTCTGGGATATTTTCTCATCGGACAGTTCCCCGCTCCTAGACCTTTGACATCAGATTGATAGCTGACTCTTTAATTTTCGATGTTTTATGACGTCGTATTGTTGCTCTGTACAACGCCTCTCTCTGGCGTCCCGAAGCGTCAGAACCGTGAATTTGTGCCTGACAGTTTCTGTTGGGTGGTCCCTACCAATTTAGATAGCCGTCTAGAGATAATGCATATTCACATCCCGCTTATTACAGGTATATAGTATGTGTAATAGTATGAGTAGTCCTGTATAGCAAGTATATTATGTATGCATAGTATGTAAAGTAATGTGTATTGTATATTGTATATTGTGTATACAGTGGAATCTCGATCTATCGTTTTTCAAGGGACCGATTGAAATGAACGATAAATGCGGGAAAACGATAGATGCGGAAACATAACAAAACAATATGATCGTTGGGACTGGATAAAATGAACGACACATACGGAAAAACGATGGATCCGAAAACGATGGATCGAGATTCCACTGCATATTAAACGTATTCTATGTACTTAATGAATGATTATATCACATATTGTTGTCAATTTCTTGGTTGTGTATCTATATATCTAATGTATCTTTATGTTGTATGTATATAGAATGTAATGTATCTCGTTTTATCAATAAGATTAGGCAACCAGGAACGGGAGGGGCACAAAGCACCGCTGTCGAACCAAGTGGGACAAAGAATTAAGTTTAATCAGTATAAGTTAGCTCAGCAATTGCCGTATAAGCTTTGGCTGTGGGCGGCGCAAACTTATGAAATACCTATTCTACTTTTTTAAAGTTCTGTGATTTTTTTAATTTTTATGTGCTTCTAAAATATATACATATTTTTCCCAAAATGTCCGTTATTTTATTAAGTATACTATTTCTAATAGAGTTAATACATTCTTTACTTAAGAGTCTGTCAAAAAAATTTGTATAGGCACCATTTTTAGAACTTGCCTCAGACGCCACAATGGAATCGGCCTGGCTCTGTAAATGTATCATTATTTACATATATATAATACATTATTATTTACATCTATCTACGAAAGGAATTTTGAAATTGCATAAGTATGTTATTGTGGTTTATTTTACTGTGCGGTTACATAAATAGATTTTTTCTGTAACAGGAACAGATGTATTACATAAGAATAAAGTTCTGCTGCTTTTCTTAAGAAATGATTTCCTTTTCTGAGAGGATTTAAACAAATTCGTAATAGCACTAAGCATAAAACTGGGTAGTTGGAAATAATATTAAACTTCAACTTCTTGATATGATGATGGAATCAATTTGTTTTATATAATAATTCTCTTTTTCCTACATCTGCTAGAAAAATGTGGAAATTCTTATTAGATACAGTAAGTACTCGATTTAACGTGGTTAATCCGTTCCAGAATATTCCACGGACTTTTTGGAATATTCATTTCCATTATGAATATTCCAGAAAGGAATATTCACAATATCACATTTGAACTAAAAATTTATGTATTTAATCAGTTCTGTATATTTTTGATACAAAGTGTTCCAAATGTAGGTGGGTACCTTAAAGAAAAGGAAATAATTAAATTCCAGCCCAAAATAGAAAATATAATTCTTAAATAGTTAAAAAAAAAAGTTGTTAGTCTTTCAGAAACTGTCAAAAGTATTCATTTGAATATTTATTAAAAAGAAAATCCAGGTAATTATTAATACAGATGACAATCCACATGCTCGGCGATGCAAAGAAATTAATTTATCCTTCCCAAAAGGAAGAAATTGCTAAATCATGTGCATGAAATTAAGATTTTTTGTATAGTTCAATAATTTTTTGGCTTAAAGGAAATATTTTGCTTCAGTACAGCTCTCTGATTTGCTTTCATTATTTAATTATTAAAGAGGGATTGCTAAAAAATAGTTAATATCCTTAAGAGCGTTTTTAGCGGCAATTTGATTTGTCGATATAAATGTGGCGACATGTGGTTAAAAGCAAAAATAAAATTTGTCTCCAGCTAAAATCTTTCTTGTATTTAAAGTTAATAGTTGTTAATGACTTTTTAATTATCAAAGGCGGGTGTCTAGAAAATAGTGAAATGCTTCTTAGTACATTTAAGCCCCAATTGGATAGTCCGATATTATGTGGTTATATATGGAACAAAATGAAAATAGAACAGTTCACCAGGAAAAACCTTTCTTGTAGCAAAAGTTAATAACTATTAATGACTTTTTAATTATCAAGAAAGGGATTGTTAAAAAACAGTGAAATGTTTTCAAGTATACGTTAGCTGTAATCTGATTGCTTGATATAAATGTGATGACGTATTGCTCAAATTAAGAATAAAACTGGTCTTATCTATGAATAAATCTCCATCTAAAACTTTTCTTGATATTAAAGTTAATAAAACTGTTACTGGTTGTTTAATTAACAATGGTGGGTCGCTGAAAATTGTGAAATATTTTTAACCCCAATTTGATCGGTCGATATAAATGTGAGAGACATATGGGTCAAAATAAGAATAAAACTGGTCTCCAGCTAAAAGTTTTCTTGATATTAAAGTTCATAAATGTTTAATTAAAAAAGGTGGGTCGCTGAAAATTGTGAAATATTGTTAGGTATATTTTATTCCCAATTTGATCGGTCTATATAAATGTTAGAGACATGTGGGTCAAAATAAGAATAAAAATGGTCTCCAGCTAAAAGTTTTCTTGATATTAAAGTCATTAACTGTTTAATATACAAAGGTGGATCGCTGAAAATTGGGAATTATTTTTAGGTATATTTTAGCCCAAATTTGATCGGTCTATATAAATGTGAGAGACATACGGGTCAAAATAAGAATAAAACTGGTCTCCGGCTAATTATTTTCTTGATATAAATGTTAATAACTGTTTAATTAACAATGGTGAGTCGCTGAAAATAGTGAAAAATTTTTAGTTTATTTTAGCCCCAATTTGATCGGTCGATATAAATGTGCGAACATATGGATGAAAATAAGCATAAAACTGGTCTCCATCTAAAACTTTTCTTGTAATAAATGTTAATGACTGTTTAATTAACAATGGTGAGCAGCTGAAAACAGCGAAAAAAATTTTAGTACTTTTTAGCCCCAGTTTGATCGGTTGATATAAATGTGGGAGACGTATGGATCACAATTAGAATAGAACAGGTCTCCGTCTGAAAGTTTTCTTGATATTAAAGTTAATAACTGTTTAATTAACAAAGGTGGATCGCTAAAAATAGTGAAATATTTTTAAGTATATTTTAGCCCCGATTTGATCGCTCGATATAAATGTGAGAGACATATGGATCAAAATAAGAATAGAACTATACTCCTACTAAAATCTTTCTCCTAATAAATGTTATTTGTTTAACCCCTCCCTTCTCTCTCCCGCAAAAATCACGGGTTGAGGTTCCGCCTTCTATTTCACGTGCCCGTGATATTTCCGGGCTGGAGTAATTAAAAATAACGCACCAAAAAGATTAAAACAATCCATTTCATTTACTTTGAAATTTTTTTATTTCTTATTTTACATACCAGATGGCAGCACCAGACTATTCATAATGTAATTGGGGATGGGTTTTTTTTTTAAATTAGATGTGGCAGATCAAGAAATAAATGGAATCCTCCGGCAAAAATAGGAACTTTTAATACCTTTTTCTCTAAAATTCTGCGATCGTTAAGGCGTTAATTATCAAAGTCATCAGATCATTAAAAAAATAATGAAATATATTTAAGTATACCTGAGTTGCAAAGTTGTTGATCGATGTTGCGAAGAGGCATTGATCAAATAAGTATAAAACTGGTTTCCTGTAGAATAATTTTCAAATTTCATTTTATTTCATTTAATTTAACGTTTTTTATTCATGTCACTTAAAGATTTCAAGTTTTAACTTCAAACATCTAAATCCTCGCTAAGAATTCGGAGTTTAAAATGTATCGTATGTCACACATTGGAAACGTCAAGACATGGGAATTTACTCTGCAAATGGAAGTAAAACATCAGGGACCAACGTTTGAATAGATAAGGGTATTATGTTACAGTTAGTCTAAAAAAACTGTTACAATGTATTTTTCGAAAAAAATATTACTATACGAAATGCTTCCAATTGTAGAAATCAATACGTGGCCTCAGTTAAATATATCTTGGGAAAATAGCTTTAATAATAACTAATGTTATTTATTTCGTACTATTAAATTTTGAAAATTATTTTTTTATGATTTAAGGGGTTAGGTACCTATTAAAGGCCAAGAGACCCGACAAATGTATCCCTATTTTCAACCATCAGTAGTTCGACTTAATTTATTCAGAAATATGAACATTTTAAGATGAGTTAAACCCTCTTTCTTCTACATAAATATGGCTCTCAATTTTCTTCAAGCTTGAAGAGAAAGTTTTTAATTGTTTAAAACTTCAACCATTGTTTTTTTCATTGTTATGCAACTACGCACATAATATCACCAGAACAGTTGGCTAGAATACCATGGAATTTTATACACGTGCAATATAAACATGTATAATTAAAGGGACCGATAATTATGTCATTTCTATAATAAAAATTATAATTACAGTAAAATTTATCAAAAACTTCAGGACTTCGGGTTTTAAAATTTAAACAGATTTAAAATTTTAAAACCTGAAGTTTAAAATTTTAAATGTTTTTGAAATTTTAAACTTCAGGTTTTAAAATTTTATAAACATTTAAGGGGACAGTGGACTTTCAAAATTGTGAAATTTGTCCAAAAATTCGATTTTTTTTATTTTATTGAGTTGTGAAACTACGGACGGGTAGGAATGTGTTGCAAAAAAAATTTTAATTTCTGTGATTACTTTCCTAGTTATAGGCCTTTGTATTTCATTTAGATATTATGTGGTTACTAATATCAATAACTTTAAATGCGTTTTTCTCAAAATAAAAATTTTCATGTCATACGAATATTCTAAATGCTCCAGGCGCATTTCTAATTATCGTATTGCTTTGAAATTTAAGTTTTATATACTTAACCGTATATCAAATAAATCTTATTGAAAATAATTATGCTTCGTAGCTCAGAATTTCTAAATTTTGTACTTGAAAAGATGATTTATAAGTATTTTGTGTAATAAAAAGGTTGTTTTCACTATTATTATTTTTAATGAATGCTTAAAACAAGCAATAAGTTTCATTGTTAGTTCTATAAGGTATCCTGTAATTAAAAAATTACCATATTATATGCAAAAGAAATGCGCATGGAGCATTTTTATTTAGGCCAATTTTTTATATAATTAATAATTCATAATTCATAAATTATTAATATTTCATCTTTAAATTTTAACCACTTTTACATATCTATGGTACTAATCACATATTCAAATTTCAAGCTAATCCATTCAAAACAAAAAAAGTTAGGTTTGAAGGTCCACTGTCGCCATAAAAAAACATTTTTTTTCTATGGAGAACTAAGAATTTTGATTCCAAAGTTGGTCATTTAAAAGATATATTATATAACTTAATTTTCAAACTAAAATAAATAAATAACTGAAATATATTTATTAATATACAGATTCAATTCTGTGCGCAGTGATATAACATTTAAAAAAACAATGGTTGATATTTTTAAAAATTAAAAATATTATCTTCAAGCTATAAAAAGGTTTAGAGCCATATTTATAAAGAAAGAAGTGTGTTTAACTCTCAGTAAAATTTATATATTCCTGAAAAAATTATCTTCATAACTATTGATGACTGAAAATTATGATATATTTGTTGAGTCCCTTACCTTTTAAAAGGTACCTGACCCCTTAAGTTGATACGATATTTACCTCGTTGGGTCATATTTAAAGTTATCAGATATATTCTGTTATTTTATACACGTGACCTATTGGTTTCGTTTTTTAAAGCTTTAACGTCATATTGAAATATGCATTATCTTCACTATGAAATTCAAAAAGAAATATTTCGCTCAAAAATTTGTTCCATTTGTCTAAATTTAATAAAGACGGCACTATAATATAAATTGTTTTATAAAATGTTGTTTCTTATTACCTATTTTAACAAAATTTTCTGACACAAAAGTGTCATTATTTTTTATTACAATCAAGGGTTTTTTTTAAGATTCTATGTTGGTTTATTACATTGTCTCGCTGGAAGCCCTGGTCAAGTCATTTTGCTTTCTTAAGATTTGATTTCTTTTTTCCGAGAAGATTTCCTCAAAGTTACAGTTAACATTAAACATCCTTTAACACTAAAATGGAATGTTCGAAATAATGTTAAATATGAACATGTTACTATGATGATGGAAGAACTTCATTTTATATTGTAATCCTGTTTTTGCTACATCTGCTAAGAAAATAACGAAATTCTCATTTCTTAAATACTTTTAATCTAAAATAAAGTACTAAGTCATGTCCATTGAAAGAAAAAATTTGCTTAAAATAATTATTAAAAACATTGGGGGTGGGGGAGTCAGTCAAACCCTTTTAAGCCATTTTTGTCGACCAGGCAATGTATCTTCAAAAAGAAAAATTATTTTTTTTAACATTCATATATATATATATATATATATATATATATATATATATATATATATATATATATATATATATATATAAATAGATAGATGTACAGAAAAAACGCTTTCTCCTAAATAATCCTTTTTAAGCGTATTCTAAATGCTATTTTTAATAAAGCACAACCCTTTTTTCCAAAATGTGACCTAAATATAAATTATTGATAATTTATACTGCCCCTTAATGCACGTGCCGATGATTACGCAGGGATTTGTTTAAAATAAGCTTGTTTTTAAATTCTTATTTACTAACAGAATACAGACAGAGCGTGATGCCGAGAAAAGCTCACATGTATAGACCATATGACTCATCTAACCAATTAAGAAATTCCGCCCCTAGGGGCGTAGTGGGAAAGTTTTCCGTTTATATCCACTGAAAGAAGACGTTCCCGCTAATTTTAATAGTTTGGCTGTTAAGTGAAGCCATACTTCTTTTTCTCTTCATACATTGAAATGTAACGCTCGTCTTTTGCTTTTTGTGTTTTCTGAAATCTGTTTTCATGTTACTGCAATTGAATTAAATCCATTGGAGAAGTCTGTGTTCTCTAATTTATATATCTGATCCAAGACTACATCTGTCCTGTTTATAAATTATTGCCCATTACTTACACTTTCACACACACATATATATATATATATATATATATATATATATATATATATATATATATATATATATGTGTGTGTGTGTGTGTGTGTGTGATGTCCAGGAGCGTGGACTATAATTAAATAGATTATTGTGATGAAGCGCTTTCGATTTGAAAGAAAAATTAAAATTTTTAGAGAGATAAAGTGATCGAAGGCTGTTTTCATCACATTTCGGTTAGAATGCTAGGAAGCCGCCTTTGATTAGAGGACGGAACAGTCGTCTGTACGCATCAGCCAATTTAAAAGCGGCGGTGCGCGATAGGGGGTAGGTGATTCCAGACGCAGATAAGGAGATGGCACCAGGGATTGACATTAAAATAAAATACCCTATTGTAAAGAATTTATTGGGCCTATAGACCGCAAAACACGTGGACTGGACTTTGGGTGGTCTGTTGTATGACGTAATTAAGGCGGGCATGAAGTATGGGATTATCCAATCCAAGAAATGAAAATTGATGCTAAGTGGTGGATTTTTGAAAGCTTTCCTGAATGGATTAGGAGTCACGAGAAGGCGTGGACTTTGTTATAAAAAAAATAAATAAATAGAAGACTTAGAGTTTTTTTCGAAGATTCTCTTCTGCGTGCGGGCCCGGTTGACTTTTCCCGGTGCTTTAGCATTGCAGGGGGATGAAGAGATTGGAATTTCAAAACGTCGGAGACCGGTTGAGCATTCCCGGGAGTTATCCGACAGTACGAGAAAGAGGTTTCGTTTTCCGGAGACCGGTTGATCTTTCCTAGTGCCTTAGCATCGAAAGTGATGAAAAGATTGGCAGTTTTAAATATTGGAGATCCGGTCGAGTCTTCTCGGAACTAAGAGTTATTTTTGATCAAGAGAATACAGACGAGGTGACAAAGAGGATGCGATGTAATATTGGAGATCCGGACGTGTCTTCCCGGAATTGAGCGTGACTTTGGATCAAGAGAAGTCGATGTCATCATTTTCCTGATGAGTGCCACATCATTTTGAAAAGAGTAGAAGAATACCCACGACAGCCTAGAGACGCAGCGCACCCACTACCTAGAAGGAAGGAGCGATACCCCAAGCATAAGCAGAGCTTCGACACCCGAGTCCCAGTGCGACATCATCAAACTGAGTGAGTGAAAATCATTTTGTTTTGTTCAGACCCCACCGAGCTAAATGAAAGATTAGTGCGGGAACAGTGTTTTTTGTAAAGATAATTTTTATGAATAGGAGTTCTTGGCTATGAGTTAGTTTAATAATTATATGCTTCCTGAATCCAAAAGGTGTAGATTTAATTAAATACATGTCATTCGATATGAATCGAGGAGAAAATGCTAAAAGATTAGTAAAATGTGTAAACTGTGTGCGAAGATTTGGTAATTCAGTTTTTTTTTTGTAAATAGATAAGGTTGTAAATAAATCAATTTTATTTTGTTACATTGGAGTCAGTCATCTTTGTTTTGTGTAGTTGACCTAAAGGAAGGTTTTAGAAGCAAAGTTTATTTGGCCTGTTCAGTTGCAAACCTGTCTAGAATTTTGGGTTGTATTCAAGAAAATAAATAAAAAAAACACAACGCACCCAAATACCTATAAATTATAAATAATTTGTACTAACCCAAATAATATACGAATCTCGCCCAAAAAAAATAAACAATTTTAAGACAGGCAACACGACAATTATTTAGAGTTAAAATTAGGCAAATTAGTGTTAACTCTAATTTAATATTAGAAATCCACTATTTCTCAACATCAGAGGCAACAGATGGTGATACACTGTCTATCTCTCGGTTTAAGAGAGCCCTTGAGTGACTAGCAGAGGATTGAGTCAGATATCGAATGTTCAAAAGAGCCTGGCACTGAGTCACACACCACGAGATGTTGACTAACGCCCACGTAGTTGCAACGCGCGAAACGAACAAAAGGCAGATAGAGATTACTTTCGGACAAGCATTAGAAATGAGGCACGGGGATGAGAGATGACAGAAATATCGAATTAGCTGGATTGATTAGGGTTTTAAGTAATGATAAGAAATAAAATCCTTAATTGTTATTTAAGTATTAGTTCTTTGCTTGAGGCCTGTTGTTAATGACTGCTTGTTAGAGTAATTAATTAGACAAAGAGTTATGTGGTGTAAGCACCGTGTCATATATATATATATATATATATATATATATATATATATATATATATATATATATATATATATATATATACAATCACATATAGAGAAGTGTACAGAGGTTTTGTACAGAGTTAATGTATAGAGGTTACGCTGAATTGAAGGATCGTCAAAATCGGAATTTGACGATTAAATTGATCACAGGAAAAGTTATACAAAAATGTTGAATATTCAACTGTAAATTATTTTTCTAAAAGCAGTAAATTGCTCCTCACCAGATAGAAAAAAATATTTTTACGTAAGCACAAATAATAACATTATATAACAAAAATAAATCTACCTTTCAAAAAAGTAAGTTGGATATTCCTCTAGATTTCTTCAAAAATCCAATGACTTCTTTAAAAACGTTCTTAAACATCTGTATATAAACTCAAGAACACAAAGAATCTATATATATTATTTTTAGAAGGTGATTTCTTTTGACGATCCCTTTTTCTTCCTTCATAGTTAACCAAAATCGATAAATGAGGTAGAATTTGAAAGATTAGGATATGTGCTTCTGACGAATTGTTAATTTAGAATTTTTAATTAAACATTGTATTGTTTGTTTAAAAATCGAAGTATAAACATTATAAAAAAAAACTTCCGCTATATGGTATGCGCTTGCTTGCTTTATTTTCATATTCTCGCTCACTGAACTTTTACATTTTAAAATCGTCTGCTTTTATTATCTATATATATATAAAACAGTTCCGTAACTGACTCACTGACATACAACGCACAGACCAAACCGCTGGACCTAAAGGGCTGACATTTTGCATGGCGATTCTTCTTATGGTGTAGGGGTGCAGTAAGAAAGATTTTTGAAAAATTGTTCTTAGATTTTTTTAAATTAAATTTTTAAGCTGTTTTTTTTACTTTTTTTAAGTTTGCATTTAAAATAATAATTTGGGGGTTATAAAATTTATATCACGAGAAAGATCATAAAAATTCCTTTAAAATGAAATCTTTTTCGAATCTTTACCTCGATTTTCTGATTTTTGTGAATTTTTAAACATTTATTTTTAGAATTTAATTTATTACATACCGATCACGTGATTTCTTTTCCTGGTACTTTAAATTAATTTATCGTCACGTGCATAACAACTAAATAGACAAAAAAAATATTTCTTTTCTTTCTAATGCGGCAGACGATTGGATAATATCCAAAAGAAAAATAAATATCCCTTACAGTTTTTTATAAATATATATATACATATTTTTTGGCATTAATTGCATACATTTACCTTTTGTATTTAATTTGAATATACTCCGTAGCGAAGCGCGGGTTTTCAGCTAGTCATTCTCTAAATTAATTTAGGGTGTAGGGTCATGATTTTCGACAAAAAAATTGAATTTTCCAACTTTTGCATTTTTGAAAAGTATGCAATCTTGTGCTTGTGATGATATTCACATATTTGTTGTAACTGCACTAAAAGTATTTTTTAAAGAACTATTACCATCTGTCCAAACGCCTGGCGTCACACCCTCACCAACCCAAGCAGCCAATTAACCAATAGTAGTACTGGATTACATTAAAAACATTTATAGAGATTTAGCAGATCCTGATCTACTTGCAAAATGTCTGCATGGGAAAACACAAAACAACAATGAGAGTGTAAATAGCATAATGTGGTCACGGATCCTAAAGAATGTTTTTGTGCAGTTAGAAACTTTAAAAACAGGTGTATTTGTAGCAATTGCTTCCTATAATGACGGAAATATTATATAATGACGAAATGCACAGTTCTTTCAACGTTTGGTATATCTCCAGGTTTTTATACTTCTCGAGTAATGCAAACAGCTGATCGGACGAGATTAATGAAAGCTCAACATGATGTTTCACGGCAAACCAAGGAAGCCAGAATAAATAAAAGACAGAAAAAATATAAATTAGAAGACAGTCTTGCTGATGACCCGGACGATCCAAGCTATGGAGTTGGCATGCACTAAGCACAAGCGAATGTTTCATTAAATGTTGATTTTCTCAAATCAGTGTTTTTTTGTCAGTTAAGGAACATATTTTCAAAAACTATTGATGTGATTAGTTTCAAACTTTGTATATTTAATAAATGCATAATATTATATATTTTAAAGAAGGGATTTTTAGAAAAATCAATTTAGAACAATTTAGTAACATAAAACTTGATGTAATTTTGGTGTTTCTGAAAAAAAAATACATATAGTAGAAGTTATATATTTTTTAAAAAATAACAAGTTATTTAAATTATAAAAGCTCTTGTTAAAGTATTTAATATACGTCAGTCAATGTACAGTAAAAAAATTAGAAACTTGTATTCAATAGGATTTTTTTAAATGTTCCTTAAAAATGAGTAGTTTTAACATTACTGACTTAGGGAACGTGGATCGTTTCCCTACCCCCTTAATAAGTTTCTTGACTACATCCGTATTATTCTTTTTGCATGGAAAAACAATTTGTTTGGACTAAAATCTATTTTCTTTCCCCCTGGAGAACATTTTATTAGTGATATTTTCCTCTGGTATGCCTTTTTAGAGTTTCATTTTATTGATTCAAATTATATGTTCACAATTGAATTGCATATGACAAACTTCTATCAAGCTATCAAGGGAAAGCTTCTAATTTGTCTCTTAATTAATTAATAATCAAAATAAATGTCTTACCTTGTAGATGTACAAGAAACAATGCGTGGCAAATCTGCAAATTTCTTATGTAAACTCTATGGGGAAAATGTGCGCGAGACATGTGAAGATTTGCTTTATTGCTAGATGGCAAACACGCGCTCGCTTATTTATTTACTTTTATCTGTCGAACACTAGGCTTCGTTTAGTTTGGAGAGATACTGTAATACTTTGCTACATTGGGGCTAGTTAGACTACGACCTATGCGGCTACAAACATCCATGCCAAGGTGAGACACAAACCCACAGACTTTGGTACCGAACGCCAGTGCCCTAACCATTTGGCCATCTCCCGGATTAACGGCTCTGGAACACAATCTTTCAAATTTAAAAACATACCATCATCATCATATATATTATTTCTAGAAGGTGATTTTTGGGGCGATCTCTTATTCTTCCTTCATACTTTAGTAAAATCGATAAATGAAGTACCATTTTAAAAATTCAGTTATCCGCCAATTTTGAATGACACATTGCATTGTTTGTTGAAAAATCGAAGTTGAAAATTGACTGTTTGCCCTAGAGTTCTTGTTCTGCATGCGTCGATACTGTATGGTCAAAGAGTGTATAGAAAACGAATTTGAAATGTAAATATCACATTTTCTGCAAGTTTGTGTCATATTTAACTTTTAATATTGTCTACAAAGGTATTTTGACTTGTCTATATCTCAAATTCGATGTTTTGTATCCTTCACCTACAATTTTGTGTTCGAAGGTGTTTTGTAATCGGTTTTATGTTATCCTTGCGCACCATTGTTATTTAACACTAGAAGGTAACCCGTCATTTTGACGTCATAATAGTAATAATGACGTCATAATGGAAAAAGTATATGAAAGTTAAAAAATATCCCGAATTATCTAACAATATTGCATTTAATCCACACCTTGTAAAAGCAAACCCTTTCATTATTTTTTATTTATTTAGTTTTTCATGCGATTGGAGTAGTAGACTGCCATCCAACCCGTCATTTTGACGTCATAATACTAATAATGACGTCATAATGGAAAAAGTATATGAAAGTTAAAAAATATCCCGAATTACCTAACAATATTGCATTTAATCCACACCTTGTAAAAGCAAACCCTTTCATTATTTTTATTTATTTAGTTTTTCATGCGATTGGAGTAGTAGACTGCCATCCAACTCGTCATTTTGACGTCATAATACTAATAATGACGTCATAATGGAAAAAGTATATGAAAGTTAAAAAATATCACGAATTATCTAACAATATTGCATTTAATCCACTCCTTGTAAAAGCAAACCCTTTCATTATTTTTTATTTATTTAGTTTTTCATGCGATTTTTGTAGCAGACTGCCATCCAGTTTTTTACAGCTCACTACGCGATATGAATATTTGAGCTACTTGATTCATTCACATTCAAGTTTGTTTACATTCAGAATTCATCGCAAAAGTAAACAGATATTTAAAAAATGTTAAATATACAGCTAAAAGCATCCAATTTTTTTTAGTTCTGAATGTTTTATAGAAAAATAGGCTGAACAAACGTGATTTGATGGAGAAGATATTAGTTTTTAGGTAAGAAAAAATTCTTATCCACATCTGAAATTGAAATTATGCCTAACCGGCAGTTTGTTTACTGAGGGCTTCAATTGAAAGATGAGTACAGCCCGGAAGTATTATACAGAGACAACGGCTATTATATATATAATACCAACAATGGCTACAAATAAACCGGTTCTTCTTTCAACCTACTACAAACCACCAACCTCGCTATAAATTTATCGTATTTCATTCGTATGTGAAAGTTTCGCACGGGCCAGTTAAGTTTAATTTTTTGTGAAACTGTTATAAAATAGAACTTGATATGCTGTAAATGATTATCTACCATTAAATTTGAAAATTTTAAAAGTTTTGCAAAATCTGACTTATTTCGATATACGTTCGCATCTTTTGAAGAGGAATATTTGGTTGAAATGTACCCGGTTATAAATTGTAGCTATTATCTTGTACACCTCTACTTGTGTGTTAATATCGAAGCAAGAATATAAAATATTCGTACGGGAAACTGTAGCTTACGAAAGAAAAATGTTGAAAGGCATCAAGACAGAGCTGTGTTGCTGAACAACGCTATTATAACTCCATAAAGCGAATCTTTATAAAACGAGTTCTCCTCGCTAAACGATAGAAATTAATTAGAGGCAGATGAAATTTTATTAAAGCGAACAAATGTAGCTTAATAGTTGATGTTTGTACTAAGATACTTAAGGCTGCTGTGTACTAATCCTATTGGATTCACTCACGTCCAATGTTAATCTATGGAGAAAATTTGTGTACTATTTACAGCTATTTAAATGCCGATAATCCATTAAAAATGGTATTTTCAGATAGCCGGAACTTTTCTGCACCTTACAACTGGATTGATTTTATCAATTTCGTCCACCAAGGGAATTTATGAGCGTTGAAAACATACAGTACCAGATTTCTTCCAGAAACATACAGTACCAGATTAATAACTTAAATTATTTGAGAGATAATGAATAAAATCAATGAAATGAAATGCCAACATTTCTGTACCTTTGTTTATCCTCCAGATGACCAGATTTGCGTTTCCGGTCATACATTCCTATGTGATTCCTTTTTGTTTTTGAGTTTTCTACCTCTTCCAGAAAAATGCGATATTTCCGGTCATCCAGTGGGGTTGGTAAGAGGTATGGTCCGATTAAGTAAACAGCGCCCTCCAGAGTCAGGTTCGTGTTTCCTGTCATACATTCCTATGTGATTATTGCTCGTCTTGATGCCTACTATCACCCCTCTGAATTTGTCGGTCGAATTCGGATACACCCTGCGTAAAACCATATGTTCTAAGACAAATCCCACACAAATATAATCTGATTCAGCAATATTTTTGTATATTTCTCTTAAAAATGAACTCTAAAGTTTTCATTAGGATTCCTTGTTTTACTTCTTTGTTCTAAACATACACTAAAACACGAACTTAGTGATGTGAGTAGAATTGCCCCAGTTCTACAATATCGTTGTAAAATAAACGTATGTTCAGTTTTTCATCAGTTCATGCCAACGTTTTCCTTCAAATAAGGTTGCTGCACAATTCCCAATTATAAGCGACTCACTTAGTGTAATTTCCTTTTAGGTCGCATACACCCTGCGTAAAACCATATGTTCTAAGACAAATATCACACAAATATAATCTGGTTCAGCAATATTTCTGTATATTTCCCTTAAAAATGAACTCTAAAGTTTTCATTAGGATTCCTTGTTTTACTTCTTTGTTCTAAACATACACTAAAACACGAACTTAGTAATGTGAGTAGAATTGCCTCAGTTCTACAATATCGTTGTAAAATAAACGTATGTTCAGTTTTTCATCAGTTCACGCCAACGTTTTAGTTCAAATAAGATTGCTGCACAATTCCCAATTATAAGCGACTCACTTAGTGTAATTTCCTTTTAGGTCGGATACACCCTGCGTAAAACCATATGTTCTAAGACATATATCACACAAATATAATCTGGTTCAGCAATATGTTTGTATATTTCTCTTAAAAATGAACTCTAAAGTTTTCATTAGGATTCCTTGTTTTACTTCTTTGTTCCAAACATACACTAAAACACGTACTTAGTAATCTGAGTAGAATTGCCCCAGTTCTACAATATCGTTGTAAAATAAACGTATGTTCAGTTTTTCATCAGTTCACGCCAACGTTTTAGTTCAAATAAGATTGCTGCACAATTCCCAATTATAAGCGACTCACTTAGTGTAATTTCCTTTTAGGTCGCATACTGGCCGAAAAAGGAATTAAAATATCAGTTTCATTCAACACTTTTGAACGGGGCGAGATTGTGTAAGTGCTTTGAAGGCTCTAAAACTGCCGGAAGAGCGAACATCTCCACACCACTTCCGTTTCCCCGAAAGTTCAATACACTTGAAACTAGAAGAGATTAGGAAGAGATTCCATACAACTTTTCAAAGTTATCTAGCGTGTGTGCTAAGCTCTTCAACTTAATGTCAAAGTTCTTCGGAGGCCGTCGAACAAATGGATGCTAATCCTTGCTCTGTTTGATAGCTGAGAAAATGGGGAATGCCGTGAAATCGCCATTTGATTTGAGATAAATTTAAAATTTATCGATCGCACTTGAAGAATTATTTTCAACTTCGAAATCTTTAATGTTTAATTAAACTAGCTCTCACGTTCTTGAAAACTTATATAATTGCTAATTAAAATTGCTATCTGATAATTGAAGAAGACTGTTATGCAGATTGGTAAGTATACATACCTATGTAACCAACAAACGTTTTTTCTATCTCGGAGGAGATTGGTAATAATACGGATTCGTATTTCATTGGAATCTATATATATAAAACGCGTAGGTATGCGGCACAAAAATCGACGATATTTCTACAGTCCGAATGGCAACGACTGCAACTACCAGATGTAAACATTAGCGGCCAACCGCGTGTGTGTAGTGGTTCGACGATAGCACGTAATTTGGTGCAATTTAATTGCTGTACTATTTTACACGTGAAAAATTTTAATTTATTCACAAGATAATTTATTCTTTTGTTCCAAGGGTTTTTCTAAATGTATGTAAGAGGACAAACTTTTGACAAAATATGTTTAGACCTATTAAATCCAGTGTTTAGTCACGGACAGTTGTATGTAGGTTTATCTAGAGTCTGTTCTTTTGATTCTGTCACTGTAGTATCTCCTATTTCTGAAATACTCAACTGTGTATATCAAGAAGTTTGAGGACTATCACAGTAAAATATAAATAATTGCGTTATAATATCTTAATAGTAAGTAAGAGTTAATTGTCTACACCTTTTTTAGCAGTACTTGCTGAATTTTTACTTCATTTTATAAGTGAAGAAATTTTCCCAACAATTTTTTATTTGGTATGATTAAGTGTAGATATCTGAATTGTGAACAATAATACATATAGAGAGTGATGTAATCCACACTATATTTTACAACTTGCGGAATTTTTGAACTCCTTTTTTAGTGAAAAAATTTGTCTCTAACAATTCAAGTGTAGATATCTTAATTTTAAAAAATATTACATACAGACAGGAATGTAATTTTAAAAATATTTGTTGTTGGGTTTCTCGGTCTTATCTTTAACTTTGTTCTGGAGTTACGGAAATTCATATTTTTTTAATCCCAATGTTTTAGAATCAGGCTTATAGAGAATTTTGCAATGATTATAAATTTTTTGGCTGAGATCGCACTACCACTTAAAAACGTATATTTATGATGACAGGTAATAGTAACATTCCTTACATACGTTTCTTTCAGTTGAGTTGTTTTGAAAAAGAAAATATAAAACTAAAAGCGACCATGCTGGTCGCGCAGCGGCTAGCATACAGTAATACCCCGAAGTTATGCAATAGGTAGGACCGATGAAAGATAGCGTAAGTTGAGTTCGCGTAAGTCGGGATACAACTTTGCATATAAATACATATAAATTTTGTCTAATTGGGACCAAGAATTTTTCAAAATCACCAGTTTAATGAAAAATATTGTTTAAAAATTAAAATATTGTATTACATAATTAATATTATACATATGTACAAGATATTTTTTTTAATTTATATGATGGTTTTAAAAAAATCCACTTAAGTATTCTGCCGTATTGATGCCTTATTATTTTCGCGAAGAATATCTTCCTAGCAGACCAACGTTTTTTTATTCTCTGCTTTGTCATGATCACGCGATTTTTGTTGGAGTCTATATCCTCTAAAAAATCTGTAACCCTTTCTCAATTACGCTGAGACGTTCTGTCAAGTTTATAAATGTCATTAGATTTTCTTGTGGAATTGGACGCAACTGGTTACAAACCCGTCGGACGAGTTTGTAACCAGTTGCGTCGTGTGCGTGGCTCCATTCAATTACATAGGTTGCGACTCATCATGGACTGGTTTGTGATTTGAGTCAGTTATCAGTTTCTTTTGAGTTGCTTCGTGTGCAGACGGGCTTAGACTTCCATATCTAATTGTCTTCCAAGATCGACAACTTCTTCTTCTATCACACAAGCGATATGATCAGTTTCAGCAGTTGTTTCCATCTCATTTTCCAAAAAAAAAAATATTGGACAAAAATTCTTCCAGACACCTTTTAAAGTCTTTTGAGAAATTTCATCCTAATATTTAAAGGGGAAGAGAGGGAAAATCAAAAACCGCGTAACTCCGAGTTCGCGTAAGTCAGGGTATTTCTGTAACGGTATCAACATGCTGTAATCGTTGAATTTAAAAGCTTCGGAGACGGATTCTTTGTATTTTGAAATGATTTTGAAATTGCCGTGCCATATGGTGAATGATTGGATAATGATTCTTAACAAAATTTATAAAACTTAGTCACAGAAGGTTTCATCACTTTCAAGAGCAAAATATTCTTGTTTGGGTGATTTTTGCTCCAGGAAAATACTATCAAATGTATCCATTTAAATATGCAATATAAGGAGAAATTCCATTCAAAGATAGAGACATCGAGCTTCAGGAACTTCAGGCAGAATAGTGGTAACTACAGTACATGGGCCAGGTCCTCCCCTGTAGGATGATATAGCAATGCATAAAACTTCAGTGATCAATAAAAAACGAAAGTAGGAAGTAAAATAGAAAGTGGGGAAAACAAAAAGCTTCTATAGTACAAGTAGAGGGAAAATATGGGGGAAAACAGACTGAGCGAACAAAGAACGGGACAAACAATTAAAAGTTACGAGCAAGAATGGCACAGGGTCGTTTCTTGTAAGCTGGGTTAGCAGGGTCGTAATCGGCAATATTTTTAATACGATCATTTAGTAAATCTTTATGGATGTTAATAGCAAGATTTTGAAGGTAATTTTGAATAGTGGGGAGATTTATCTTCCTATAAATGTCAACATTACGAAAATACCATGGGGAGTTAGTGATTTGCTGAATAGTCATGTTTTGAACAACAGCCACAATTTTAATGTTGGAATACGCTGCATACGACCAAACTGGTCCAGCATACGTAAGTTAGGGTCTTAAGAAAGATTTATAAATGAGCATTTTGTTACTAAAGTTCAATTTACTATTTCGGGCAATTGAGACAACGAAAGTATTCTATATTTATAGCTAGTGTTGCTTCAGTAATGGTATGGAGTGTGTTAAGCTGGCATGAATTTGTACCCGTCATACGTCTGCAACTTCAGTGACTGGTGAATGCCCTGTTAAAATCCTTTCAGATATGTTACAATCATTCTTGCCATGCGTTTACTGCAATGGTTTTGGAGTCTTCCAACAAGACAATTCGTCACTACACATATCCCCATCCGTCAAATAATGATTTAATGACCACTCATCAGATCTTAGGTACTGTAAGTTCAAACTACTCTAAAGTAATAACTTTTGATCATTTCATTCCTGCAAGACCACTGATTATCATATATTCAATAACGATTTAATAATTCCAATACAAATAAAATATACTTTTTTATGTCTAAAGGCAAGTTTAAAGACAACTGAGCCGAAAAAAATAGAAAAAAGAGATCAAAAACATGACACAACAAAAGTCAGCTGCAGTAATAGTCTATGAACTTAGCAAATCCCTTGCTTGTGACTCATGCCTTAATCGGCCTTGGGTGTGACTAGACAAAGTCAAATCTAGCTGTTCGACCTCTGCTAAACCTATCCGAACTACCGCAAAACCGTGTCTGATCGCCAGTTGTCTAGTTGGATATTTGGGCTTTTTAAATTAACATAGAACTAAAATTAAAGATCGCTAACTGTATCTTGATTCCCTATTTCGGTTTTCCATGGAGTTTGCTCTTGCGTTTCAACCCACTTGCCAAATTCGATAGCTCTAAAAATGGATCTTTGTTCTCCCAAGTTTCACTTAAAAAGGGAAGAATTCTGTTCATTTCCAGTAAAGAGAGGAGTGGAATTTTGCTTAAGTCAGCTGTGTACCAACCCTATTGGATTCGCTCACCTCAATGTTAACTTATGGAGAAAATGTATCCAAGGATTGTCGACTTGTATTTAAAGATTTTTTCAAAAAACATTGTACTCCGTAATAGATAAAGAAATTTTACTCCTAGGGTCGGTTTTCGTTTTTTTTAAATGCAAATAATATTTTAAAATTTTAATTATTCGGGGGAAAAATCAGGTATAGTGTACACTCATGGACAAAAAAAATAGCGCACCAAGAAGGAGTCGTCAAAATGAAACGAAATTTTACATACGTAATGACTACTTTGATATAAGTAAATGATAAGAAAATCAAAGAAAAAGGATAATTTATTTCAGAGAAAAAGGCAAAAGAACGGAGGAGTTAATACTCCGTTGGACCCCCTCTACCGCGAATGCACGATGCGATACAATCGGGCATTGAGTCATACAAGTTCTGTATGATGTCTTGAGACATTTCGTTCCACATTTGCTGTAACCTTGCCTCTAGTTCGTTCAAACTCGTGGGATGCCCAACTCGTCGTCCCAAATGATCCCAGATATGCTCGATTGGAGACAAATCTGGGGATCGGGCAGGCCAAGGAAGGGTAGTAACAGTGCGGAGACAGTCTTGTGACACCCTTGCCGTATGAGGCCGAGCATTGTCTTGTTGAAAAATGGCTCCTGGGAGCCGTTGCATGAGTGGCAACACATGTGGTTGCAGGATTTCATGAGCATACCGCTGGGCTGTCATGGTGCCACGGAACAATACTAGGGGTGATCGTGTATTGTAGGCAATGGCACCCCATACCATCACACCAGCTGTGGGAGCGATGTGTCGCTGTACAGCAAAGGCAGGATTGAAGCGTTCACCACGGGCTCTCCACACACGAACACGATTGTCATCACTGCCGAGATTGAATCTGGATTCGTCGCTAAAGACGACCTGGTTCCATTCCGCTGCAGTCCAGTTTTCTCGTGCGCGGCAAAACTCCAAACGGAGACGTCGATGGGTGGGCGTCAAGGGCAGCACACGTAATGGGCGCCGCGATACCAACTGTCCTTCAGCCAGGCGCCTTCGTATGGTTCGAGAAGACACAGAGGCCCCTAGTGAAGGTGCTACCTGTGCCTGGATGGAGGCCGATGAAGAAGTTGGCGGTACGCGTTTATTTCTTACGATGTGGCGGTCTTCTCGACGACTGGTCTGTCGAGGGCGTCCTGAGCGTGGTCTTCGTGTACATGACATCGCTCGGGTCCACTGGTCCCAACACCTCCTCACAACACAATCAGAGCGGCCTAATTGACGAGCTACTCGCCTAGCTGACCACCCAGCTTCCATCATCCCGACGATTCTCCCCCTCTCAAACTGCGACAACTGCTTATATTGTCTTCGAACACGGCGTAATGGCATGTCTATCTCAGCTCTTCCTTTGTAAATGATTCAGCACACTCAAACAAGCTTTGGTTACCTGTTTTATACTCCACAGAGTACGATGTTCAACGCTCTCTACCGGCTATACGTAATGCGCAATCACGCTGCATTTCTAATCATTTGCATATCTCCCCGACATGTACCTTCATTGCAAGTTTCGTTACAATCCCGCAATTATTTCTTGGTGCGCTAATTTTTTTGTCCATGGGTGTATTTTAAACGCTTATCAATTCCTTTGGTGGACGAAATTTATAAATTAAATCCTGTTGTAAGGTGCAGAAAAGTTCAGGCTATCTGAAAATATCATTTTTATTTGATTATCAGCATTTATGTAGGTCTAAATAGTAGACAAAATTTCTCCATAGGTAAACTTTGAGGTGAGAAAATTCAATAGGGTTTGTACACAGTAGCCTTAACCCTTTAGTAGGTTCGACAACAATCGACCTAGATTGGGGTATTCACAACTATTGCAAGGGATTTAGGAGAATCGCCAAAGAAATTGAAATTTATGTCATTCATCTATTGCAGCAAAGCTCTAACAGCCGGCCTTTTATACGTTTTCGACACAGATTATGAACCCATCCAACGGTATTTCTAGCAACTGTTAGGTAATAGGTAACTAGACAAACTTCTGAACTGCGTACAACAAACCTTCATCGTCATATTATTTTTCCTAATTTAGCATGCAGTGGTAAGTAAGTTGCTTCGTTATCATGATTCATATATATTTTTAATATAACCTATCAGTTAAAAAAATGACTAAACGTGTAATACAGCACAATATTTTGTCTATTAACCTTATTCTTATGGAGTGGGATAGCATGTATCCCAAGAATACGGGCCCTAGAATGAATATATATATATATATATATATATATAAGGCATATTAAGGTGATAATCTAAAACTTCTCAAATCGGTGTTTTGCGCGTGGCAACAGTTTGTGAGTTCTGGCAGCGAGAGCGAGCTGATAAGCTAATCGCAGCTTGCCACCTTTAGCTTCCTTGGTACTAGGCTTTGTAATTGGATAAAGCGTTAAAGGTGACGATAAGGGTCAAGGATCTGTGTGTGAGAGATTCAGACCGACTTTGTACGACATAGGTGTTGAATGTACTTGTTTCCCGCTTGGGATTTTGTAGATATGTACATAGTTATGTTTAATTCAGAAATAATAAATGTGTTTAATTAATGTCATTTCTTGTGGTAATGTCTCATTTTGAGTTAAGAGAATGGCACCACATATATATCATATATCATATATATACATATCTATCTCTCTCTCTCTCTCTTTATATCCATATATATAAAACAGTTCCGTAATTGACTGACTGACTGACTGACTGACAACGCACAAAACAAACCCCTGGACCTAACGGGCTGAAATTTTGCATGGCGATTCTTCTTATAGTGTAGGGGTGCACTAAGAAAGATTTTTGAAATATTCTTCTTAGATTTTTTAAAATTAAATTTTAAGCAGTTTTAGTATCTTCCTTCAAGTTGGCATTTAAAATAATAATTTGAAGGTTATAAAATTTATATCACGAGACAGATCATAAAAATTCCTTTAAAATGAAATCTTTTTCGAATCTTTACCTTCATTTTCTGATTTTTAGTGGATTTTTAAAGATTAATTTTTAGAATTTAATTTATTGCTGATCACGTGATTTCTTTTTCTGGTACTTTAAATTAATTTATCGTCACGTGCATAACAAGGAAATAGACAAAAAAATATTTTTTTTTCTTTCTAATGCGGCAGACGATTGGAAATTATCCAAAAAAATATTAAAATACAGTAAAAGATATGTTCCTCAAACTGTACTATATTAACTGTGCTATATTCTTTAGTATGTTCTATTAGATTTAATTTGAATATTTTCTTCTACATTATTTTGTCTATAAAAATATACGTTACGATTTTTTTATAAATATATTTTTTCGTTTTTCTTTACATCAATTGCATACATTGATCGTTGTATTTATTATAAATATATTTATACATATTTTTGGCATTAATTGCATACATTGACCGTTGTATTTCATTTGAATGTACTCCGTAGCGAAGTACGGGTTTTCAGCTAGTATATATATGTAACCCTCTTAATGGCTGTTCTTACAAGGGGGATATTAAAATTCCCGTTCTAATCAGGGAATTGGAAAAATGGGCCCCGTAAGCTAAAGGTTAAGAAAAATACGTTACGTCTAGGAGATTTTAAGGTTCCCCAGCTACCTAAACCTCTTTTAACAAAAATATAAAAAATATGGTGTAGCTATACACTTAGTTATGTGTAACTCATTTCAAAGTTTCAACTTTCGGAATAAAAATATCGAATGTCTGGAAAAATATTATTTTCCTAAGACAGCAATTTTCTATAACTTTCTCAAAGTTTTAACAGTAATATTGCTTTTTCGCGTAACAGAATATAACTTTAAAACTTTTTTCATACTTTAAAAAAACATTAATTTTATGAAAAGAATGTTCAGAAGAGATTTCGTATAAGAATTTCTACATTTTTATCTGAAAGAGTTTTTATTTTTAAAAAGCAAGTACACAGGCGCAATTTTAAATTTTATGACTGCTGAAAACCTGCATCTTTTGATAAAAAATTTTGATAATAGTAAAGAGAAATTTAACTTTTATTTCTAGAAAATAGAATTTTATTTTTCTGTGAAAAATACTATCCCATACATTTTTTATCCCTGCTAGAAATCAAATTTTTCAAGAAAATAAAATTGAAATAACCAATTCATAGTGTGTTTTCTTGAGTGCTCTTTTATATTATCTCCCATGACAATAAAAATGGCATTTCAGTATCAAATGCGTCAACAATTTTTATTTAATTTGCGTTTATGTGTTCAGTCATAAACACATAAGTTCTTAACGGTTATCAGTGATATTTTACAAAGAATGGAACCATGCCGAATGAAAGTAATTCTAAACCATCTGATAAAGAATTTCTAAAATGAGCGAAAAATGAACAATTTTATTGCGCTTTGGACTCGAGCATAGGAGAGGCTTTCAAGAGCCATTTCTAAAAAATAAGCTGTCATTCACATCTGTAGCCGTAAAGCCTTTTTCGTTGGGTTAATGGATTAGTAATTTGAGGACACTCTGTTGTCTTGGTTTATCCGCTTGGTTTTTAAAATGTACACTTCATTAAGTGAAATGTGAAATATCAGCGTTAAAATGCATTTTAGAATTATGTAAGAATAAAGATCCTCACCTCCCTTTTATGGCTTATGTTTTTATTTTTGTTTCATCCAGTAAATACAACCAACGCGTAAAGAATACTTAAGCCTGCTGTGTACTAACCTTACTGGATTCGCTCGCCTCTATGTTAACTTATGGAGAAACCTTTGAGTTTGACACCTCGGACCCACAGACCATTAAGGTCCATCGTCCATGATACACCTGAAGACGTAGCAAGAGCCTGAATACGCAGTAGAGGGTTAATTTCCCAAGTTCGGTGGCATTTTCCATTGCTGTGGGGCTGGAGGATGCCGGACAAACGGTACAGATCTGTCATCCACTCAAGACACCCCCAGCCCCCTAACTTATGTAGAAAATGTGTCTACCATTTACAGCTACATAAATGCTGATAATACAATAAAAATGGTATTTTCATGTAGCCTGATCTTTTCCGCACCTTGCAACAGGATTCATCTTATAAATTTCGACCACCAAAGGAATTGGTAAGCGTTTAAAACTAGACCAGATTTTTTTCTCTATTAATTTAAATTTTAAAATATTATTTGCATTTTTTTTTTAAAATGAAAAAAAGGCCTTAGGTGTAACATTTCTTTCTCTGTTACGGATTACAATTTTAAAAAAAAATCTTTGAATCCAAGTCGGCAATCCTTGGACACAGTTTCTCCATAGGTTAACATTGAGGTGAGGGGTAAAGATACTTAGAATTCAAAATAAAGATTTTTTGCAGAATAAAGCCTGTTTTTCAGAAAAAATTCAAAAATGCAACTTTTTTTCAAAATGCTCCATGCGCATTCCATTTCATTTAAAAACCTTAATTTTTTTTAATATAAGTTTATCATATATTTGTAAACATAATTACGCACTGAAATTTTATTGTATGAATCTAAAGCCTTAAATAATTTTTTTTAATCTGCCTGTTATTTATTTATATTTTGGCATGTTTTTCTTTTATTTCGAGGTCTATAAATCTTATTTCAAGGACCTTTCAAGATCTATAAAAATATTTGTTTCAAAGAAAGAATCACAGTTTTGTGGCAAACACTTCAGTTAACAGTCCCGACACATTTGGAAGAAATCATGTGAAGATGAATCCGAATGGACCATTTTGAAATATTCTGCCATTTTTGAAGCGTTTTTTGACAAACAGTCCTATTCTTCTCCAAAATAATTGAATCGGTCATTTTAAAAAGAAGTCATCTCCACTTTTCTCCAACTTTTCTGCCCCCCTCCCCAAGTTTCAAAAAATATTAACAAATTATGTTTTTGCATCCGGACTGATGCCTCATAAACATAATAAATACTAAATTTAGTCTAATTAATAATGCATGAAGGCGAGTTAGAGTTTTTTTCCTTATCATGAATTTTTTTTAAAAATGGAGATGACTCCTTTTCAAAATGACCGATTCAATTATTTGAGGATTTTAAGTATCAATGTAGCAAATAAGAATATTTAAAAGTTAATAGAAAGGATATTTATAATTATTCTAATCTATATATATAAATCAGTTACGTGACTGACTGACTGACATATAACGCACAGACCTAACCGCTGGACCTGAAAGGCTGAAATTGTGCATGGCGATTCTTCTCTATAGTGTAGGGGTGCACTAAGAAAGATTTTTCAAAAATTCTTCTTAGATTTTTTTAAAATTAAATTTTTAAGCTGTTTTTGTAACATTTTTCAAGTTTGCATTTAAAATAATAATCTGAGGGTTATAAAATTCATATTACGAGAAAGATCATAAAAAGTCCTTTAAAATGAAATCTTTTTCGAATCTTTACCTCCACTTTCTGATTTTTGTTGAATTTTGAAAGATAAATTTTTAGAATTTAATTTATTAAATGCTGATCACGTAATTTCTTTTTCTGGTACTATATTAATTTATCGTCATGTGCATAACAACAAAATAGACAAAAAAAAGTTTTTCCTGCTAATCCGTCAGACGATTGGACATTATCCAAAAAAATATTAAAATACAGGAAAAGATATGTTCCTCAAATTGTACTATATTAAATGTACTATATTCTTTAGTATGTTCTATTAGATTTAATTTGAATTTGTTCTTCTACATTATTTTGTCCATAAAAATATTCGTTTTATAAATATATTTTTTCGTTTCTTTTACATCAATTGCATACATGGATCATTGTATTTATTATAAATAGATATATATATATATGGCATTAATTGCATACATTGGCCGTTGTATTTAATTTGAATGTACTCCGTATCGAAGTACGGGTTTTCAGCTAGTGTATATATATATATATATATATATATATATATATATTAGGGTGTTTCATTTTGTAAGGCAAGAAATTAAATGTAAATTTTGCTTACACCCCGAGTCTCAGTGATGTAAAAGATATATACGCCATATTTCAAGAAGATTGGATAATATTTGGAGGTTGCACACTTTGATCAGTTTTGTAAAAGGAGGCAAAAAATACGATTTTTCAATGTTAATTACTTTTAATGGGGAAACTAGAAATCACAAACTTAAAATAATATTAAAACTAGACAGTAAGATTAATAGGTAGTAGGATGGGCAAAACATGTGTTGTATTAATCAACTTTGAACGATGCAGTCCCTTTTTTAGTTCGCTTGGTGACGACTTTTCTGTGATGCTCGACTACCCTCAACAAGAATTGTTTTTGCTGTTCGTCCCTAACCGATTCGTTAAACCTTTTTTTTATCAGAGCAATTCATCTTTCTGCGGTATCATTGACCACTTTAAGAGCGTTCACACTTCTTCTTAGAGAATCACTGCAGTATTCTTTCACGTCGTGGATCGCAATCAGTTCAAAGAACGTCTTTGTTTTATTAGTAACAAAATGGCTCAGATTTGTTCCTTCAAAGAATAGGTTTTTACGCTTTAATCGCTTATTTCCTTTTTCTTTACAGGTTTCATTTCTAAATTTTTAGTCATATTTTTTTATCAGCCTGCGTAATACGTTCGTCCAAAAAACAATCCTACGTTTGTTTCTGACAGATACCAAAGGTGTCTCTTAGCAACTGTGAGAGCACTTTTTTTAACGTCTGCGTCTGGGTAAGTGCTCAGAAGCTGTACCATATCCAAATCATTCTTTGGAACCACCGACTTACAATTGCCTCGTGCGAAAAGCGAACATATATGAGGCTGACAAAATGTGCTACCCGTCTCATTCCGTTCAATTCTCATTGAGGAATATTCACCAGTTTAGAGAAGAGGACAATTTTAAGTGCATATATTCCCTTAGCCATCCACCTTGCTTAATGCAGAGCCCCTGTGATCCTGAAACTGAAGTCGTTTTTAGATCAACCTCCTAGGTACAGTAGTGCGAGTTGTAATAAATCTTTGTAGTCTTCTTTTGGATGACTTCCGTCTTTTAGGACATTTTGGATGTAGTTAACCATTTTCACTCGTTGTTCTTCTAGAAAGCCTTGAACGGGAATTTCTTCATCCAGCATTTTCGTATATGACTTCTTATCAAGTGACGCCCACAGACTTTGGAACTTCTGAAAAATCTGGATGTCAGGACCACTTGATGGTATGCCACAACACTCCTCAAACACTCCTTTCAATATTAGTTCATGGGTGTGACGACGGCAAGCTAATCACAACAATGTTCGTCCGAATTCCCTTTCAATTCTGGTACAGGCACGCTTCGATCAGTCCTGTATTAGAAGCTGTAGTATCAAAAGATATATCGATGATATTGTGAAGAAGCCCAAATCGGTCCACTTCCCGAATAACTACTTCAGCCATCTGCTCATCAGTGCATTTCAGGGCAAAAGGTACGCCAAGCAAATGCTCAAAATCTTTGCTAGTCACTAGAACTGTCAACTCTATCTTCCAGCGTTTTGACATTCCCATGGTCAACTGAGGGCAACAGTTTACTATCCCAATGCAAAACCAAATGAGGAGGATTTTCAAAGAGTGACTCTTCGATTTGCTTTGTCATATACTTCTATTGATCACCCAAACTCGGTAAAAGGTAGCGGGGGTTACGGTTAATAATAGTTGATAAAGTTGATTAATATAACACATGATTTGCCTATCATACAATCTATTAAACTTACTGTCTAGTTTTAATATTATTTTAAGTTTGCTATTTCTAGTTTTCCCAATAAAAGTAATTAACATTGAAAAATCGTATTTCTGCCTACTTTTACAAAACTGATCAAAGTGTGCAACCTCCAAATATTATCCAATCTTCTTGAAATTTGGAATATATATCTTTTACATCACTGAGACTCGGGGCGAAAGCAAAGTCATATGAAAATCACATCCAAGGAAAATTTAAACACCCTTAATGGTCGTTCTTATAAAGCGGCTGTGAAATTTCCCATTCTAAAAAGGGAATCGGAAAAATGGGCCCCGTAAGCATGCATATGTGAAATATGATACATTATTAAATTAAATGCAAAAATAAGTTTTTAGAAATCAATTAAAAGTAAATAATTTTTTTGTGTGTGAAATGCTTTCATTTTATTTTTTACTAATATAAAAAATATTAATTTTATCAATACGAGATACTGCATTTATCTTTTCACCATAACAAATGTAACCTAGCTTTCCTTTTGTATGCAAATAGCATTATTAACATGAGTTAAGCATATTTTTAATTGAGTGTACACATCATATGTATAACGTGGCACGTTGATCAGTTGTATTAAGTATAAACCGCTTTATTTGCAAGGATATTCAGGAAAAAATGCTAATGAAACAAATAAGGCAATAATTTTCATTATGTGAAGCGCAATATGTCTATGCTCCTTCTCTATTTGTGCATCGAGGTGTTATAAGATCCGAGGTACTTCTAGTTGTTTCACACCGGACTGCTTGCGAGTGGTAAAAATCTAATGCTAAATGAGTGCTTTCTGTAAGGAAGCAAAACAATTCACTGCTTCGTTTGATAAAGAAATTGACAATAAAGGCTCTTTAAAACTTTCCAGTTTCACTATTCCACAGAAACTTAAAAGTTCATTTTATTATTTAACTTTAAATAAAATTTATGAAAGTCAACACGGTGACCAGTTTCTCAAAAATTATTTATCTGGTCGAATTTCGATTTAGAATTAGCAGGATAGGAATTCAACAAACTCTATTGCAGGGCATCTTACAATTATACTCTACTTTATTGGAACCACTGTGTAAAATTCCATTTTCCTAAGCTTTATTGTTACACAGATACTTTCATCAGTGAATCAGCGTTTTATTTTAGGGATTTAATAGCCTTTTAACCCCTTAAAACACTTTCAGAGGTGCCATTCGCACAATGCGAATGCCTAAATCTAATCTTCTTTTCACTTCCATTCAATGCATTTCAATTAAATGAGCAGAAAAATGACTAGTGTTTCCATCTGTTATCAGTTTCAGGAAGTAAAAGCATTTTGTAACCTTTAATTGGAAAAATTTTCAAGATTTTTCGGTCTAAACAAATCGGGAAAAAATCTGCACCGTGCAAAAGGTAGAGGTTGTTACCTCTGGAAGGGTTAATGATTGATTTAAAAAAAAAAAGATTTCTTTTGAACACCTACGGCCTAAGACTAAACACCATTTAAAATTTCAGCTTCCATCTTATGATTCCAGAGATACAGTGGTCAGTGATTTTAAAGTGTTTTTGTTGTCATTTCGCCTAAATAACATATCATGATATTCAAAGCAATGATAATCTTCTCTAGAATCATTTATCTTGTCGAACTTTTTTTATACATTTATAAAGATAGGGATTCATCAAAACTCGTTTGCATAGCCTTCTACGATTATACTGTTTTTTTATTAGAAATCTGTTTCCCATATTCTGTAATCGCTTTAAATTTTCTTTTCCTCTCTTGCTTATATCGCACCTCTACTAGAAGAGTGTCACATCTCCAAAATTTTCGATTTTAAGATAATTGCACCACAATGTTCTATAAGAAGTGCTTCTCATTCTCGAACAATGTTACAAGCCTAGTACCAACACAATCTCCTAGATGGCGCTTATTACCCTCTTCCACAACTAGTAGAGGGAGCTTGCTCATGCACGAAGAGTGAAAGTAAGATTTTTGTCAGTGCCTAATGTTGTTGTGTTAAATGTTCCTGTAATAAAAATGTTCATTAAATTTTATTTGGAATATAAATGTTTTTATTTGGAAAATAAATCTGTATTTTATTCTAACGTGCTGTTTATGTTATCAAGGTTTTTTTTTCTTTGTATTGTGAAATGTTTAGATAGATTGTGCATTAGCAAAGAGATATAACAATATTCCCTCAAGCTTTTCAGTCCATGTTCACAAAATGAGATTACTAGAAGAGGGTTATATCATGTAATTAAAATTCAAAATCATGATTTAGAAATTGAAAAAAACATAGTATATAGTTATGCCTTCTGAATAGTATATACAAGGTACGCCCATAAAGTAACTGGACAATTTTTTATAAATAAGAAAAATATTACTCACCTTCAAATAAATTTATCTCCTTCAAAATAATCACCAAAGGAGTCTATACAATTTTTCCAACGTTTCTTCAAGTCATCGAAACACTGTTTATAGGCGTCGGAACTAACCGTTCGCAAAATACTCGTAGCATTTGATTTAATATCCGAGACGTTTTCAAATCTCTGTCTTTTCATGGATTTTTCATTTTTTTTTATTACAAAGGACTTATTCACAACGAACTTTTTCCTGAAAATTAAACAATTAATCAGTATTTTTACAAGGAGGTGCATTTTCGATTAAGAAACAGGATAAGGCGAGGTAGGAAGGAACTGTTTGATTCTGGGCAATGGTTTATTTTACACAATAATGCTTGGCCCCATACAGCAATTCCTGTACAACAATACCTTGATAAGCATTCAATTACAGTTATGAATCACCTATCACATTCTCCCGACTTAAGGGGGCTCAGGACCTTGAATCCTTAAAAAAATCGATTTTTTGTTTTTAACTTTTTATGAATCTCTGAATATTTCTAAACAGATTGCAAAAAACCGCGTTAAAAAATTCCTATTAGTTCTTGAGTTATGAGTATTTTTGTATGACGCTATGCGATTGCCACACCCATTTAAACAACTGTCATCGTTTGTTTACGTTTTGTGGTGGTCATCCTTTCAGTGTTTCGTCATTGCTTTTACCCATGTCAATGATTCTTTTTTGTTATTCTTTCCTCTGTGGTTTTTATTTTTCATACTTTTCAGAAGAAGGAGTAAAATTTCTCAACTTTACTCGCTATAACTGTTTACATGTAGATTTCCCTCGTGTGTTTCACTCTCACATTGTACGTTAGAGCTGTTCTGTGCTACAGATTTTGACATCGTTTTAATCGTTTTACTTTACTGTTTTCTTTTGATTTCTTCATTAAAAATGAGCGATAATTCTAAAGTGAAAAGATCATCTGGTCAAAGGCCAAAGAAAAGGAGACGTCATCAATATTTTGGGAACCAGTATACTGAACAATCTAAAGTTACTGGTGAGAACTTTTCTGCATCAGCCAAAAAATTGTCTACTGGTGGAGCGCTGCAAAATGATGAAAAATCTAATTTTCAAGGCTACCTTTTAATGGATAAAGGATTATTATTTTCTGCATTTGAGGAATGTCTGTGTTGCTTTATTTGCCATAATAGAGTAACAATATCTACGGAAAATGATTATGGGCTTGTGGTGAATTTGAGTGTTTTGTGCTCTGTTTGTGGAGTCATTTCTTCATTCAAAAACTCTATGATGATAGGGAAAAACCAAAAGGCCTCTGATTTAAACAGAAGGTTTACATTTGCCATGAGGTGTATTGGCAAAGGACTTGAAGCATCAAAAACTTTTTGTGGTGTTATGGACTTACCTATCCCTGTCTCGCAAAAGTCATATGATAAAATCATTAGTCATATTTATGCTGCAACACATGCTGTTACAAAAGCAAGTATGAAGCAAGCCGTTGAAGAAGAAGTGAATCTAACTGGCTCTTCGGATCTAACAGTGAGTGGCGACGGAACCTGGAAGACCAGAGGCCATTCTTCTCGAGTTGGAGTGACTACTGTTATTGGCAGTGAGACAGGAAAAGTGATTGATCGGTATGTTTCAAGCTCATATTGTAAAGGTTGCGAAGCTGCCAAAAATATCCCCAGAGAAAATTTATTACAGTGGAAATCTGAACACCAAAAAGTTTGCAGTAAGAACCATTCAGGTTCAGCTGCTCTAATGGAAGTGAATGGCATGATTGAGATGTTTTCTCGTTCTGAGGAGCAATATGGAGTAAGATATGTAAATTATATAGGTGATGGAGACTGCAAAACATTTACAGGCATCACAAATAATAATTCTTACAATGTCCCAGTGTCTAAAATTGAGTGTGTGGGCCATGTGCAGAAAAGGATGGGTGCACGCCTGCGAAAACTGAAAACTGAATATAAGGGTAAAAAACTATCCGACAATAAACCACTTAGTGGTAAAGGTCGGTTAACAGATGGTCTTATAGACAAATTAACTACCTATTATGGTAATGCAATAAGGAAGCATTCTGATAATGTCAGAGACATGCAGAAAGCAATATGGGCCATATGGTATCATAAGGCTTCAAATGATGATACCATAATGCACGATTTCTGCCCTGATGGGGTCAACTCCTGGTGTCCATATCAAAAGTCGGTTGCTAATGCAACACTAAAGGATTTTAAACATAAAAATCCAGTTCCTTTAACTGTTATGGAATGCATTAAACCTGTTTTTAAAGATTTATCACATCCAAATTTGTTAAAAAAATGTCTTGGGGGTAAAACCCAAAACGTGAATGAATCTTTAAATGCATTAATTTGGTCATATTGTCCCAAAACATCAAACTCTTCTAGAAAAATTGTACAAATTGCAGTAAATGTTGCTGTTTCCCAATTTAATTATGGAAAGCAGGCCACATTACACATTATGAAGGAGCTCAGCATTATACCAGGTGTAAATGCTATAGCAGCTGCTGAAGAAGCTGATAAACAACGTGTTAAATTGGCAAACAAACGAGCTCTAAATTCAACTTTAGAGGCTCGAATAGCTAATAGAAGAAAGAAAAAGAAAGAAGAGGAAAAACATCTATTAGCAGAAGGGGATGTTTATACCGCAGGAGCATTTTAAGAAAGTTTGGAGCCAGTTAGTAGGTTATAAACAGAACTTTAAACTTTAAAGTACTTTTTCTCAAAATGATGATTTTGAACATTGTGCACACTCTTACCCTTAAGCTATGCAAGCAATATTGATGAAATTTTAACCACATGTTCATTATAAGTCATTCTCTAAATTAAAACCAAAAAAATAGAAACTCCTTGGAAAATTTTTGGATTTCACTTACAAATATGCATTAAAATTCATCAAATTTTATTCATTTCATAATTTATGCATATAAAAAATGTTTAGTAGTATTTTATTGCCATATTTTGGTTTTAAACTGAAGGTAAGTGTGTTTTAATTATTTTGTAACAAACATTTTTTTTCTACATGCATATTTTGTTAAATAATGCTGCGCTCAGTGACTTTTTACTTTTTGGCCCTTTAACAAATTCACATTTTTAAATTGAAAAATTTATCTTAATTATCTAGTTTTAAATTTAATTTCTGATGCGCATAAAAACTCATAATGTCTTACTTTAATATAAAATCAAAACAATCTTTCTTTTTTTAATTTTACTGAAGTTTGGAGTGTTCGAACTGCACATGTTTCTTAGCTTTTTCAACCAAATCGAAGGTCCTGAGCCCCCTTAAAGCCAGCTGATTTTTTCCCTTTTTCCGAAGCTTAAACAGGTCATGATAGGACAGAGATTTGAAAACGTCTCGAATATTAAATCAAATATTACGCGTATTTTGCCAACGGTTACTTCCGACGCCTATAAACAGTGTTTCGATGACATGAAGAAACGTTGGAAAAATTGTACAGACTCCTTTAGTGATTATTTTGAAGGAGATAAATTTATTTGAAGGAGAGTAATTATTTTCTTATTTATAAAAAAAATTGTTCGGTTACTTTATGGGCGCACCTTGTATTTATATACATACATGTACACACACACACACACACATATATATATATATATATACTAGCTGAAAAACCGCACTTCGTTACGGAGCACATTCATGTAAAAATACTGATTAATTGTTTGATTTTCAGGAAAAAATTCGTGGTGAATAAGTCCTTTGTAATCAAAAAATACAAAATCCATGAAAGGGCAGAGATTTGAAAGCGTAGGCATTCATAAAACAAGAAATGGAATTTCTACATTTTCTTCTTTAGCTCTTCCTGAAAATATGTCTATTTTGAGACGTAACGCTCTTCTAGCAGAGGTGCAATATACAGGGAGGTCATAAAAAAACTTTGCCGATATATGGACCTCTAGCGGCTTTTCCGTTCAACCGATCGAGATAATATTTGAGATATAGTTACTCAGAGCTATGAGCTCGGGATTCAGTGAACGGCAAGCAAGTGTCGCTCACGGTTACTGTTATAGGTACATAAACTCAACATTTTCGAATCGCAACGCCCACTTTTTTCCGTTTCAAAATGCTGAGCTCATGCGAAAACCCTAAAGAGCGTTGGAACGGTACGTGCATCACAAAAACGGACGCGTTATGCGAGCACAAAAACAGGTGTGTGAACGGCCTGTGATGGCACCCATGTGGAAAATGCGTAATCCAAATAAAATTTTCTTTTGTCCAATCTGTTTTGTCATCAGTGATTGGTGTCTTGACTATGTCATATCCAAATTTCCTCCGTGCACCCCGATCATGTTTTTGTTTGCCGTTCGCACAGCTGTTTTTTGTGCGTGCGCAACGCTTCCGTTTTTGTGATACACGTACCGTTCCAACGCTATTTAGGGTTTTCGCATGAGCCGAGCATTTTCAGACGGGAAAAAGTGGGCGTTGCCATTCGAAAATGTTGAGTTTCTGTACCTATAACTGTAACCGTGAGCGCCACTTTTTTGCCGTTCACAGAATCCCAAGCTCATACCTCTGAATAACTATATCTCAAATCTCATTTCGATCGGTTGAACGGAACAGCCGCTAGAGGTCCATATATCGGCAAAGTTTTTTTTATGAAAACCCTGTACTTCGCCAGAGCAGAAATTCCTTTCCCTCAATGTCTGAACGCTAAAGAATCTTCATCAGTTACCAATTTTTTAAAACGGATTATCGTTATACAAATATTTCCTCTCCTGCTTCTTTTCATCATTTCTTTTTAAGTCAATGTTGCTAGAATTGAAAAAAGCACAGTTGGTCTTTAGTGGGCCTTAAGTGCGTGGTTTTAACAAAGAAACAATTTTCAGAAGAACTTCCGATTCTTCTTCAACCAGAGGAAGTTTACTGAATACAAGAATAGGGGACCGATGTCAAGCTGATTTTATAAGTACGGACTTCGAGAGATGTCTGTCTAGAAAGCAGTCTTAACACTAGAAAGGCAGAATTTTTTTTTTCTTACTAAAAAGACTGAACGCCG
Source organism: Dolomedes plantarius (assembly GCA_907164885.2). Taxonomy (NCBI): domain Eukaryota; kingdom Metazoa; phylum Arthropoda; class Arachnida; order Araneae; family Dolomedidae; genus Dolomedes; species Dolomedes plantarius. The sequence continues at coordinate 63,350,442 of OU015499.1, forward strand.
TCATTTTGACGGTTAAAAATAAAATCAAGAAATTAAAATATTTAATGTTTTCTAATAAAAATGGTTAAATACTTTTAATTTTCAACTATTTCAAACAAATATGTAATAAATTAGTATATATTTAGATATATTTTTATGCAAGTATGCCGGGCTGACAACCTGGTATGGTTTATCCGTAAAGATATATGCACGGTTTGTGCAGTCCTTATTTTTCAACACCATTATTTCCGAAGAGCCAAAATTTCTGTTATTTGAAAAAGCAGGAAGAGACGAAAAGTAACTTAAATTTCTCTTGTAATATTTAAAATTTTTCTGCTCGTTTCCTATATTGCCGTCAAATTGGCGGCTTTCGGTCTTAGTAAATATACGACATATTTTCTCAACCTCTTTACTATCGAATATAATTTTGTAAATGTGTGTGCATATTTCGCGTAAAATTAGAAAAAGTCATAAAATTTCAGAAACCTGAGGCCATAAACACAGACATAGAGCTCAATAGTATGACCGAAACCGTCAAAATGACGGCAGCCGTCTTTCTAGCGTTAAGATGTTTATTTTTGATATTTGAGGAAAAAAATAAATCGAAAGAAAGAAAGTTTAACTTCAAGCTGGTTCAGCTTCAAAAAGCCCCAGAATTTAATTATACGCACGTTTCTTGGTCAAGTGTTTTAATATTGTAAATGTTTTATATATATATATATATATATATATATATATATATATATATATATATATATATATATATATATATATATATATATATATATATATATATATATAAACACACACACACATATATATATATATATATATATATACGATGTAGCCCTGAAATAAACGTATTTTATCGAATACTTAGTCCAGTCAGATAAACTGGCCTTTAACTCGCTGAAAGAGTGGGAAAGGATATAAAAGAAACTAAAAAAGAATTTATTGCACTAGCAGTGGGGAAACCGTTGGTTGTGTAAATATTTGCTACGAATTATTAAAATGGAATTTTTAAGCCGGTCGGAAAAATTCCGCGATATAAGAAATATCACCGCCGTCCACACCCGAAAATTATACGGTCCTTCAATAATGAAATCTAATCATCCCGACGACAATCCAGCCCAGCCGGATCCCTCAGGAACCGGGGCGATGGGTTTTACGCCCCCACCTCCAAGCCGGAAAACAACCATTTGAGCTCCAATCAATACAAATTTTCCAATATCTCTGGCAACACCGGAAAGCTAAGGAAGCAAAGGTTTTTACAAAATACAGCTTACGCTAAAATACAACATATACTATTTCTACATATACAACATTTACAATACCATACTCTATATCATAACAACTATATACCACCTATATCGGCACACACAATATACAATTAACATTATATATAATATGTACAATATCTTTATATACAGCTTATGCTCTATGTCTTTATACTTACAACAGATTCATTTCATAATACATCCTACGCTTTCTCGTACCTTACACAACATATTACTTATACAACATCTTACAATGTGTACTTACAATTCAGTACAATGTGTTACATATACCTTCATTATTTCATTTATTATCAAATCATTACTTTCACTGCCGTGCTTTTCATTTGTGTATAATACGTAGCCTATTGTATCAACCATACTTTCTTGTATTCATAAATAGTTTATAACATTGTTACATATGGGCCCACTAAGCAAACCTTTGTTTACTGTGTCACCCGTTATTATTTTTGTTTTAACACAGTCATGGTGTATCACATGTTTACAGTCAATCTTACATTATTTTATAGACTTCAGTACAGCTTTTATTCCGCGATATAACTGCAAACTATTCAGAGCAATTTTTACGGATCTCGAAACATTGTTTCTAGTGTTCCGCAACTTTTACAAACAATCTAGGCAACTAGCACATAGCTGTGCATTAAAATATGTTCAATGCTTTGTTAAACTTTAACAGTACTGAGGAAGTTAAGTAAGACGAAAAAAAATCTAAAATATTTAACACATTCTGCAACAAGTACCCTGACTTCCCACAAATATGTTTCAGTTCTGTTGATTTAATATATATATATATATATATATATAAATAAATATATATATATATATATATATATATATATATAAATATATATATATATATATATATATATATATATATATATATATATATATATATATATATATATATATATATATATATATATAATACATTATTCAGTTTAATGTAAAAATACAATTTTATAAATTAACCCTCTGACGGTACAGTGGTTTGAGACGAAACAGATAGTATTGTCGGGTCGGATACGACCCGATGTCATTTTTGATGAAGTTTTTGGTAGAAATAAGTCCACAATAAGCATTTTTGTTGCATAATAACATTTATTGAAAATAATTTACATGAACTAAAAACATTTTTGAAGAAACAAAGACCAACGAATTGTAATTTTGCAAAACAGAAAAAATCTCTATGTCATTTACATAGAATGTTGTATGTATTATCTAACATCTAAAGTTTAATTGTATAAGCAATTCAACACAACCAACAAAATTTATAAAGCGAGCATAGACTGCCAAACAAATTTACTGAAAACTTACCCTAGCGTTGAAAACTTTTAACTTTTCAGTAAAAGATTGCGCAGTTTAAGAAAGTCCTCATATTTAAAATGGACAAATATAACTAAAAATAAATATTCCAACAGAGCTAGATAATTATAGGAAGAATGTAGACAAAAAATAAACAGAAATCAAGCACTCAGGGCTCTACGCATCATAAGGCAAGATTCTGTAGAAGTGCAGGAGCTAAACCAGAAGTTGAGGTAACCGACAGGTTATTAAGTAAAGTTAGAACATATAATAATTAGAATTTCGTATAGTGGCTTTTTTTTACAAAATTATTAATTTGAGAAAAAAATTCTGACACATGTCTGAGAATAACTAAAAGAAACAAACTCAAACTTAATGTCTAATGTGACCTTTTAATTTCTCTTAATATTACTTAACATTAATTTTATCACTGATTACAAACTTTTACAGAAATCATCATACTAATTGCTTTCATACATTAAAAAAATTATTAGAACACATAAAATTCTAGTTACACATATTAAGTTATCACTGTGCTCTTGCCTGATAAATATAACACAAATTAATTATGACTTACCACCACCCTCATTGGAGACTGCAGAATATTATCGTTGTCTAACTAAAGTAGACCAGCGGAATAGGCATAAAAGATAAAATGGCGAATTGCTGAAGATCGGACAACCACGAGGTCCTTTTCAGTCGCTGCTTTTTCTTCAACTGGCCAAGAAACGTTACAAAATTTCCAGTACCGGCAAAAAAGCAGAGGTCAGACAATGTCCTCGAACAATCAACACCTTTCAGCTATCATTGGCTAAAAAATGTTGCAAAGCCGTTGCTATGGGGAAGCTAAGTCCCCTTACAGCAGAGAGGAGTGGCAAGTCATTTTTCCTTCTGTGCACAAGACCTTGTTACAGGCTATGCTAAATTGCCTCCGGGAGGAACATTCCTTTCTTCCGGAAACCGGTACAAAATAAACCATAGGCGTGATTTTAAGCACACATACATTTTAGGACTTACATAATAAAACAGATACACTTAAATGTGCATGGAACCGAATTAATGCTGTATCGAGACTATGAGATTAGAAAATATATTTTTTTAGAGACAAAATAGTATATTAATGAAAATATTTACAAAGTCGAGTTCCATGTCACACAGGTCTCTTTTGAAGTAACTGATTTGGTTAGGCCCCCTGGTGACGAGACCTGTCGGTTACCTCGATTTCTGGTTTAGTTCCGGCACTACTACAGAATCTTGCCTTATGGTGCGTAGAGCCCCGAGAGCTTGATTTCTGTGAAGTTTTTGTCTACATTCTTCCTATAATTATCTAGTTCTGTTGGAATATTTATTTTTAGTTATATTTGTCTAATATCTAATTTAGTCTTGTACCTAGTTTCAGAAGTTACTGAACCAAATTTCCAAGCACAAAAAGGTAAAAAATAATATATAATGACATTTTTGGCCTTCAAAATAGAAATAAAACAATTAAAAATCTAAAATTTTAAAAAAATGACTAGTGATTATGAATATCGTTTTTCAGCAAAGACACTCGTATTTACTGCAAACGCTCCAACACCTGTTGCAAGACAGTCTGGTAGGGTTCCTTGTGCACTCGATCTCTTGCAATGAGAAGGGAGAGTACGGGAGTGGGAAAACACACCCCTAGGTCGAATCCGACTCCCACCGTACCGTTAGAGCAGGGGTGGCCAACCCGCGGTAAGCGTGACACAGTGTGGCACGGCGGCATTTTAACAGTGGCACGCGGAGACTTATTAAAAAATTTAGAAATTTGAAAAAATAATAATTTGTCAAAATCTGTAAAAACCCTACTCATACGCTACTGAAAATAACAGCGCAGGAAAGCGGCACTGCTTGACAGCAGTACAACGAGGTGTAGGTTTGGATCAACATATGTTTGTGAACAAATGTTTTCTATTATGAACATAATAAAATTGAAATATCGATCAAGATTAACTGATATGCACCTAAAACACCTAATTTTGTTAGCATCTTCAAGAACTAATCCTAATATAGATGACTTGGTAAAAAAACTACAAATTCAAAAGCCACATTAATTAAGTACTGACTGTTTAATAATTATTTAGAATTAAATGCTTCAAGTCATTCATTTTATTTTATACATAACCTAACTGACTGAACGTTTAAAAATGTTTATTAACAATAAAACCTAAGTTTGTACTTTAGTTTTATTTATTATATTATTTTTTAAATCTCCACTACTCAGATAAAAAAAAAATGTGCAATTTGTGTAAAAATCCCATAATCAGCCTATAAATAACATTTTTTCACCTTTATATATTTTTTTATGTTGGAAAAGTTGGAAGTGGCACGCATAATATTTTTTTTTTTCAGATAGTAACACTCTTCCCAAAAAGGTTGGCCACCCCTGCGTTAGAGGGTTAATTAAACTTAAATACAATTTAAAAAAATACTTTTTCATAATATTTTACTAATATAAAATATTTATCAACTATTCTTGAAAAATAAAAAGAGAATATCTTCCCCGACAAATGACCAGCATTGGCAAACAACAAAGTAATGTTAAAATATTAATTTTCCAAAAGCTTAACGGAACTATTAAATGTAATAAGCTATATTAACATTACGAACTCACGTATATATTTTTCTAAATGTATCGGTCATACATGTATTAATAACATGTCGTTTCAGCATGGGTAATTACTGTAAATAACATTATTTTCTAGATAGCTTAATAAAAAATGTTATGAAATAGCTCAGTCAATATTCTAAAACATGTCATGTGCCATCTGTATATACTCTTTCTCTATTTGCGCATCCGAGAGTTGAAATATCCGGAGTAATTTTCGTGTTTTCACACCGAAGTGCTTGCTTCTCGTAAAATCTAATGCTAAATGAGTGCTTTCTGTAAGGAAGCAAATAATTTCACCCCTTCGTTTTGTCAACAAATTTACAAAAGGACTTTCCGATATATTTCAGCCTTATATATTTTCCTCAAAAAATTTTAAAGTGTTTTTCAGTCATTTCCCTTCAATAAAGTTTCATGAAATTGAACACAGTGACTAGCTTTTCTGGAATTATTTTTCCGGTCGAAGCTTTTACGTTTAGCACAATAGGATTTTAACCGTTCTGTAAGGAATCAAATAATTTCACTCCTTCCTTTTATAAACAAAAATTTATTATAATTACCAGTTGTTTTTTATTGCAGAAAAATATTTATACATAGCCTTGCTTCAAACAACGGCAGCATCGTTTCGGGAGCTTTCCGAATTAAAAAATTGCGGCCCACCATTAGTGATCTGTAAAGCTGCGAGATTATAAAAAAGGAGTAGCCAAATTTCAGAAAAACTTCGAATATCCTCCCAACGAAATATCACTCCTAATGAATGATAGAAAAGCTGGCCAAAGACTACCTGGGTTTGAAAACAGTCCCTCAGACCAGCCTGACTGGAAAGCAATCTTTGAAGACGATTTTTGATATTTGAAAAAAAAATAATCGTGCGGTCGGGGGACCCCCGTCAGGAACAAAGTTCCTTACGTAATTTTTTTAACTCTAAACGTGATTTAATATGTAGATTTCTATTGATTATATTAGTGTATTTTTGTCACGCCAGAAAGCGCAGCCCTAATTTCTTCTCTTTCAGCCCTAATTTCTTTATTCAACCAACTCTCTCTCTCTCTATTTTATTAAAATTAAAAATTTTAATGCATATATATGCACCCGGGTATGCGACTGGTATAACCCATCGGACGGGTTTGTAACCAGTTGCGCCGTGTGCGTGGCTCCATTCAATTACATAGGTTGCGACTCATCATGGACTGGTTTGTGATTTGAGTCAGTTACCAGTTTCTTTTGGGTTGCTCCGTGTGCAGACGGGCTTAGTGGAAACTCTGGAATTTCAATTTAAAAAAGAACAACTAGTCTTTGAATAGACCAAAAGTGCGTGGCTATAGCAAAGAAGAAATTAGATTTTATTTGAATTTCAAATCCTCTTTCATCCGTATGACGCAGTTATATACGAAAGAAAACTTGACCAAAGATTACTCGTTATTAAGACCATACTCATTGAGAGATTCTATAGTTTTTATAAACAAATACTCAGAATGAAAGAAAGAAGGGTTTAGTTTAAGTCTGAGATATAAAAAATATTCAAAATTTTCTTCCAAAGGACTTGTTTCACGGGTTTTTTAAAATTTTAAGCGTCGTTAGTATTATTACAATGCGTCCCTGCGATAAACGTATATAGACGCACGCATAGGATAGTCAGATCAAATCGCTCGAATTCCCAGAAATTGTGTAAAATGGTATAAAAGAATCTTGAGTATGAATTTTTTTTATTGTATTAGCGGTGGTGAAAGCTTGGTACATGTAAACTTTAAATTCAAAATTCTAGAAAGTGAATATTTGAACCGTTTGGTACAATTAATCCACTTAACTGCAAAATATTCAAAACTAATTACCGAGAACTCAAAAAATTGTTTCTATTGAGCTTCAACTTTTACGAAAAATAGATGCAACCGTAAAGCAGCTGAGGAGAATATTTGTTAAATGCTATGTTAAACTTCAACAGAAACGTTGAAGTGACGTAGGGCGAAAAAAATATTAAATATTTAACACTTTCTGCAGTTTTCCCCTGGCTACCCGAATATCTGCCTCTATTCTTTAAATTTAATTCATAAACATGCGTAATATAATAGTACATTGTTCAATGGAAACGGAAAATACCTTTTTTATATATGAATTAAACATTAGAGAAAATTTTTACAATTTTCTTTTATTTTAATATTTTACTGATATAATATATTTACCAACGATTCATGACGATGAAGAGGAAATGTTTTCTTTTGACAGGTGCTCCATATTGTTAAATATCAAACTAATGAAAAATATTAAGTTTTACAGAGAACCCAACTGAACCGAACGTTTCTATTATATGTTCATTATACTATTAAAATTTGAAGTTACGTATATTTCATCCTGAATGTACAATTTAAGGTATCATTTTTAAAACATTTCAGCTTTATAAAATCGTCCAGTGAAGTTATGAAGTGTTTTTCAATCATTTCCCTGAAACAAAATTTCACGGAATCTGTTATAGTTACACCTTTTTTTATAGTTCTCCAAAACAGAAATTCCTTTCCCTCAATATCTGAATCGTAAATAATTTTCTTCAATTACCAATTTTTTTTCGTATAGAAATTCGTTTTATAAATTTTTGCTTCCAAAGTTGTGAGTCATCGGAAACTCGGGTATTTCAATTAAAAATGCACACATAGTCTGTGAATGGGCAAGAAGTGCGTGGCTGTAATAAAGAAGAAATTAGATTTTATTCGATTTTAAAAATCTGTTTCATCCGAAAGCCGTAGTTATGTACGAAAAAAAATGTGACCAAATACTGCTTGTTATTAAGACCACACACATCGAGAGATTCTGTTGTTTTTAGAAACAAATACTCAGAAAGAAAGAAGGAAGTGTTTACTTTCATTCTGAGATATAAAACAAGTTTAAAAGTTTCTTACAAAGGATTTTTTCACGGGGTTTTTTAAATTTTAAGCGTCGTTAATATTTTTACAATGCGTCCCTGCGATAAACGTATTTTAACGTACACATAGGCTAGTCAGATCAAGTTACTCTAACTCTCCGAAATTGTATAAAAGGGTATAAAAGAGACTTGAGTAAGAATTTTTTTATTGGATTAGCAGTCGTGAAAGCTTCGATCACGTAAATATTAAATACAAAATTTCAGAAAATGAATATTTGAACAGTTTCGTACAATTAATCGACTTAACTGCAAAATATTCAAAACTATTTACCGAGAACTCAAAAAATTGTTTCTATTGTGCCTCAACTTTTACAATTAATAGATGCGACCGTAAAACAGCTGAGGAGAATATTTGTTAAACGCTATGTTAAACTTCACCATAAACGCGGATGTGACGTAGGACGAAAAAAAAGTATTTAACAATTTCTGCAATTTTTCCCTGGCTACCCGAAAATCCTCCTCTGTTCTTCAAATTTAATTCATAAACATGCGTATTATAATAGCTACATTGTTAAATGAAAACGGAATTTACCTTTTTATAAATGGATTAAACGTTAGAGAAAATGTTTACAATTTTCTTTTGTTTTAATATTTTACTGATGTAATATATTTGCCAACAATTCTTAAAGATGGAGATGAAATGGGTTCTCTGGCAAGTTTTCCACATTGGCAAACAACAAACTACCGAAAAATATTCAGTTTTGTAGAGAATCCAACTGAACCCCACGTTTCTATTATATGTTGTTCATATAATTAATATTAGAAGTTACGCATATTTTATCCTGAATGTACATTTATAGATATCATTTTCGAAGCATATCAGTTTTATAAAATAGTCCTGTAAAGTTAAAAATTGCTTTTCAATCATTTCTCTTAAATAAAATATCACTAAATCCGTTATAGTTACTGGCTTCTCTAGAATTATTTATGTGACCGAATTTAATTGCCTTTAGCACGATAACAATTCAATAAAACTCGTTTGCATTGCCATCTAGAATTTTACTATTTTTTTATTGGAAGTATGTTTCCCATATAAAGTGACAGACACAAGTTTCTTATTCCCTCTCCTACTTTTATACTTCTCCAAAACAGAAATTCCTTTCCCTCAATATCTGAATCGTAAATAATTTTCTTCAATTACCAATTTTTTCATATAGAAACTCGTATTCTAAATTTTTGCTTCCAATGTCGTGAATTTTGTGTAATTTTGTGCAATCTAAGTTAAAATGAATATCTTTGTAGAGTGTTTTGAAATGTTAAGTGTCATAAATATGTTTAAAATATGTCCCTGCGATAAACGTATTTTATCTCACGCATAGACTAGTCAGATCAAATGGCTCTATTTCTCAGAAATTGTGTGAAAGGATGTAAAATAAATTTGGAAATGATTTTTTTTATTGGATTAGCAGTTACTAAATAATTCCTTGTTTTATTATGTTATTTGTATAAAATATTATTTTTCCCGGAACAAACTTAACTAAACTTTCTTTTCCTATGTACACTACTGGTCATTAAGATTGTTTGTTTGTGAGAAGATCGTGTTATGCCTTGTATAAGGAGGAGAAACGACTATCAGCACGTGTCCGAATTCGATACCAGCAGGATCGTGGCCTATCAAGTGTGCGGTTTATTGTTCCGCGATATTGCTATTCGCATTGTCCAGAATCCAATGACTGTCATGCGAATATGAAATCGATGGGTTCAGCAGGGTCATACTGAGCGTCATGTACAATCTAAACGGCCTTTCGCCGGTAACGCCCGAAAGGACAAACATGTTGCCAGGTCATCCTTGCAGGATCGTACAGCCACATCACGGACCCTGAGTCAGGAAATGAGCTTCTTTGCAGCACGACAATTATCAGCATGGACAGTGCGACGACGTCTGGAGCAACACGGACTATCCGCACTGCGACCTTTATTGCGTCTTCCCTTGACACTGCATGACTTGAGGCGCACGGCGACAGTGGTGTGGCCAACAACAAAACTGGTTACAGGAGTGGCACCACGTTGTCTTTTCAGGTACACAACTCTTCTTCGGGCTTTATTGGCATTGGAGACGGGATGTACAATCATCGGCTCTATCATCGAGCGTGCTTCGCCCTCACTCTTACATTTTTCAATTTTTCAACAACTACATTGCTAGCTGACTTGATACCCCTTCTATCCCTAACTACTCTTTTTTTGCTCTCTTTCTTTTTTCATATCATTTTTCTCTTTTTAGTTCTGCCCACGCCTTTTCCAGTCTCATTGGCCATATTATCCTCATCTCTTCTTGTCTATTAGTTCGTGGTTGCCTCTTCTCTATCTCTTTTCACCAATGCGCATCGTGGGCGGGACTTATAAAAATTTCCCTCTTCCTTGACTTTGCTGAGCTCAATACCGACTATGAGTGGTCCCTTTTATATATATCATACATTTATGGCTTCTCCTTCTTTTTCAGTTCCTTGGTTGCAAACTCATTCTTCAGATTCACCGTTTCCTTTTTATCTTAACTTTCATCTTTACTTTTATTTCTTTCTTCGTGCCCAATCTTCTATCTGTAGTAGTTTTGGTTTATTGTTGGCTTTTCTCCCCTTCTTTTATTGCTATTCTTTTGCTTCCATGCCCTGTTTCTTTCTTATATCGTGCAATTATTTTAATTCGTGGCGTAACTTTCAAATCTCCTGCACCTGGCCTTGACGCTATTGTCATATCCCTATGACACCCTGCACCTGGTGTGATCGTATGGGCAGTAACGAATGAACACCTCTTGTTCGCGTCGTCGGTAATCTGAACAGCCAGCGTTACATATCTCAGTCCGAACTATTTAAGACCGCTCCATGTTTTCTTTATTGGAAATGCACCAAACAGTTTTTTAACACTTCTTAGAACATTAATAACACAAATAAGCTGTTTTTATAAAATTAAATTTATTTTTACGAGAGTTTCAAAATGTTGCGTTTTCGCAACATCAGTCCAAAACGGTATAATTTTTTTTATTTTTATTTTAAAGTCTTTGAAACATTTCACATGAAGAGGTACATTACACTTATTACATACAGTTATTGTTTGACTTTTGCAGTGTTTACATCTTTTTTGTTTATTTTCACTATTTTGAGTAATAAATATGGCCCATACGGTCTTTCCGAGTTTCGTTGAGAATTAGATTTTGAATTGAAGCTGGTCTTCCAATATGTGAAGATTCGAGTAAAACAGAATTCATCTGCATTTCTTCAAGCCTTATTATCAAAGATTTGGCTCTCTCATAGATATAGATCTCTTAAACTCTTATAAACTTATTTTAGAATTCATTACATCCATGTAGAGTAGGGTGGAACGAAAAAAACTTTTTTTTGAATTTCGATATGCTATAGTTTTCAAAAGTTGCCTTTTAACAAAATAAAGACGGAAATTAAATATAAGCGTAATTGGTGCATGTTTTCAGTTAGCGCAAGAAGAGCAAACTTTTGGTTTTTATTAAATTTTTGACAAATTTCGCAATTATTTTGAAATTGAATACATTTGTAGTACAAAAAAAGTCGCAAAATATGTAATTTAAACATTCCTTTTAGTCAGGAGACCTGCTAAACTGATTATATAATACGTTTTACTTCATAAAAATAGTACACATAAAGGCACTTAAGGACGAGGCACTTAAAGGCACTCTGACATCACGGTGGAACAAAAAAAAAATTATTCGAAATTTCAATATGCTCTAGTTTTCAAAAGTTGTCTTTTAAAATTAAAATTAAGAATATAAAATGTTTTTTAAGAATATAAAATATTTTCAAGTGCCGCAAAGGGCTTCAAAGTGGATATTTTTATGAAAAAGTGATTATATTTGTATTTTTTTTTTAATTTCTTTTATAGTATATTAAAATAATGTATATTTGCTGTAAATAAAATATTCAAAATATGATATTTTGACAAAAAACTTGCATATTCTAAGTATTTCTAATTTTTAGATGCCATAACAGAACAACTGATGTTGTGGAATTTCGCGATTTTCATCATATTGATTTTACATTAGCATATTCTTATAATACACATTGGAATGAAAGAAAAACAATTTTTAATTGACGGACCTTAGTTAAAATAAACAAATCACACTTATTTAGAAAAATATTAATGTAATGTCTATTAAAGCAAAACATTATTTTGAAAAAAATATTCATGTTTTTCAAAAGTCCATATTAATCACACATGGTTTCCATTACTTATTTCACTGACACATTGAATTGTTTTTTGTTTCAAATTTTGGCATTATTTTTTGAGAATATATTTTTGTTTTTATCAATGCATCTCTTGGAGAAGTACCACGAACGGACAAGGATGACCAGGTAACTAATTTAACAATCCTTTCTACTACTTGTGTGTGACATGGAATGTTGTTGAAGTCAATAAATTGTTTCTCGTGATCAGATTCTTTTGCTTCCTTTATAAACAGTTTTAGTTTGTCATCAGAAACATCACTCGTCATAGGAGGTTCTATTACTTTAACATCATTCCATTCAATCATATGAATATAATCCTTGGCATGAAAGTTTATACGTGGAACAATTCTTTCTGATGCCTCCTTCATTTTCCGCCCTTGCTTTTAGAATCCGGCGTAATCCAAGCTCTCTTACACGACTGCGATCGTCTAATATCATACAAAGGAGGAGATTTTCCGAAGCGGCAAAGTATGCATTTCTTTGAATGACAGAGTCAATTACATTTTTAAGAGTCTAATTGAGGTAACGTGAATAGCTTACAAGTTTCCACAAGTGCTTCGATCCACGGATACAAGATGGTTTCAGCCTTATGTTAAACCAGATTGGTGCATAAGCTTTCAAAATGTTCTCAGTCAGTATTCGGAGATTTTTCGCAGGACATTTTGTTCCCACATGCAAGCGAAGTATTCGGTTTGCTAGTGGAAGCCATCGTGAATGACAAAATTTTCCTGGTTTTCTCATGGAGAAATCAGAAGAGCACTTTCCAACAGAGATTGCATTATACATTTCTAACAAATATTTTGGGTCCACACTTAAATAATCCTTAATTTCTAGTAATGTAATGTTATTTTCAATAGCTGAAAATTCAATCACTGGAAGTTCAGAGCAGTTTTCTAGTTGTTTAAGAATTTCTCCTCCAAATTCATTTGGGCCTTTAGTTTTTCTATCTAGGAAACAAAATAGGTGACGTAGGGGCAGTTCATTTAAATTATTGACTTCAACAACATTCCATGTCACACACAAGTAGTAGAAAGGATTATTAAATTAGTTACCTGGTCATCCTTGTTCGTTCGTGGTACTTCTCCAAGAGATGCATTGATAAAATCAAAAATACATTCTCAAAAAATAATGCCAAAATTTGAAACAAAAAAACAATTCAATGTGTCTGTGAAATAAGTAATGGAAACCATTTGTGATTAATATGGACTTTTGAAAAACATGAATATTTTTTTCAAAATGATATTTTGCCTTAATAGACATTACATTAATATTTTTCTAAATAACTGTGATTTGTTTATTTTAACTAAGGTCCGTCAATTAAAAATTGTTTTTCTTTCATTCCAATGTGTATTATAAGAATATGCTAATGTAAAATCAATATGATGAAAATCGCGAAATTCCACAAAATCAGTTGTTCTGTTATCGCATCTAAAAATTAGAAATACTTAGAATATGCAAGTTTTCTGTCAAAATATCGTATTTTGAATATTTTATTTACAGCAAATATACATTATTTTAATATACTATAAAAGAAATTAACAAAAAAATACAAATATAATCACTTTTTCATAAAAATATCCACTTTGAAGCCCTTTGCGGCACTTGAAAATATTTTAGTAGAGCAAAAACATTTTATATTCTTAATTTTAATTTTAAAAGACAACTTTTGAAAACTAGAGCATATTGAAATTTTGGAAAAAAAAATTTTCGTTCCACCGTGATGTCAGAGTGTCTTTCAAGTGCCTCGTCCTTAAGTGCCTTTATTTGTACTATTTTTATGAAGTAAAACTTATTATATAATCTGTTTAGCAGATCTCCTGACTAAAAGGAATGTTTAAATTACATATTTTGCTACTTTTTTGTACTACAAGTGTATTCAATTTCAAAATAATTGCGAAATTTGTCAAAAATGTAATAAAAACCAAAATTTTGCCCTTCTTGCGCTAACGGCAAACATGCACCAATTACGCTAATATTTAATTTCCGCCTTTATTTTGTTAAAAGGCAACTTTTGAAAACTAGAGCATATTGAAATTCAAAAAAAAGTTTTTTTCGTTCCACCCTAATGTAGTCTCCATTTTTCCCATACAATATGCTCCTTTTTCTGACTATATTGCTTGCTTTTACATTTATTAGAAAAAAATGTCGATTTCACCTGCAATGTCTTTCGGTGATTCGACATTTTCACATAAAATATCATCATCAATAGCTTCTTCATCCGTCAAATCATTCGGTCTGGAGGGATAATGACGAATTATGGTTCATCATTATCTTCTGTTCATGACGATTCCGAAATATCATCATCATCTAGCCCATGAAAATACTCCAATGCCTCTTCAAATGTCAAAAATCGCTTTTTTCTAGAGACAAACTTATCTGAAATGCAAACAATACCAATTTACTGCATAAAAACTAAGCAGCACTAATAATACACATTGGAATTATGTAATACACATTGGACTGATGTTGCGTTTTCGCAACATTTTAAAAAATATGAATTGAGAAATATAAAAGCAAAAAATATGCCTTACCTGTTGAAGCCATTTTGTTCTTTAGTCTCTAGTAAACTCGGAACAAGTATCAAATCGGAAATTTAACATGTGCTGCTATCTACAGTTATTATTTGAAATTAGTCATTTTTTCACTTTCAAAACACCAGCTAAAAAACAATTTTTGCAAGTACTAAAAGAGGGCAAATGTGGAAACAAAAAGTTTACTATGAGCAATCAAAGTATAGAGAATAAAATTAAAATGTTACTTCAGACGTACAAAACTTAGAACATGCCTTTAAAAAATACAGATATTAATGTTGCGTTTTCGCAACATCAGTCTTAAATGGATTAAGGCTTGTGGCTGTGACCTATCTTCGAGGCCTCGGAGACGTCATCTATTAACAAAATAACGCAAAACCACATGTTGCCCATCGTGAACTGACCTTCCTCGACACAGATTGTGTTCGACTGTTGTCCTGGCCAGCACGTTCTCCAGATCTCTCCCCACTATTGATCCGATTGATGAAGTGTGGCCTAGACTTGAAGAACAATGGAATGACTCGTGCTTA
Organism: Dolomedes plantarius; assembly: GCA_907164885.2. Lineage (NCBI taxonomy): Eukaryota > Metazoa > Arthropoda > Arachnida > Araneae > Dolomedidae > Dolomedes > Dolomedes plantarius. Next base: position 63,365,815 of record OU015499.1, read on the forward strand.
TCTGTCATCCAAGCCCAGTTCGACTCGATGCCTAACCGGGTTACAGCCGTTTTAACTGCCAGAAGTGGCAGCTGTGCGTATAAATTTCGTACCCTGCATACCCCCAAACTGCATACAAATTTAATCATGATTTGTTCCTACTGTGCTGTATAACTACAATTAGAAATGTTTTGTTATTTGCTTTCCTACCTGCTGTGGAGTACTTAGTTTCATTAATGCACCGATCGTATAATAATGACGTGGCACGTTGGTATGTAACGGAAATAATTTCATTTTCGAAGGTGTTTAGTGAGAAGTCCTTTGGAGCAACTATGCCGAAATTTTTAGTCGTGTAAATGGCGATATGTTTATGTTTCTTCTCTTTTTGTGGAGCCAAAAGTGGACCAAAATTTGTAATTTCAGACCACTTTTCAAGGTTTCACACCATAGTGCTTGAGTTGACAAAAATCTTACGTTAAATGAGTGCTCTCTGTAAGGGAACAAGTGATTTAAAATCTTCAATTCATAAACAAATTTGCAAACAAAGTCTTCAGTAGATTTGAACTTTGCCCAATTTAACTGTGGTTTTGAGTCATTTTCCTTTAATAAAATATCATGACATTTCAACACGGTGAAAGCTTCCTTTGAATTATTTATGCAATCAAGTTTTTTTTTTATTACTCAACATGTTAAGAATTCAACATACTCTTTCGTAATTTATTCTGTAATTATAGTCTTTTTCATTGAAACAATGTTTCCCATATTCAGTAGCAGTCTCAAGTTTTTCTTTTCCTCTCCTACTTTACAGTGTTCCCACCTATATCCTTTACACCCCCCTTAATTTCTAAACGGTGACAGCTTAGGACATAAAATTTGTTTCTAGGTATAGTAAAAATGCTATGCGCTACTCGATGAGACAACTTACAACGCTATCTGTCGGCAAATTTTGAAATTAGCGTTTTTATCTCAAAAACGGTACGAGATACGGGAAAAAAGTCAGCTACAAAGTTGTTCAGCATCATCGATTTAGTAATAAAAGATACCTTGAGCAGATTAATACTCAAAACAGAATGTAAAAAATGAAAAATTTTTTGTCACGATTTCGAAAATTGTCATGTCATAAAGAGTGGAAGAGAAAAACTGAGACACTTTCCTATCTTTAGGATCATTTATTTATGTTGCTGAAAATGCTGACATTTGCACTCCGGACCACTATACACATTTGCTGGACTGGATTTCTCGCACCTCATTGTGCAACATCCACTCTTTATGACAATTTTCGAAATCGTGACCATAGAAATGTTCATTTTCTAAATTCTGTTTGGAGTATCAATGGGTGCAAGGTGTCTTTTCTTACTAAATCGATGATGCTGAACAACTTTGTATTTGACCTTTTTCCCGTATCTCGTACCGTTTTCGAGATAAAAACGCTAATTCCCGAAAATTGCCGATAGATGGCGTTGTAAGTTTCCTCATCGAGTAGTGCATAGCCTTTTTACTAAACCTAGACATCAACTTTATGGCCTAATCTGTCACCGTTTAGAAGTTAAGGGGGGTGTAACGGATATAGGTGGGAACCCTGTATACTTTTCCAAAACAGAACTTTCTTTCCCTCAATATCTGAATTTTAAAAAAGTTTCTTTAATTACCAATATTTAAGTAGAGATATCATTATACAAATATTTCCTTTCATTCGTTGTCAGTAGATCGCCGGACTCGTTTGAGGAAGGACGTGAGTGAAGTCTGCTGCGTTAAGTCTTGCACGTGTTCTATAAGCACGGTTATCTTTGGCCAGTGACCACATGGGGATTTTTTAATCTTGCATGTGAGTGATAGACCACTAATAGCAGTGTCCCTTGCTTTCATCGTTTAGCTTTTTTGTTCTAAGTTGTGCTTAATTATGAGCAACTTAGAAGCTCCATCACACAACATCCAACCTACAGCCACGCTTCCTGCTACCCCTTCAACTATGGAGAATCCACCTGAGACGCTCAGACCGCTACCATCCTTCGATGAACTCTATGTTTTCTTCGACGTGAATTACAGAGACTGGGAGTACTTCAAGATTGTGAAAGCTTTCCTGGACTACGCCGGCATCAACCTGATCAACTCTTCTGATGCTCCGTTGGTGAGTAGATTTTTGTTCTCACTGGCGGAAGTGCTCAACGATAGGACTAGAGACATTAATGAATTTTTTAACTTGACTTATTTCGATTATTTTTATACGAACCAGTGGGTTCAGATTAATGAACTATTGGCCCATATGCATGTATCACTTATCATGATTGATAATAAGATCACGCTTAGACCTAGATCCAAGCGAAAAGCTATCTCTGAATCAGAGAGTGAAATTGAGACCAAAAACAGATTTGCTGCTCTCAGCGGTAATGAAACTGATATTGAAGGAACCCAGCCATTCGAACCGGCGACCGAAATGGAAACCGGAGGTCAGGCTGAAAGTTCAAATAACAATTCCCAAACGGCATCTAAGCGATGACAAGTCTTTTTTGAGATCAACAACAATTGGCGTAATATGCTCAAAACTATTAGTGAAATGGCCGACGATGTGGAAGCATCCCTGACGGGCTCCCTAATAAGAATTAACATAAATAGCACCGAGTCCTATCGGAAGATTCAACACTTCTTGGACGTAAATAAGATCCCATTTAGAACGCTCGATCCTCGCTCCGAGCGTCCCAAGAAGTATATTATTCGCGGTCTCCCCGTTAACAAGCCGGTGGAGGACATAGAGAATACAATTAAGGAAATAGGACTCGAGCCGGTCAAAACGGCTTATCTTACTAATAGGAAAACTAAAAGGCCATGCCTTGGTGGCTATTAGACCATCACCTAATATTGATAACCTAACTAGCATTAAGAAAATTAATTATCTAAAAGTGAGCTTCGAGCATTACACCCAAACCGGTGTCAGCCAGTGCTACCGGTGCCAAATGTTCGGGCATTCCTCTTTAAACTGCAAATTATCTCCGCGCTGTGTTAAGTGCGGAGGTGACCACACAGCGAAAGAGTGTTCTTTGCAGCGGCAGATGGTAGCACATGCTGCGCCAATTGCAAGGGCAACCATACGGCTAACTACCGTGGCTGCCCTATGAATCCCAAAAACAAGCAAAAACTTAAACTTAAAGACCCAAATCCCAAGTCTAATAGTCAACAGAATAAGACCCCTAAGCCTGCTCACTTCATTCCCTCCGAGCCACCAAAAACTTCGGCATGGAAGACACCTCTTAACTTTAATAAAAAACCATCGGAACCGGCCAGCGATGCTTCTACATCCAGCGGCAGCCGAGCTATGAGCGCCGAAACTCAAAGTGCCGAGGTAACCCCCCGAGCGGATCCAAATCCAGCCATTCAGAGCGCGGCTAGGAGGTCCAATCAGAATACACGTCCTACTACCGCGCCCAGCGCTGCCCCTACTGTTGCTGCTTCATTTCAGAGCAACTCCAACTCGAGTGAACAGCCATCCAATTCTGGCTTCTCTGATTTCATCTCAATAGTAAAAATGGTTAGGGAATTTATGTCGGCATTCAACATCTCCGACATTATGCAATTGTTTAAAGCAATTGCGACCATTATCAGGAGCGATGTTGACTTTTATACTAAATTGGAAGCCATAGTTGTAGAACTTGGCAACTATTTAGGTCCCGCTCTTGGTAATGAGTAGTTCCCAGAATTTTCCTTCACTGCGGGTTCTGTTTTGGAACGCTAATGGTCTCACCGGTAAAATTAATGAATTCAGGCAGTTTATGGAAAACTCCAATATAGACGTCGCCTTAATTCAGGAAACCCGCTTTACTGCACCTTGGCGATTTAATATTTGTAATTACACCTTATATAGAAATGATCGCCCCCCCCCATCCCTAATTCTCGCAGGAATCCTGGTGGTGGCACTGCCATCTATATCCGTAGGGGACTTAACCATTATAAAATTAATAGTATTAATACTACCGCTGTTGAGAACACTTCGATAATACTTCTCCCCAACAGAGCTACCAAAATTCTAATTTCCTCCTTTTACCTTCCCCCCTCAAGATACTTTCTCAACGCGGACTTTTCCAAATTATTCAGCTCTTGTAACTTCTGTATTGTGGCTGGTGACTTAAACGCACGCAATACAGCCTGGAACTGTCGCAACATCAACGCTGCAGGCAGAGCCCTCTTCAAGTATGTCACCGATAACCACGACATTAAACTTATCTCCCCCCACCCCTACCCACTTCTATTCCACTGGCTCTAGCACTATCGACCTGGCTCTAACTAAAAACATCCCTTACCCCCCCGTCATCGAGACTCTCGACTTATTCGACTCCGATCATTTGCCTGTCCTAATTACTTTTGATCAGCAGGTCGATATTCAAAATCCTAGCCCCCCTACCCGTACTAATTGGAACCAGTTCCAGGATAATCTAAAATACTCCCCCCTCTACTACCCCTTTATCCGCTGCTCTGAGGATATTGAACGTGCCACCAACACCTTAACTAACGCCATCGTCACCGCCAAGGCTAATTCTACACATGCAATGAAAAAACCGCGTTATCATAACCTCCCTGCTAATATTGTAAATTTAATTAAAGAGCGTAACGCGGCTCGTAAACTTTATCAGTTCTCCCGTCTTCCCTCTCACAGGAGCAATTATCACTTCCTGCGCGCGCGCGTTCGGCGGGATATTAGAGTTTTCCGTAATAAAAACTGGGCTGAATTCATTAATAGTCTTACACCTGAAGATAACTCCCTCTGGAACTATATGAGACGACTCAAGTAGCAACAAGTTCAATTTCCGCCCATTAACGGCCCCCACGGAGTTGCACTTACCGACTCGGACAAGGCTAACGCCATCGCCGATACTTACAAGGAGCAGTTTTCTCCTAACTCGGACTTGGTCGATGAAGACAACGACCGTCTGGTTACCAGCACGGTCGAAAGCTTCCTCTCCTCCCCCCCTCCGAGATTACTCTCCCGACCTCCATGCACGAAATTAATGACATCATCTCCAGTCTTAAAAATAAAAAGTCCCCTGGTAATGACCACATCTACAACTTCACCCTAAAATTCCTCCCCAAAAATATCATCTTCTACCTTACTGGCATAGTCAATGCCATACTGAAGTACAATTATTTTCCTGAGTGTTGGAAAACTTCGATCGTCTGCCCCATCCCCAAACCGGGGGGGGGGGGACCGCAACGATCCCAGGAGTTACCGACCAATTAGCTTGTTGTGCTCCCTTAGTAAGGTGGTGGAGCGCGTTATTCTTAACAGAATCTCCTATCACCTCGACCAGCACGATATCATTATTCCTGAGCAGTTTGGCTTTAGGTCTTCTCATAACACGACGCAGCAACTTTTAAGGGTAGTTGAATTTGCCCGTGACGGGATACTAGCTCGAAGACCTACCGCTGCGCTATTCCTAGACATAAAATGCGCTTTTGACAAAGTCTGGCATCCGGGACTGATTTTTAAGCTTATTCAAATTCACTTGCCAGACAGTCTTATTCATTTAATTAACCACTACCTACTTAATCGAAATTTCTCCGTCCGCATTCATAAGGAATTGTCCCGGAGTAACTTTATAACCTCTGGAATTTTACAGGGATCGATTCTAGGACCGACCCTGTTTAACATTTACATAAACTCGATTCCAAGAGGTGAAAATACTCTTCTTGCTCTTTATGCGGACGATACAGCTATTCTTTCCACTGCTAACAATATCAACTACCTTACTATTCAAATTCAGCGTCACATTGACACTTTAGAGAATTGGTTTACGTGCTGGAAAATTAAAATTAATCCCTCAAAGTGTCACGCGATCTTTTTTAGTAATAGCTATCTGAATCCTCCTCGCCTCTATCTTCATAACTCCCCACTCGAATGGGAAAACACAGTCAAGTATCTCGGGGTTACCCTGGATCGTAAGTTAACCTGGAACACTCATGTTAATAACACTGTCAGTAAGTGCAATGCTGCGGTAATGCAATTCCGAAGTCTTCTCTACGGTAGTCACCTCAGTATGAAGAATAAGGCCTTAATTTTCAAACAATGCATCCTTCCCATTGCCCTATATGCAATTCCTGTGTGGTTCTCTGCTGCAAATAGCCACATCAATAAACTTGAGAAACTCCAAAACAGAACTCTCAGGCGAATCCGCCGAGCTTTTCGATACATGTCCAATGTGACTGTTAGGAGAGACCTCGGCACTTTATCTTTCGTACAACAAGCTCATAAAATCTCTAAGAGATTTTATGAAAACTTGCCCAACCTTCCAAACGAAATAACTATGGAATATCAAGGATTACGATTACTCTAGCAGAGCTAATCGTAAGCGCCCTCGGGCCTGCCTCCTTAAAAGCTAACCTTAATTCCCTACCGTGCCATTAACCGCACCTTGCTACTCTCTCTCGTGCTTATCATAGCACAGCGCGTTCGCTCCGGCACGGAGTCGCTCTCGTTGCGGGTTCGATCCCAGCCGGAGCCTTTTCTTTTTTCCAAATTTCAAGCTACATTTAGCTGTCCCAATGCGTATGCCATAGTTATTTCTTTTCGAAGTGTATGGTCCTGCGGGCCTTTTTTTTTTTTTAACTGCAGTTCTCGACTTCGGGAAAACATATTAAAACTTGAAAAAAAAAAAAAAATTGAAAAACTTACAAAAATCAAAAAAAAAATTATTTTGTACTGTACGATGATATACTGGCTTTCTTGGGGCCTCTTACTCCTTACTTTGTATTATTACTACTACTTAATTAATTTTCTTAATTAATTATTTATTTATTAATTTTATTAATTTAAATTTTTAATTATTAATCTAGTTGTTTTTACTTTTTTTTTTTTTTAATCGCGTATTCTTATTCTTAATATTTATTTTTTCTTTTAAACTTTAACTAATGAACACTTCCACCGTGATAACAATTATCTTACTTACAGGAGATAAAGCCGTCAGGCCAAGGTACTCCGCTACCAAAATCAAATTCTGCTTAGTGTCAGTAGATCAATTGCTTAGATTCGATTTAAAAAAACACACCCGGTCTTATACAGGCCGCAAGTGCGTGACCTTAACACAAAAGTAGCTAAACTTCCGTTTATAAACTACCTTTCAGGAAAATTGCGATTGTTTTTATTGAGTAGTGCCCACAACTGGCATTCTCAATACGTAAAATATTATGTGAATATGTAAAATATTAATTTTCCGAAAGCCAACTTAACCAAAGTGTTATATGTGCTTACTTTTTTTAATATTATGAGATAAGTACGATATTTTTTGTCTGAATTTCCCGATCATACGTATTTTAATGACGAGGCACATTAAGCATTAGTAAATACTAATGGTGTTTAGAAAAAAGTCTTACGGGGCAGCTAAATCAAAAAATTTCAATACATCAAGCTCGATGTATCTATGCTCTTTGTTTCTGCATTCGGAAGTTGTAAGATCCAGGGTACTTTTCGTGGTTTCACACTGAAGTGTAGTTTTGTGCTGTGGCTTATGCCCATTGACCGACAGTATATCAGATCAAGTCCGCAAAGGCTGTTGGGCAGAATGGTGCGTCTTCTGTTTGGGAAGGTCAATAGTCAGTATACAGATTTTTTTCCCTGCCGTATTTGCTGCTTGACCGAAATAGGATTATTATAATTTCTTCCATATCTAACACGTGTTTGGTAACTTATGATTTTCTAATCTCATTTTTCATTGTTTATATATTTTATTTAAGCTAAATATATTTATACATAGCACATTTATACATATAATAATATCTTTCTATATTAATATATAATACATTATAATAAAATGAAATAGATTGCACAATTTTTTTCGTTGTTTACCCCAGCTCTCCACACGGCAAGTGAGTAGGACTGGTTGGTTCTTAACCCATTAGTAGGGCCTAGCGTCCTTTTAAATGAACGCTTACATAATAAGCTCTAAATCACTGAATTTTTTATTTTTTCTGATCCAAGTAGCAGAATATCATGATAAATTCTTGTATTTGTTATTATCCAACAGATGGCAGCACTACATTAAAGTTCTATTTGTGCTATGAAGCTCTAAAGTCAGAATTAGTCGTTTTTTAGCTTTTCAAAACGGCGTCACGCAAAAAGTAAGTTTATTTTATTGTTTTACAATGTTGCGAAAATATTTTATACTCTTATCACAGTCAATACTCTTTTCTGAAATACGTATCTTTCAAAATTGTTAAAATTGTTTTTTAACACTGTTATATTTTATTTTGCGAAGCGTTTTATATATAGGACACTAGGCACGGATGGGTACATGTTTTTCTGACCTGTTCCGCTATACGAATGCATTTTCTTATCTCAATTTATGATGTTTTATTACCATAGAGAAAAGTAAATGCTATTTATTTTCAGAAAAATGATGTTATAAATTATCTTTATAAATAAAGATTATTCAGTATTCCTTATTTATGAAAATAATTTTAAAATAAATGGTCTGTTGACTAAAGAATGATTTAAAAAAATTCTTGTTTAAGAGAAGTATTAGCCTCATGATAAAGTAATAAATGTATTAACAAATTAACCTTTTAAATATAAAAATTTTAATCAAAGGAATTTTCTGTATTTAGTGATTTTAAAAAATAAAGAAAAATTAAGAAATACATAAGTAATTGACTGGATTTTTTTTAAATATGTGTATTTTAAATGTCTATAATTTAATAAATTTTAAGAATTAATTTTGTCTTTTAATCCAAATTATATTTGATCTAAATATACTGAAATGAGCAATCTGATAAGTTTTAAGGCTTTTATTTATATTTTTGATTTTGTTTTAAGTTTGACTGTGGAAGAGGCATTAGCTTTAACGGCAGAGTTAGCTGATGATGATACATTCCATGAAGCGGATATTTATTTAGACCCAACATCTAATGAAGTTACCGATGAAGATAGTGGTAAGGAAGATTGTATAGATATAAACAATTTAACTGGAGGTCAACTAAAAGCAAAAGCCGATGTTGCTCTTCGGCGAAAGAATCAAGAAAAACAAATTATTGGTGAATCAGAATGAAAAAAGCAAAGATTCCCCCAAAAAATCAGAACTGTTCTAGAAATGAATTGCCGGAAAATAGTACCTTTCAGTTAACATGGAGTGGAGCAAAACCACTTTTTTTTAATATCCATTGGTCACCCACATCTTTATTTGAGCTGTTCCTAAATGATGGAATAATTGAACACATTTTAGAACAATCGATTTTGTATGCTGGTCAAAAAGGAGACCATGATTTTGTTATTGTTACTGAAGAACTGAGATTATATTTTGCTATCATTTTGACTAGAGGATACAATGTTCTCCCAAGAAGACGAATATACTGACAAAATTGGAGTGATGTGAAAAATAATGCGATTTCGGAAGCCATGCCACGGTGTCGGTTTGGGAAGATAATGCAATACCTGCACTTTGCTGACAACAGCAGTTTAGATAAAAATGACAAGATGGCTAAGCTGCACCCGCTTTTTAATCATTTTTTAATCACTTTGAAATATTTTCGCATCACCTGGTTTAATCGAAAAGTTAACAGAAAAAAGAATGGGAGCAACTGCAACTATACGGGTTAATAGAACTGAAAAATGTCCACTTGAAGATGTTAAAAAGAAAAGTAGGGGAAGTTTCGATTTTCAGAAAAGCAAAAATTTGAAAATGGTTCGGTGGAATGACAATAGGGTCGTTACTTTGGCGTCTACCCATTGTGGTATTGAACCTGTAGCTCAGACCTAACGCTGGTCGAATATTGATAAAAGATTTGTAGAGATTGAACAACCGTATATTGTGTCTCAATATAATAAATTTATGGGAGACACCGATCGAATGGATCAAAATCTTGCACAATACCGGTGTTCCATACGGTCTAAAAAATGGTGATGGTCACTATTTTTGTTTAGCTTAGAAGCATCAATCCAAAATGCTTGGCTACTGTACAGATTATGCCCTTCTAATGACAGTAACAGAATGTATGTCGTATTGCTCGTCCAAAAGTTATTTAATCGGGCGTGATTTAGTTGGGGTAGTACATTAATTATTTATTTTATAAAGAGGTAGTTGGGTGAGTTGTGTTTAAATTATTTGTTAATAACCCAAAGTTCAGGACGTATTTAGCAATAATGAACAAGCAAACTGAAACCCAATGATAACAATTAAAGCAGAGAACTAAATAAATTTAAATTAAAACTTGATTTATTTACAATTTGTACATTTATACATATTATCTTAATAATAACTTTCGTAAACACACCTAGCCATACACAAAATCAGTTTCTCGTCCTTTAATACAAAATTTCAAAGATTACTTTTCAAAGGAAACAAGGGAGCACACAATAACTATCCAAATCGTATAATACCAATTATATCTCCTATTAACTATCTCTACAACTATTCTTAAACCAATAACCAAGTCAAATACAAATATCAACCAAAAGAAAAGGACTGATCTAAACAAATGAAATATTGTGACTTACTCGTTGAGTTGCGTTCCGGTATATATGTATGTCGAATTCCGTGGATATGCCGGAGGATTCTCTTGCTTCTATGTCGTTGAGCTTGCTGCTACCTTCTATCATCACACGCACACACAAAATATTTTATTTCACAACTATATTTCGGGAACTCAAACTTCGGCCCAACGCCGTAGAACACAAAATCTTATGAGGCAATGGGAACTGTAGCTCGACCCGATACGCCAAACTCAAGAAAGGAGTCTCTCCCTGAGAGATCTGAGAGCTTGCTATTTTAGAGAAAAGGGGAGAGAGCTTTAAATTTTCGAAACTCCCCAATTTATATCATTTCAAAACCCATTCTTCTTTCTTGAATCCTCCTTCTAATTTCTTTTCAACCATTCCTGATACTGCCAAAATTTCATTTGCTTGCATCACTTAAACCTCCTTTAATTGGCCGCCCCTGCTTCCCCGACGTACGCCCAACACCGAACCCGCATGCAAACCTCCCAAGTCATTTGTGGTTTTCTCACGCCGCTGTTGTAAATTCGAAATACAAAGCCCTTTGTCGTATAACGTCACTTTTCGAGACAGCCCCGCTTGTCTCCGTCTAGCGGTCTAGCTTCCCAAGTTGACCGTTTCTTCCTCCACATCAAAACACCGGACCGCTTCGCTCTTTAATTAGCATGCCGCTTCTAGCCATCGTTTCCAATTTTAACAGTTTGAATGTAATGATGAAAGCCTTCGAATTAACTTATTCTTTTCATATTTTTTTTATATCTTCACCTATTCGAAGGCGCATCATTACAATGGATCTCCTCCAATTTAGAATGGAAATCTGTCATACATATTTTTCTAAGTACAGTAAGAGAGAAATTACAGTCTGGCTGCAGGGAAACCAAAAAACTTTCAAAAAGAGTGTCTGGTGATGTCCCGTATGAGGAAAAGATCATTTAATCGTCGTGAATCCGAAACAGATAAGATGCGCCTACTGTGGCAAAAAATCCACAAGAAAGTGCAATAAATGTTTAGTTGAACTGCATGATAAATGCTTTGAAATCTTTCACACAAAATAGCTTGTATATAAATTGTGTAAAAAAAAATTACGAATAGCTTTTTTCATTATTTTGTATTTTAATAAGCCCTTTTTATAAGTAAATTTAAATATAAAAGTGTGTAAAATTTATCATAAGACATAATTTATTAAATTTGTGTCTTTTAAGTTATTATTTTTTGCATAAAGCTTTTTAAATTGTTATGATTTCTTTTAAATGATTAAAATACAATTTAAATTCCTTGTGTTTATTTCATTTGTTTCATGCATTTTTTTATCTAAAAACAACTTTAAAATGAATAGTTTTAGAAAATCTAAGGATTCAAGTGTTGTGTAAAACCTCTACCCACCCGTGCCTAGCGTCCTTTTTATAGGATGGTAACATTATTTTGAATAAAAATAAAAATTTTAATACAGGATTTTTTTTTATTATTATTTTAGTTCATTTTGCACCTGTACAAACATAATTATGTAAAGAAAATTAAAGAATTCGAAGTGGGCTTTAATGGTTTAAACCCCGCCCATTCATCAACTCATCTCATAATCTTCAACACAGTTTATTTATTAAACTTTGTCAATAAAATAAGAGTATAAAGAAATTTATTAATAAATTTAACTTACTTATAAATATCGGGTGATGATTTTTTAAAATAATAATAAAGTTTATTGTTAAAAAAAAAGTCGTTTTTCTTGAAAAAAAGCATGCTTACCGCCGATTTTCAATTCCGACTTGGACAGTCTAAGTAATGTAGTCTGATATTTAGGAACAATACTGTTAATGGGCAACAAAACTATTTATATTAATATAAAAGGTAAAAAAATAAATTTAAGACTATATACAAAGTAAAAATAATATTCAATTGACAAACTTTATCACTACAAATAAAGAAACAATAAATTCAAATTATACGATCTAAATCGATGTATTTCAATTTAATAAAGATATATTATATATTAATATATTATGCTATATATTTGTATAAATATGCTATATATAACTATATTAAGCAAAAATAAAATATATAAACTAAAGAAAATCAGATTAAAATAATAATACAAATTACTCAGGAGCATAAAATTTTTGCAAAAAATTTGTGTAGTCAATTTCAATTTAATGGAAATATATTATATATTAATATAGTAAGTTTTTTATATATGTATAAATATGTTATGTATGAATATATTTAACTTAAATGAAATGCATAAACTATAGAAAGCGGAGGAGAAAATTGTAGTTACCAACCACGTTCTAGATATGGAATAGATAGAGATAATCCAAATGTGGTCAAGCGTCAAATACAGTAGAAAAAAATCTGCGTACTGAATTTTGACAATTTAAACCATGAAGCTTCATGATTTAAACCGACTAGCGTATTATTGCAGCAACCATTGTGACGTAGCTCATCCAGACCGGTTTCCCGAGCTTAGAAAACGTTTGATTTGGTTTCGTTTGGAGAGCCAAGGTCAATTTTGGCTGCACGGCTAATTAGGGCTAATTAACCCTAATTAGCCGTGTTTGCCCTAATTAGCCCTAATTTTGGCTGCACGAGGGCTAATTAGACCGGGACCTACTGCTTAAAGCCAATTCCGAACGGCCAGAAACGTCCATGTCAAGAGTGGGATTCGAACTCACAGACATTAGTACCGAATGGCAGTGATCTAGCCACTCGGCCTTAGCGAAATTCTCTTGGCGAGCAATCGGGGTAATAAGGAATTTTAGCTTAGATGGCTGAAGGAACATGCCGCTGATGTTGATGCTGCACTTTCAGGGACCGTAATCACGATAAACATTAGTAGTGTAGAATCTTACAGAGTAATTCACAGTAACCAGAACAACCTCAATATTTCCGTCAGGACTATCGATCCTCGGTCTGAGCGGCCGCGAAAATTCGTCACTAGGGTACTTTCCTCCTGCTTCGCTACCGAAGATACTACGAATGCTATCAGGGAGATAGGACTTGAACCTATAAAAATTGCAAACCTGACCATTAGGAAAACAAAGCAACTCAAGCCCTTGTTTAAGGTTTCAATCCGGCCTTCCCCTAATATTGATTATCTCGAAAATAACACAACCATTAACTTTCTACGGGTGACATTTGAGCATTTCAAGCAATCTCGAGTAATTCAGTGCTACCGGTGCCAAGTGCTCGGCCACTCTTCCATCACATGCAAATTATCCCCTGGGTGTGTGGATTGCGGTGAGAGACGCTCTAGTGGGGAATGTACCCTTACGAAATCTGACGCGTGCACCATGTGTGCTAACTGCAATGCAACCATACTGCAAACTATGATGGTTGCCCTTAAACATTAAAAATTAAAACAATATAAATAAGGAAAAATTAACTGTTAATATTGACAACTCGGCATCGAATGTACGGTCCGATCATAGTAAAATTACTGAGAAAAATAAAATTGTGGAGTTTATCCCTCAAAACCCCCTTAAACCTCGGCATGGAAGGTCCACTTAATAAAAAATAAACAAATAAATTTTTAAAAAATCATATATTCTAAGTAAGATGTTGCATCAATATCTCAGAGTAGTAAATTTAATACTGAGATCTCCTCTAACTGGTCTGGAGCTACTTCGAAAGAATCTGTCTGAAAACAAAAAAAAAACCGATGATCGTCAAAATCGAACTCTCGAAGAGTGGAGACTTCAGCTACTACGTCTGCCAAGGAAGCAGACACTACTTCCACACCATCTGACACGCCCACTTCTGCACGAGTGTGAACTTCTATATTTGCTAAAATATAAGCGTCTTAAAGTAATAAAAGAAATGATGCCTGAATTCAATATGACTGATAATATAGAATTATTTAAGTATATTTATCTTTTTATGAAAGAAAATAAAAACCCAGTTTACAGACTCTGAATCGTACTCGATAAAATTGATACTTATTTACACCCCACCCCCCTTTTTATGTCTTCTTCTCACTGACAGTTTTGCTCTGGAAAGCCAACTGCCTTTTCAAAAAAATTAACGAAATCAGGGATTTCACGAGACATTCGAACCTTGACTTCACATTACATCAGGAAACTAAATTCCCTTTACCCTGGCGTATTAATTTTTCTAATTATACCCTTTTCACGGTGATCGCTACTCCCCCTTTGCCAAATTCCAATTTAAATAACTGATGGTGGTACTGTTTTTTATTTTCATACAGTTTTAAAACACTTCTCTATTAATTCTATTCATGCTGAAAGTGCTGAAATTTTAGATTCGTATATTTATATCTCCCCTACAATTTCAGTCAAATATTTTTTACTTCATTAGGGCCTAGTTTTGATATTTTTACAACTTGATGAGCACATGTATATTGATAGCTTTAATTTACTTACTGCCGATAAAGTCTTTCAGACTCTGTCACTCCGTCAACTTTAAATTCACTGGGCACTCGGCGTCCGTTATCTTTTTCACTTCGTTCTAATTGTAAAAGCTCGCGGGCGTGGCACCTAATCAGCTAATGTTATTTCTCTTATTTTAACTGCATACTGAATCTCCTCCCACTTGTAGTTTAAACTTCCACCCAGAATTTCTCAATTATCTCAACGAAAATGACTTCCTTTCACATCACTAGTTGTGTCTGCATAGTGCTGTGGGGGCGCGTTCACTTCCTGATATTTCACATCGACTTCGAGTCACGATGTCGGTAGATTTTCTATATTTAATCCATCATTTAAAAACAATTCTCATTTTATACTTACATTTTTTCATTAATTTTAAAATTTATCTTTATATGATAAGGGCCCATCTTTATATATTTTTTACTTGACATACTTGTGTATCATGGATACAATTAATTTACTGGAGTTAGACCAATGCACTCCGTTATCTTTATTTTCATCCATTCCTGTGTCCATTAATACACTCTAAGTTCTGGGCTTCGCTCTGACCAATTTCTTGTTATTTTCCCTTGAATTTCCTTAAACACTTAATGCCTTTTTGTTTGTCATACAATCTAATTTCTTTCCTATGCTGGTTATTGTTTTTGATGACTGAGGTTTTGAGTGAATTGCTAAATTTTCCTGCAATAGTTTCTAAAGGCCTTAAAAGCTTCCATAGTTTGTAACTTCAGTGATAGTTGAATTATAGATGCACAGATTGTCTTTAGGGCACTATAATTGAGTGGGTATAACGAAAAAGTAATTGAATTTCATCCAAAGATGCAGATATGCGACGAAAGACTATCTGGTTTATGATTACAGTATTCGAGATACAACATTGTTTAGAGGCAACTCTTTAAATGTCAGAAAAAACTCGGAAGAAATAATAAAAAGTTTAGCGTCACTCTGTGTAAACAATTAAAAACTATTGCAAATCCATTGTTAATACATTCATTTGTTTGTCGAGGATTTTTAAATTTTAAAGTGGTCTTGCAAGAAATGTATTTCTTCCGCACGCAAATTCCAGTCACATAAACAAGCCCCAACTTCCATTGCCTTCAACTATTATACTCTATTTTAGCGAAAATCCATTTCCTTTATTCAGTGACAACCACAGGTTTATCTTTTCCGCTAATACTTATATATTTCACCAGAAAAGAAATTCCTTGCCCTCAATATATGTACCGAAAACAAATTTACATAACTATCACTTTTTACTAATAGGTAAATTTAATATAAATTTATGCTGTTTAATAATCATCGTGTTTCTCCCAATTTTGAAACCTTTAAGAACACAATTGATCTACATTGGATCATGAGTGCAGAGAATTAATAAATGTCCGGGTGGAGGTAAAACACATCGACAGACCTAAATTGACCAGCATCATGAAGCTACGATGGAGTGTAAAGTACAATGGGGAATATCTCATAAAAATTGACAGATTATGATCGCTCACCGGCAGATGGCGCGACATGTTCTACTGGTTCGCATTTTTCATTGAGTTATATGGACACGTGTTTCAGAAAATTTTTTATTTGTTCTGTGCATAGATATGCCAACATGTTTTTCACCTGGTTGTTCCAGTGGCCGGATTTCATTATGATTATCTTGCTGGTTATGTTAGAAGCATGAAGCTACAGAAGGAGGAGCAGCTCAGTGTTAAAAATGTGTCTCCCTTTTTGTCGCCGCCACTAGAGGGCGCTCGCGTGCACTAGCGGGCGTCTGAGACACGAACAACCATACGCTTTAATATGGATTTTTCGTATTTTTCCTAGCGAAAACAAGTTGTTTTATTTTAGTGCGTATTTAATATGAATTTATTTATTCAATTTAACAATTTTTTATTTCATTCAAAATCTTTATTTCAAGTGTTTTTTTTTGCTACAATTCAATAAAATTCTTAAAGGAAATGAGTAAATAAACTTTTTCAGAATAATTGTGTATTGGTTTCAGAATAAATCAGTTCAGAATTTTGTAATAATTTAATAATTAAGGAAATGAAATTACAGAAAAGAATTGTGAAGAATGTTTTCTATCATTGTTCATAATCTCTTATGGAAAAAAAATGTGAGAAATAATACTGATAACCAAAACACACACACACACATAGTAGAAAAGCAACATTTTCTATCAATCACAAATAAATTCTTATCAGGACTAATAAAATAGGAAGTCAATTCAGTATTTAATCAGACAATACTTTAAAATATCTTATTTCGGAAAAAAAATCAGTCAAAGCATCTCAGATTACACTTTTTAAAACCAGAGGTATAATCGCCAAGTTGGTAAATTACTGAATACAAATTTTTTCAGCGAATTAAAAAGAAAAAAACAAATAACTTTGACAAGGACAAATCAGCTAAATTTTTGAATTTTCACAAAGTACGCATTTTATTGCATAAGCAGATTTTGCATAAGCATTTATAGTAACAACATTGCTTATCATACAATGAAAACTTATTTACTTAAGGGGTGTGGTCACTTTTACGTACCTTTAAAAGTATCATTTTTAGACCTATGTTCGATTGTATGTACTACTCATGATTTAAGCTTGATTTATATGAAATTTTATGAGTAACTGCCTATAATATTGTTTATTATAGATGCAATTTTTCAAGGTAATTAATAAAAATTACTTTTTATGCATAAAAAGTGAATTTTTTTTAAAAAATCGAGCATTTTGCAGTCAACTACTGTGCGCATTCTGTCAAAATAAATTATTAAGGTACATTAATAATTTTTTACTATATGTGATTACAATACTTCAGGCAACAATATCCAGCAACATTATTCTAAAATATATTAAAACCTTTTAGTACGTGCTATTTTTAATTAGAAATTTCAAAACAAACTGAGTAAAAGCTTATAAAAATTTTTTTAAAAATTAAAATATATTAAGGTTTAAAAATTTTGGTAGATTTTGTTGTCTAAAGTGTTATAATCACATATAGTAAGCAATTATTAATGTAACTTAATAATTTATTTTGATAGAATGCGCACAGTAGTTGACTGCAAAATGCTCGATTTAAAAAAAATATTCACTTTTTATACATAAAAAAATCATTTTATTTTTTTATTAATTACCTTGAAATATTGCATATATAATAAACAGTATTATAGGCAGTTACTCAAAAAATTTCTTGTAAATCAAGCAAAAATCATGAGTAGTACATACAATCCAGCATAGGTCCAAAAATGATACTTTAAAAGGTACTTAAAAGTGACCACTCCCCTTAAGGGGAGTGGTCACTTTTACGTACTTTAACTAACTTACGCAATTTAACTAACTTAATAGTGATTAAATTCAATATTATGGTTCCAGCATTGTCAGGAATTACCTTCAAGTTGGTAAATTATCGATTACAAATATTTTCAGCAAATTAAAAAGAAAAAACCCCAAATAACATTGATATGGACAAATCAGCTATATTTTCGCATTTTCACAAAGTATGGGTTTCATTGTAATCACAGCAAAAAGATAGGAAAATATTAATTTTTTTTTAAATTATACTCAACAGATTTTGCACAAGCATTCTTTATCATACAATGAAAACTTATTTACTTATCAACTAACTTAATAGTGATAAAATTCAATATTAAGAAAAGTTAACTGGAAATATTTTATTTCTGTGCACAATTAAAAAAAAAAAAATGATGGCTTTAGTTAAGACATGTAGCTCAATTTGCCATAACCACAAAATATATTGAATAGAAGAAAAGTATTTCATAATTATAAAGAACTGAAATTAACAACATACACTATTAATACATTATTATAAAATAAAAATTAAATGTGTGATATACAATTTACTATAGATAAATTTATATACGTAAGTATCGTACATCTTTTATTGATGAACGATTTCCTTTAGAGCAATAGTATGAGTAATTATTTACATCTTTTTCCATACAATAGAGCTTTGTAAACACGTGATGATTATTTTTGATGGGATATAAGGATGATTGAAAAATAAAACACGCTTATTTCCAGCAGAACTTAAGATGTCTTAACTTTGCGTTCACTTAAAACACAGCAGCTGTACTTTTCTCTCATTATTATACAACTTATATTAACACAAAACAATAATAATGTTCTTACCTTAGGAGCAGCAAATATACTAGGATTTCTCTGTCCAGTTTCTTTATTTCTTTTTAAGGCTGATCTATAGCCAGTAGAACAACCCGGAGCAAAACACGTGTTTGGCATATTTCTGCACACAGAATAAATTTTAAAATTTATAAAACAACTTTCACCAAAACGCAGTATAACTCAATTTAATATAGTCACTTCGCTTGCATGTCGCGCCCTCTACCGGTGAGCGACAACAATCGGTTCATTTTTCGAAAAATTCCCCATTGAAGCTTCCGC
This sequence comes from Dolomedes plantarius, assembly GCA_907164885.2. Taxonomy (NCBI): domain Eukaryota; kingdom Metazoa; phylum Arthropoda; class Arachnida; order Araneae; family Dolomedidae; genus Dolomedes; species Dolomedes plantarius. The sequence goes on from OU015499.1 coordinate 63,385,050, forward strand.
TCCTTCTGTAGCTTCATGGTTAGAAGGATCAGTAGATTTTCTAAATGTGACCAATGCATTCAAAACTTACCATTATAAACAGCAATACTGATCAAAATAAATTAATTTTTTTTTAAAGTAAAGGTTCTTTATTATACCCTTCAGAATTGTTTTAAAAGTAATTAATATTCTAAAAATTGCAATAATCAAAACTAGGGGGATTTTCTTTTAACATTAAACAATGTACCTTTTTAATAGTCGAAGACGTCCGTTTTCTCCTTGGATACTTGTTTGGAATTTTTGTCCCACTTGAGGCTCCAATTTGACGTTTTTTTCCCTTTCTTGTTGATGATATTACCTATCAACGCTTTATATATCACAAAACCATGACTCTCGAATCGTTTTTGGATAACGGAGTATGCATATTTCTCTTCGGAAAGAGCATAAACGTAGCCTTCGAACTTTTCGTAGCTTTGTTAAAAACGCCATTTTAAATAAAAACAAAACTTTCAAGCCGCAGACTATAATTTTGACTTTTAAAAACATAGTACAATTGCAATTATTTCTTTTGCAGCAAACGATTTTTTATTACCGCTTACCAAAATTGTCTAAAAAATGTGCGAACAGCCTCTGTATTTTTCCAGAAAAGAAATTCCTTTCCCTCAATATATGTACTGTAATCAAATTTATTAAACTATCACTTTTTTTTAAAGGTACTTGTAATATAAAGTTTGGTTTTTCAAATTTTCTTACATCAGAAATGCTGAGGAATTTATTAGATATTAAAAGAGCACTATTGGTCTACAATCGATCTTGAGTGCATAAACCTAACAAATAAATGTACGTTAGAAGGTATCATGACGCTATAGAAGGAGCGTAAGCTTCAATAATAGGGAATTCCTCGAAAAATGGACCGATTATTGTCGCTCACTTGCAGATGGCGCGACATGTTCTACTGGTTCGCAATTTTCATTGAGTTATATGGACACGTGTTTTAGAAAATTGTTTTACAAATTTTTAAATTTATTCTGTGCACAGATATGCCAACATGTTTTCACCTGGTTGTTCCAGTGGCCAGATTTCATTATAAATTATGTTGCTGGTTATGTTTTTAGGAGGATCAGTAGATTTTCTAAATGTGACCAATGCATTCAAAGTTTACCATTATAAACAGCAATACTGATCAAAATAAATTAATTTTTTTTTAAATAAAGGTTCTTTATTATACCCTTCAGAATTGTTTTTAAAAGTAATTAATATTCTAAAAATTGCATTAATCAAAATTCTAAATTTTAATAAACTAAATAATAAATTAATTTTTTAAGTGATAAAAGAAATTTATACTGGTCCTCTTATGCCAGAAATAGGTTGCAATGAGCAACATAACATTAATTTAATTCAAAATGTTGTCAACTTTTTTCTAATTCCGCGCATGCATTTTATATGCAAACAAGAAAATAAAAATTCTCAACTCTGTGCTAAAGTTAAAAAATTAAGAAAACAGTCAAAATTATAAATCACATTTATTATTAAATTTAAGCTTTTATTTCATATTGCTTTTGAATTGAATATCAATAAATAATGTTATAAATATCTGTAAAACCTGTCATGTATAATTTTTTGTTCAAATTTATCTATAGTAAATTGTATATAAAGCATTCATTTTTTATTTTATAATAATGTTTTAATAGTGTATGTTTTTAGTTTCAATTCTTTATAATTATGAAATACTTTTCTTATATTCAACATATTTTGTGGTTATGGCAAATTAAGATACACGTCTGAGCTAAAGCCATCATTATTTTTTAAATTCTTCAGAGAAATAAAATATTTCCACTATGAAAACTTCATAAAACTGGTGAATATGCTGAAACCTTAATATAGAACTTAATTACTGTTAAGTTAGTTTTGATAAGTAAATAACTTTTCATTGTATGATAAAAAATGCTGTCACTATAAATGCTTATGCAAAATCGGTTGTGTATAATTAAAAATAATAATATTTTCCGATCTTTTTACTGTGACTACAATAAAACCCATACTTTGTGTAACTAACTCGCTCTAGAAAATAATGGTTCATTATTTATTCATTTCCCTTTAGGGGAGTGGTCACTTTTACATACCTTTAATAGTATCATTTTTAGACCTATGTTCGATTGTATGTAGTACTCATGATTTTTGCTTGATTTACATGAAAATTTTTGAGTAATACCTATAATACTGTTTATTATAGATGCATTTTTTCAAGGTAATTAGTAAAAATGACTTTTTATGCGTAAAAAGTGAATAATTTTTTTTGAAAATCGAGCATTTTGCAGTCACCTACTTTGCGCATTCTGTCAAAATAAATTATTAAGGTACATTAATAATTTTTTACTATATGTGATTGCAATATTTCAGGCAACAATATCCAACAACATTATTCTAAAATATATTAAAACATTTTAGTACGTGCTATTTTTAATTAGAAATTTCAAAAATGACTGAGTAAAAGCTTATAATAAAATTCTTTAAAAAAATTAAAATATATTAAGGTTAAAAAATTTTGGTGGATTTTGTTGTCTAAAGTGTTGTAATCACATATAGAAAGCAATTATTAATGTACCTTAATAATTTATTTTGATAGAATACGCACAGTAGTTGACTGAAAAATGCTCGATTTAAAAAAAATATTCACTTTTTATGCATAAAAAATCATTTTATTTTTTTTATTAATTACCTTGAAATATTGCATATATAATAAACAGTATTATAGGCAGTCACTCAAAAAATTTCATGTAAATCAAGCAAAAATCATGAGTAGTACATACAATCCAGCATAGGTTTAAAAATGATACTTTTAAAGGTACGTAAAAGTGACCACTCCCCTTTTAAGGAGGGAGATCACCTTAAACCCCTAAAAAAACTCAATTTTTTATTATGATTTAATTTTGAAGAATAGAATATAAGGAATCTTATGAAAAAAAATTAAGTCGATACGACAATTAGAACCGATTTTATGGCAAAATGTTTAAAGCTAATAGTAAAGTAATTTATAGAAAATTTAAACTTTAAATTGCTTTATCTAAAAACTGTTATTTTGAAAGTTGCGCGCACTATTTCTTCAAAACTAATCATTACAATTTCCTAAAAATTTCTGTATACATGTATATCTTGCATGTTTCTACAATTTCTACCCAAATTTAGGTATTTTTTCCGCAGAATTTTTTTTTTTTTTAATTTATATTTTTTTCAATCAGCAATCAGCAACAATCTGGATAGAAGTTCCTGGGAACTGGTTCCCTCTACTTCTAAAGATAGCTTTTATTTTTTTTTGGAGCTTGCCTTAATTAAATTTGGCTGTGGAGTTGTTAGTGTGTAAAAATAATAAAATGTGGTGTGTTGAGTTCTTCCGATTTCTGCGACCAGAGAAAGTTTAGGGATAGGAAAAAAATAAAGTAAAATAAAATGAAAGGAAAAAGGTGTTAGTAATAAAAAATATTTTTTACCTTGAGTAATGATACCATTACCCAAGTATTAATTTATTAAGATTTTTAAGTGTTTTTTTTACCGTAAACAGGTTTACGTATTATTTTTAAGATTTTAACATTTTTTTTTTTTTTTTTTTGTAAAATTAAATTAGAAAAAATTAATAGATGAAAGCAGACCAGAGCCTAGCAAACTGTGCAAGAAACGGAAGGGGGGAGAGAGGGTGAGAAAAAGTTGTCCGGTTGGGGATTCGATCCTTCAACCTTCAGATTCGGAGCCGCGCGCGCTAGTGCTGTGCTACAATGGACAAGAAAGAAAAGGGGAAATTACCAATCAAGAGCAAGAGACGCTCTAGGTTTCTTCCTATTGAAAGGTTTCTTGAAATCATAGTTGGAGAGTTCAGTTAAAAGAGTGATATTATTTGATTCAATGCTGTAAATGGCATGCATGGTGCCTGAATAAATTGAGCGTGGACTGTATATTAAAAACAAAAACAACAGTTTATTGAAAAAAGAGAATGCGCTATGACGCGCTGCAAATGCCTTGGCGGCAGGTAAACAATTATATGAATGCGCTATGACGCGCTGCAAGTGCCTTGACGGCTGAACAACAATAATAAGCTTGCGCTAAGACGCGCTGTGAGTGCCTTGGAGGCGAATCGACAACTGAATAGTACATGGGGTAGGGCGACAGAGGGAGCCCTTATTGCGGGGGTGGTCAGGACGCGCCATGAGAGAAGACAGGTGGCGCCAACATCCCGCCCCACGTTGAAATAACATTTCAAAACATAATACAAATATAATTTGAAAAAAATAATAAAGAACAATTCTTATACAAAAATACACAAAATGAACTTACACTAAAATACACAAAATAAACTTATACTAAAATACACAAAATGAAATATTTTAAATTTTGTTATCTTCGAATCGTAAGATTGCGATTTTTGACACTGGTCTTTTGAATATTCCTGTTTTAGTTTTAACTACGACAACTCTTACCTTTCCATCTTTACCCAATATTACATCTTGAATTCTTCCTAACAACCATTTCAGAGGGGGAAGATTATCTTCTTTGATTAAAACCATTGTATTAACCCTTATATTATCCTTAGTAAAATACCATTTGTGTCTTTGCTGCAATTGATTTAGATAATCTAAAGACCAACGACTCCAAAGTCTTTGGACAAATTTTGTAACACGTTGCCAACGCGAGAGTCTGGTTTCGTTTAGATCTAAATATTGGGGCTCAACAATGGATGTTACTGGGCGCCCAATGAGGAAATGCCCAGGGGTGAGGGGCTCTAAGTCTGAGGAATCAGACGACAGAGGAGAGATGGGTCTAGAGTTAAGGATACCTTCAATCTGGTTAATAACAGTTAAAAATTCCTCATACAAAAGTTTTGAATCGCCAACGACTCTTTTGAAGTGGAATTTAAGGGACTTGACGCCAGCCTCCCAAAGGCCACCAAAATGAGGTGCTCTTGGAGGAATGAACTTCCAATTAATGCGTTCTGAAGCAAGATAATCTGCAATTAGTTCATTAGGATTGGCAACAAGTTCATGAAGTCGCTTTAATTCTGCCCTTGCTCCCACAAAGTTTGTACCATTATCGGTAAATATCTTAGAGCTTTTTCCCCGTCTGGCAAAGAAGCGTTTCAAAGTAGCTAGAAACGATTCAGACGTTAAGTCAGATACAATTTCTAGATGGACAGCACGCGTAATAAAGCATACAAAAATACATACATAAATTTTGCTAAAAAGGCCCTTCCTTTGATACTTATACTTGATTGAAAACGGACCACAAAAATCTATACCAGTAACATTGAAAGGATGCGTTTGGGTTACGCGTTCTTGGGGTAAACTTCCCATAATTTGTTGAGCAGTAGTTGGTTTCACTTTGAAACAAACGACACATTCGTGCACAATTTGTCTGCACAGATTTCTGCCATTTAACGGCCAAAACATTTTTCTTATGGTATAAAGCAAAGATTGCGGGCCTAAGTGAAGATGTTTTCTGTGAAAATGACTAATTATTAATTTTGTTAATTTCTGCTTAGCAGGCAAAACAATAGGGAATTTTTCATCATAGGTTAAATCTGCATGATGAAGACGTCCACCTACACGAAGAATTTGATTTTCATCAAGAAATGGATTGAGGCTTTTAAGTTTACTATTTGGGGGAATAGGTTTCCCTTTCTTTAAGTTTCCAACTTCATCATGAAATTCTATTTCTTGGACCGACTTTATAAGAAACTGCTGAGCAACATCCTTTTCAGCAGCAGAGAGGGGACCAGAATGTTTCTCTCTAGGGTGTTGGGCATTGAAGCAAAATCTGAAAACAAAACTTAAAACACGTAGATTAGTATTAAAATTATTGCTTAAGTTTATAATAGAATGAGTTAAGTTGTTATCAGATGTAAGCAATAGAGTCTGGTTTGAAGTTGACTTTAGTTCTGAAATAAATTCCTCTGATGAGGAGACTTTAGCAGAGTCACTGTTCTGTTCACAAGGGGAAAAGTTCTCATCATGTAGAAAAGTGGCTCCAATCCACCATATGTCATTGTAATAAGAGTTAGGGTTGATGCCTCTCGAAATCAGGTCAGCCGGGTTGTCCGTAGAGCGAACGTGACACCACTGATATCCTTCGGTAGCTTGTTGGATCTGCGATACGCGATTGCTGATGAAGGTCTTCAGGAGATGAGGAGATGTTCTAATCCAGGCTAAAGTAATTGTTGAATCTGACCACAGAACAACTCTTTGAAATGTCATCTTTATGGAGTGAATCAATTTGCGAACTAATTTCGACAGAAGCAATGCTGCACACAATTCGAGTCTCGGAATGCTGATTGATTTCAGTGAAGCTACTGTTGATTTACTGCACAATATCTTGACATTAACTTGATTTGAATATGAAACTGATCTTACATACACAACAGCTCCATAAGCCATGTTTGAAGCATCAGCAAAGCCATGTAACTCCAGTACCTTTACATCATCACAGGAAAGATATCTGTCAACTCTTATGGTTTTAACTGTGTTCAACTCAGATAACAAACATTTCCATTTTAAAGCTTCACTTTCAGGTAAGGGGTCATCCCAATTCAGTTTCAACAGCCAAAGTTGCTGCATGAACATTTTTGCCTTAGTAACAAAAGGTCCTAAGAATCCTAGTGGATCGAACAATTTGGCTATATGAGATAGAACAGTGCGTTTAGTGCAAGTAGTGGATGGGCTACTTGCAGGAGACACAGAAAATGTAAATATGTCACATTTGGGATCCCAGGAAAGTCCTAAAGTCTTCACCTTTACTTCTGGAGAGTCATGAAATACATATTCCTTTGTTTCGTGTGCTACAGAGTTGATCAGAGACTGTTCATTAGAAGCCCACTTATGAAGCTTCATACCACCTGAGAGTAACAATTCAACTAACTCTCTCTGTAAAGCTGAGGCAGACGCTATATCAGTTGCGCCGGAGAGGATGTCATCAACATAAAAATCGGCGTGTACAACTGGGGCAGCGATGGGAAATCTTTCAGCTTCATCAAGCGCTAATTGCTTGAGTGTTCTAGTTGCGAGATACGGAGCACTTGTTGTGCCATAGGTAACAGTACATAACTTATAAATTTTTACGGGCCCATTAGGGCAGTCCTTCCAAACGATGCGTTGGAGGTCTCTCTGGGATGGATCGATAAAAATCATCCTGTACATTTTCTCTATATCTGCAACAAATACGATGCGGTGTTTCCGAAACCTCAATAGTATAGAGAAGAGATCTTCTTGAATTACACCACCGTTCATTTGGAGTGAATTTAGTGAAGTGCCATTCGAAGAAGGGGCCGAGGCGTTGTAAACAACTCTTAATTTGGTAGTAGTTTTTTCTGGACGGAAAACACTGTGATGAGGAATGTAGTATGTAATTGGAGGTTCATAAGTTTCCTCGACAATTTCCATGTGCCCTAAAGCAATATATTCCTGCATAAATTGCACATATAAATCTCTTAGTTGAGGTTGTCTTGATAATCTATTCCAAAGGGCATTCAGTTTGTTGATAGCTGCGTCTTTGGATTCACCCAATATCCCAGGATCATCTTTCAGTGGCATTTGGACAATGTATTTTCCTGTTTCATACCTCTTATGAGTCTTTTGAAAGTGGTCTTCGCAAAACAATTCTTCATTTGATTTAATATATTTTCCTTCGACCGAATCTAGTTCCCAAAATTTGGTCATTAATTGATCAAGGTTTTCTTGTTCTGTTAGTAACAAACAGTGTGGTGTAGGTCGAGAACAAGGTATGTTTCCTGAAACTATATACCCAAATGCGGAGTTTTGCAATAGTATGGAGTCACTAATTTGAATTTGATCTCCCTTTAAAATTCTAAAGAACAGTTCCGCACCAATTAACATTTGTATTTTAGAAGGTTTGTAGAAGTTAATATCTGCGAGTTCAATGTTATCTGGAAATTGAAGTTTTGATACATCTAAAACTGTGGATGGAATCAAAGATGTGATTTTCGGAACAAGCATAAAATGGGTATCATACTCAAATTCTTCATTTTTATTTGATATAACACCATGAATTTGGTGCTTAATGGATTGTGAATTATCATTAATTCCTATAATCGAAGAGTGAGCTCTCTCCTTTTTTAAACCAAGTGCAGATGCGCATTCAAAGGTTATCAAATTTGCTTGGCTACCGCAATCCAGAATTGCCTTGATTTTATTTCTTTCCCCGAACTTATTTTTAACAAACACTTCAGCAGTTGCGAGCAAAATCGTAGAACGCTGAAATGATCCGTGCGTTGAGTGGAGAGACATAGCTTCCTTCCCCACACTGGGATTCAGAACATTCCTCTCGCCTGGCGAGGGGACTGAGGTCAAGAGTTCAACTGGGGTGAGAGAGGGTTTCGAAAATTCCTCCCCACCACGACACAGCAAAGAATTGTGACGTTTCGAGCAGAATCTGCATGTATGCTGGGATCTGCAAGATGCGAGTGAATGTTTTCCGAAACAATTAATGCATAGCGAATGCCTTTTAACAAGGTCAAATCTTTGTAAAGCAGTTAATTTCAAAAAAGACTCACACTTGTAAATTGGATGATTTGCCTTGCATGAAATACATAAATTGTTGGAACCATTAGATTTGATGAAAAAGTTTCTAGATTGACTGTTGCGATCTTGATAAATCTTAGGCTTCACAGAAGTGTTTTTCTTAATGTTTTCTAACATTTGAGACCGCTTTTCTAAGTACAGAAGTAAATCGTCAAGTTTAGGCACCTCGTTTGAACTTATGCTTAATTCATATTGTTTGCGAGTCTCCTTATCGAGTTTTTTCAAAACAATATTTAAGATTAAAGCATCGGAGAGATTATTTCTGTCGAATTCTAATACTTTTAATGCGCGAATGTTTTTCTTTACATTATCTATAAGGCTTCGCAAATGTTTAGCAGAATCGTGTGTAATGTTTTCTGCTTCCAAAATTCCATTGATGTGAATTTCTACTATAGCTCGGGTATTCTCATATCTCTCATCTAAAGCATGAAATAACGATGAAAATGTATCATCTGGCGTTTGTAAGTTCTTTGCTTCACCTGTTAAAGCAGCATTTAAATAGTGTAATTTCTGTGCTGGTAAAAGATGTTCATTTGACGCAATAATATTGTTAAACTGTGTTTTGAATGAACTCCATTCTTCATACTTTCCGGAGAATTTCGGAAGTGGAATCTCCGGGAGTTTTATGTTAGTTGTTATATTCTGAACAGTAGAACTCAAACGAGGAATTGCTGAAACGTTACTTAATTTTTTAATTTGTGATTGTAACTTGAACTTAATTCTAATTATGTTACCGTTGTACTCCTCACTTGCATTAATTTCGAATTCATAATCATTTGGAACCGATATTAAATCTTCTATACTCGCATTGAGGGATTTTAAAGATTCTTCCTTATTATTTAACTGCTCTAATATTTCTTTAAATTCATCAACTTCTTTATTTTCAGAAACAATTAAATTTTCAATTTTAGTAATTATTTTGGTTACACTTGTTCTTATAGAAGCTCGTTTTTTCTTACATTTTTCAAGTTCATCCATTTTTTTTTTATGTAATGATTACACTAAATACAAAATTCAAAGAATGTCCTACCTTGTTCTTGGGCGTGGTTGGCGCTGATAGGTGTTATTCAATAGGAAGATTTCGCACGAACTGAGATACAAAGTTAATCCAAACTTGTTGTGGGACTTTCAACACAAACTTAATAGTAGAGTTGGTATTCCAAACTCATACATTCACTGAATAGGCTCCGTGAAGATCGGACCAGAATGTAAATGGCATGCATGGTGCCTGAATAAATTGAGCGTGGACTGTATATTAAAAACAAAAACAACAGTTTATTGAAAAAAGAGAATGCGCTATGACGCGCTGCAAATGCCTTGGCGGCAGGTAAACAATTATATGAATGCGCTATGACGCGCTGCAAGTGCCTTGACGGCTGAACAACAATAATAAGCTTGCGCTAAGACGCGCTGTGAGTGCCTTGGAGGCGAATCGACAACTGAATAGTACATGGGGTAGGGCGACAGAGGGAGCCCTTATTGCGGGGGTGGTCAGGACGCGCCATGAGAGAAGACAGGTGGCGCCAACAAATGCTATTGTGGAAGTTAATATTTAGAGAATTAATAAAGCTTGTTAGTGGGGGGAAATTAAGTTCTTCGTAGATTTTACGATTTCTGAAGTAATAGGGGGCTTCTACTATATCTCTTATGGTTTTATTTTGAGCAGCACAGATTTTAGTAATGTGATATTTAGCACAGTAAGACCAGGTCTGGCAAGCATAAGTAAGAATAGGTCTGAGGAATGCACTGTAGATGAGCAACTTTAGTTTAATGTTCAAATAGCTATCTCGAGCAATTAAGGGGAGAAGTTTTCTTTTAGCAGCTCGAAATTTATCAGTAATTTGTTTAATGTGGGGGCGCCAAGTGAGTTTTTTATCAAGAATAATGCCAAGATATTTACAGGAGGTGGACCAGGGCAGAGCAGTGTTGTCAATTATGATTTTGTATTCATTATATGAGTCCAGTCTTTTATTAGTAAACATGACAGCAACACATTTGTCTGTATTGAGCTTAATTTTCCATTTAAGTGTCCAGGAGTTGATGTGCTGTAGGTGTATGTTTAACTGATTCACAGCAAAGTTAATTTTGTTGGATGATGTGTATATAGCTGTGTCATCAGCGTATACTGCTGTGTTGGTTCTAAAGTGTGTGGGAAAGTCGTTAACATAGATACAGTACAACACTGGACCCAACAGGCTGCCCTGCGGAAGACCGCATTGAACTCTATGCTTGACTGAGAGTGTATTTAAGTTTTACTTGGAAAGTTCTGTTAGTTAGATAGCTATGGATTAAGTGAATGATGTTGGGAGTGAACTTGTAATTAATTAATTTGTGTATGAGACCTTGTATCCAGACAGAATCAAATGCTCTGCTAATATCCAGGAATACAGCAGCAGTGGATTTACTATAGGTTTTAGCTTTGGTGAGCTCATCAACCACTCTATATAGCTGATGTGGAGCTGACAGAGAACGCCTAAAGCCAAATTGGAAGGGGGAGAGGATATTATTCTCATCAAGGTGAGTGTTAATATTATTTAGGATGAATTTTTCAGCTATCTTACTGATAGTTGATAACAAACTGATGGGTCTATAGCTAGAGGGGTCTTTGGGGGATTTTCCTGGTTTATGGATAGGAATTATTAAAGAGTTTTTCCAGGGAGAGGGGAAGTAAGTGGTGCGAATGATAGCATTTATGAGGGTAGTAATGTTAATGTAAGTTTTAAGATGGAGATTTTTAAGCATGATACCAGTGATATTATCCGCACCAGGAGCTTTATTGTTTTTAAGTTTTCTAATATGGTTTATTACTTCAGAGGGGGGAATTTGAGAGTTAAGGGGGGTAATAGGGTTATCAAGGAGGTTATTAACATTGATATTAACTTCTCTCTCAGTGGGGCGGTGGGAAAGATTATAGGGGGTGAACTGTTTAGCAAGATTTTTAGCAAAGAGTGCTGCTTTATCCTCTAGAGTAAGAGCATGTGCATTTGTAGTGTTGTCTACAAGGGGTGGAATGATGTAAGTGGAAGATTTAAGTTGTTTAGTAGCTTTCCAGATGGAATTGTTGTCAGTAGTGAGATTAGAAACATAGTGGTTCCATCTGGTGTTTGATTTGTATTTAATGTAGCTTTTAAGATTGTCTTGTGCTTGGTTCATAAGTGTTTTGTGTTGTGGTTGTCTGGTTTGCTGCCATGTTTTCCTAGTTTTATTCCTGAGGTGTTTGAGATGGTTAAGGGTTTTGTCAGTGTAGTATTTAAAGTGATTACTATGAATAGTTTGTGTAGCAGTGTTGTAGGCATTGGTGATAGTGTTGGTGATGTAATCAGTGTAACTGTCAATTTCTTCAGGAGTGTTAGGGATATTAAAATTGTAGGGTGTGTTTTTAAGTAATTGATTAAAATGATTCCAGTCAGTGATTGTTTTGGTACTGTTGTTGGTAAGATTAAGATTAAAGTTAATGGTTAGCTGAACTGGAAGGTGGTCAGAGTTAAGGGCATTAAGTGTTTGCATATTCATTGGGTATGGGACTCCCTTAAGGAGAGCAAAGTCAATAATATTACCATTGCCATGATAGCTGTAATGAGTTGGAGTGTCAGGGGCAAGTATATCAATGTCATAATTGTTTATAAGATTATAAATTGAGGTACCATGTGTGTTGTTAGTGTTGCAATTCCAAAAAGTGTGTGTAGCATTTATGTCGCCAAAAATAATAATGTTGTTGTCTAAATGAGCAAGATTTTTAATGTCGGTGGCTACGTCAGTTGGGTTTTGTTGTGGTGGGATATAGGTGGAAACAATAATAAAAGGGTTCCTATTGTTGAGTGTAATTTTAAGGGCAGTGGCGTAGACAACTTTAAGCTTAGGGAGAGGGATTTCATGGTGTGTAATGTGTTTTTTAATGTAAATGGCAGTGCCTCTGTAGGGGGGGTTAGGTGGAGTGTCGTTCCTGTAAGTGATGTAGTTTTTTACATTAGCTCTGTCACCTGGTCGTAGATGTGTTTCTTGTACAAGGATTATATCAGGGGAGTGCTCATCTAGGTGATCCCGAAATTCGAAGAGTTTGTTTTTCAATCCATTTGCATTCCAGGAAAGAACGGTGAGGCAAAGCTTATGGCAATTAGCCATGATGGGGGATAGCAATTAACGTTGAGAGATGTCGGAGATAAATCTCCAACTTGTTAGCAGGACTTGATTGTTGTTTAATTTCATTGAGTATATATTTAAGTTGGGGGATAATGGCGGAGTAGTTTATATTATTTATTTCATTATTGATTTCATTTATAAGTGAGTCGGCTTCAATTTGGGGGTTATTTGGTTCTACGATAGGGACATGATTTTGTTGGAAGTTAACTTGAGGGGGTTGGGGGGTAGTTTGGCTATTACTATAGTTAGTTGGGGTGTTGGTTAGTGCATTAGCGTAAGAAAAATTTGGTCGAACTGTGGAATTAGTGTTAAGGGGGGGGTTAGGTTTAATGTTAGCATCTCTTTTGAGTTTCAGCTTAGGAAACTTTTCGCATCCCCTGTAGCTGGCTGGGTGATTACCACTACAGTTGCAGCATTTAGGGTTTTCAGTTGATTTGCCAAGGGGACAAAGGTTTGATAAGTGCTCTTCACTGCATTTGACACACCTAGGTGTGACAAAGCAGTTAGTTTGGTGGTGATGCCAGAGCTGGCATTTGAAGCACTGCATAACTCTTTTGGGGGGATGTATTCTTCAACTTTTATACCAATGTAGTTTATAGATTTGATCTCATAGATCTTTTTATTTTCAGGGATATTAGGGAGGGTGATTTGGTACAAGGGGATAACATTCTTAGTTTTCCTGGATGTCATTTGAACAACCTTGGTGGGATGAATATTATGTTTTATCAGGGCATCATTAATTTCTTCAGTGGTGGTATCAATATCAAGTCCTCTAATAACGACTCTAATGGGTTTAATAACTCCCATGGGGAGTATATAACCCTGTATATTATTGACTTTTAGATAGTCTTCTATTTTTTTGTGAGCTTCAACACTGGCAGGATGAATCCTGATAATGTCGTTTGAGGGCCTAGCATGAAAGCAATTTCCAATTGCCTCACCGATCTTCTGTAAGATATGTTTGTAGTTGGATTTATCATTCCTATCTTTAATAATGCAGATAGGTTTTATCTTGGTTGGTTTGTTGTTGAGATCGTTATTACTATTATTATCGTTATTAATTTCATTGAGAGTTTCTTCGCTAAGTTTGTTAAATTTGTTTTGTGTTTGTATGGCAGGTGTTGGTAGTAAGTGAGGCCTATATTGTCTAGCAGTATTCTTAGGATATGTGAATCCGTTCGGATCACACGTGGGTGTATTGTTTAAGTCAGATAAAGCAACGTTAGATCTGGCTTTTTTTGGTGGTTTTGGATTGTTTTCGGTATTGGTGGTGAGATTGTTAACTTTAGGTGTGTTGTTAGTGGTGTTTGTGTATATTGAGCCTTTAGAAAGCTCCACAGCCAAATAATAATCAGGCTTACCTCCTAGACGCAGGTAAGCCGCTTCAACATCAGGGTGAGTAGCGGTCAGCTCAGCTCGAATATCAGCATTAGTGTCCGGGTCGAGTACACGTTCAAGAAGTTAACTATCCAGCTTTGAGAGAGGGAGCTTCAAGCCAGTAAGCAGTTGTGCAGATCGGGGGGTAGAGCCAGAGCTCTCCCCAGAGACTGCCATCGGGTCAGGTTCCGCCATCGCTCGTCTGTACACCTCGGTGTCCAGACTCCGAATCACTCTCACCGTATAATATATTAAGAGATATATATTAAATTATTTGGATAATATATATACAAATAATTTAATATATATCTCTTATAGTTTTTTAAAAAAATCTGCACATTGCATTGATCTTAGATTTACTATTCATAAAACTTTTTTTTTCTTAAAATAATTTCTAATAATCTCCCAACAATTCTTTTTTTTTCTAATAGATAAAACTTTGTACAATTCACTTTTAAAAATTGGTTTAAATGAATTACAAATTAACTGTTTAACAATACATTAAGCTTGGTAGTAAAATCAGTGTATTTTTGTGCATGCAAAGGTAATTTCCCCCTTAAGAATTTTAATGAAGTTTAGCAAAAAAGCAGTTCAAATAAACATTTTGAATGAAGATAAACAATTGTTAAGTTGAATAAATAAATTCATATTAAAAATGCACTTTAAAAAAAAACTAATTTCTTTTGAAAAATACGAAAAATCCATATTAAAGCGTATGGTTTCCGTGTCATAGCGGCAACAGTACAGGCGCGCGCGCCATCTAGTGGTGGCGACCAAATCGGAGACACATTTTTAACATTGAGCTTTCCCTCCTTCTGTAGCTTCATGGAAGGTATTTAAAGAACTTTTCTTAAATAGCTATAGAGAATTTTAAAGTTGGTCATTATCACCATCATTATTATTAACGTCTAAGAACCAAAGTCCGCTATCGGCTTGTGTTAAGTTTTAAATGGCTATATCTCTCGACGATTAAATACATCTTTTGCATCGAATAACACTCTGCAAAGTGTTGCCAACCTCGACGAAAATTCCCCCCCCCTCTCCAAGCGCCATCCTGAAATCCCCCTGCTCCCCCCTAACACCAACTTGAGATCTCCCTAGACCTTCCTCAAAAAAATTCTGGTTCCAAATAGCCATCCTGTTAAAAATGCACTTTAAAAAAAAACATTTCTTTTGAAAAATACGAAAAATCCATATTAAAGAGTATGGTTTCCGTGTTATAGCGGCAACAGTACAGGCGCGCGCGTCATCTAGTGGTGGCGACCAAATCGGAGACACATTTTTAACACTGAGCTTCCCCTCCTTCTGTAGCTTCATAACCAGTACTTACTGCTTAAAGCCGATTTCGAACCCACAGACTAGTAGAAAGATTAACTGGATACCGAAGGAACAAAGTATTCGAATGATGTCAGTCTGGAAGGCGGTCTCTGGAAGCGATTTTTAAATTTTGAGGAAAAAGTCAATGACTCCAAAAGAAAGAAATAAAAAAAATTAACATCACTCTGGGATAGCATTAAAAAGTATCACAAATTCATTGTAAATATATTTCTGTGTGGAGGGTTTTAAATTTTTTACTGTCATGATTAACTGTATGACTTTGCCCTGTGAAAAACTATTTTATCGGACGGAGATCACATGTTTCTAACTCTCAGAAAAGGATTGAAAGGGTTAAAAGAAACTTCGCGATGAATTTATTCTTGGTTTAGCAGAGGTGAAAGCATGCGACATGTGAAGTTTTGGCTATAAATTTATAAAAGTGAATTTTCCAGCCGGTCTCGAAAATTAGACGACATATCAACTATATATTTAAAACAATTTATCGAGAACTCCAGAATTTGATTCCTCAACATTTTCGAAGTACTGAGCAACTGCCACACAACTGCCCATAAAATGTGTTCAGTGCTATGTTAATATTCAACAGCAACGAGGAAGTGAAGTAGGACGAACAAAATCTAAAATGGTTAATACTTTCTACGTCTATTGCCATGGTTCTCCTCTAAGAATCCTTTTGATTAAAACATACATAAGCGATATAAAATCATACATTATTAAATTAAATAGAAAAATATCCATTTTAAATCAATTAGAAGAAATGATTTATTTTATTTTTTTACAAAATTCATGATTTTAATATTTTGTTTGTATAAAATATTAACTTTTTCAAATCCAAACTAACCAAACTTTTCTCTTATTCTTAGTTTCAGTAATATTTTGACAGGTATATTGTTATCTGAATGAACCGTATATGAAAGACGTGGCACGCCCAGCACTTTTACTGCAAATAACTTCATTTCCAGGGTGTGTTTAGTGAGAAGTCTTATGAAATAGTTACGACAATATTTTTGCATTGTGAAGGGAGATGTATTATGCTTCTTTTCTATAGCTGCATCTAATATTTCCATAATTTAGAGTATTTTGCAAAGTAGTAATATAGTACCAACGTACTTTTCGTGGTTTCCTCCAGAAGTGCTTCCATCTCACAGAAATCTTATGGAAAATAAGTGCTTTCTGCAAGGGAAGAAGACATTTGAACTTTGTTTTATAATGAAAATTACAAATAAAGTCTCTATTAAATGTTAGATTAATTCGGAATTGAATGTTTGTTGGAGTATCATGGTCAAAGACCTCGAGTAAGTACGATATTTTTTTTCAAGGTAAAAGTGGTCAGTAAAATAAAAATTTAAAATTAGGCCCCAATCAGATAAAAGTAAAATTGAATATAATACACAATACAAAAAATTTAAAAAAAATATTTTAAGGAATGAAACGAGAAACAAAAATATCTACTAAGTCACCACCAGTATGCGAAACCGGGTCTTACTACTACAGTTGGCTTTCTGTTTAACGAAGCTCTACTTAACGACGATCTCTATTTAAAGACGATATTTCCCAGTCCCGGACACTCCGACGTAAAAAAAATTATATTTCAGGCCGACGTTGTTTCTGTTTAACGACGAATTTTATTTTACATGATAAACTTTTTCTTCACCATTTTATCTGCAGGAGGGGGACCTTCAGTGGAGGAAAACAAGTTTGGTGTCAATAACAGACCCGGAATTTCCTTGATGTTTGAAATGTTGCAATCATAGACTTGTTGCAATGGGAAAAACGAGGGGGGGGGTAATTACTGTTTCTCGGAAGATCGATTATTCTTTCATGGAGCTCTTGGAGTGCGGGAGCCGAATCACTTTATTGTCCCTACCATCTGCTGTCATGTGACTTACAAACTGTCCAATAGCACCCCTCTCTCACTCCTTCCGGGAAACAGGTGTTCATGTTTAATGAATTCATGGTTGTGTGTAGGAGCTCATTCCAGTCTGAATACCAGGTAAGCAGAGCAAAATGGCATCAACGCGAAAGAACCTTACGCAACACGAATAGGTGGAAATTACTGAAGACTGTGAAGACAGTGTTGGAATAACAGAAGTCCAATTCGCAAGACAATTTCAGCTACACGAGTCTACTCTCAAAGGCCTTTTAACAAGCAAAGAGAAAAATTTTTGATTCAGCACAAAAATTTGGTTTGGGATGGATCCAAATCCAAACGGCAGAAAATTCAATGTGGCGGATGAGAAGAGTTTGATAAGGCAGTCCTGCAATGGTTTCATGAAGAAAGATCATCCACATTCCAGTTTCCGAAATGATATTTAAAGAAAATGCTATTGTTCTGGTAGAAAGGTTTGGAATGCAAAATTTCAGGCTTCGGATAGTTGGCTAGCAAAGTTCAAAGAAAGATATGGGCTTGCATTTATAAGCATATCTGGCGAAAGTGGCTCCGTTGATGAAAAAATAATGGAAGAATGTAAAATAGTGCTGAAGGGGATATTAGATGGATATGATGAGAAGAACATATTAAGTGCAGATGAGACGGGCCTATTCTACAATATTGTGCCTAATAAAACTTTAACGCATATGGGCGAAAAGTGCTTTGGTGGAAAACACAGTAAGGAATGATTGACTGTTTTACTGTGCACTAATTCGGATGGATCTGAGAAATTTCCATCTTTAGTTATAAGCAAATCAAAGAAACCAAGGTGTAAGGTCCTGGGGTGAATATCCCCAGGAAACCTTGTGAGTACAGGAATAACAATAAAGCGTAGATGACATCACAAATTTTTATTGACTGGATTAGAAAATTTGATGCAAAAATGCATCAAGAAAATTGAAAAGTTTTACCTTTAATCGACCGTTGCACTGCACACACTCCAAATATCCCTGGACATACAAATTTGACTATTCATTTCTTACCAATTAATTGCGCTAGCAAGCTGCAGCCATTAGACCTGGGTATCATTTGCAGTGTAAAACCTTACTACAGAAAGTCTTTAATTAGGAAATTAATAAACAATTCGGCTGACTGTATGAAAATTAGAAAATTTACGATCTTGGAAGCAATGCACATGATAACGTCAGCATGGACAGAAGTTTCTTCATCCACAATAAAAACTATTTTCGCGTCGCTGGAATTCGTAAAGAACTTGTAGTGGAACTGCAAAGTACGGATGTAGAAATCAACGAAGATGATATTACCCCTAAAGAATGCAGAAGTCTTGGTGAATATGAGGATGTTTCAATTCAAGATTTCTACAATTGTGATGAATCTGTTTTAACAACAGATTATAGAAATGTAGAACAAATTTATGAAGATATAGTAAACGAAAACACAGTGTCAGACGAAGAAGGTGAAGTTGAAGACACGGAAAACGAGACACTGCTATCGTCTTACACAGATGCCACTTCTGCTCTAGATGTTCTCCGACGCTATATTACATCGAATATGGAAGATGACGCACTTAACATTTTAGAAAATCTGGAATAGGGAGAATAACGAAAACAAGGCAAAAAATGAAGCAAAGAACACTTTTTGACTTTTTTAAAACCTAATTTATTTATTGTTTCTACTCTTTTTCAATGTAATTTCAAATAACTTTTTGTGAATAAAGTAATAATGATAATAAAAATAACATTTTTTAAACACGCCAATATATTAAGAAATATATAGAAAGTCCGAAGCTTGTAAAGTGTGAAGGGAAATATTGTTTTTTCCCAAATTCTGTTTAAGGACGATTTTTCACGGTCCCTTGAAAGTCGTTAAACAGAGAGCCAACTGTATAAGCGTGCTCTTTACCAGTTCGGCAGAGTCCTACGAAAAAAAGATACCGAGATTCACGCTGAGAAAATTGTTAATTTCACGGAGGAAAGGTCAAAAGAGTGTGAGGTGTTTGAGAATAGAAAAAGTAAGCAAGGTAGGAGAATTTATGTTAGCTCCTAAGAAGACACGCCCGTAGGCGTTCATAAATAGTACGAGTGGAAAAGTCGCAATCAGGAAACTCGGCAATTACTCCATTACGTACGTTGCGTATGGAATTATAAAAACATTCAGAAATTTTACAGCGGTTTTCAGTCATTTTTGTTTAATAAAATAAGAGTAGCTTCCTTAACGTCTCAATTGCTCACCAAACCAATTTTTCCCACTCACCTTCGCGACATTCTTGTTTACCCCAGCCCTCCGAACGTCAAGTGAGTAAGACTTGTTCTTAAACTCCGCCCCTTCAACAATTCGTCCGATGACATGCAACACAGCTTATTTATTAACCTTTTTCAATTAAATAAGCTCAACTATGAGCTCAACTATGAAATGTAGTGAGCGGCTTCTTCTGGGCCAAGCCCTCGGGAGCCTTTCTTGCTTTTCGGTTGGGCAAGGAATAACAACTAGCCATAAGTTGGAGACAGAGAGAGAGAGAAAAGTGATTGGAGGCCTCTAGGATCCATGAGCTTTATTAAAAGTGGTATGACAGAAAATTTTCTGTCATACCAGAAGAGAGAAAGAAGAAGGCTCAGAGTCTATCGCTGGTGTTCAAGGAGTGCCGTCGCATTGCTGGGTACTGGTGTTCTGAATGCTAACGGTGTGCTTTTTCCTTTCGCTTGCTTATTGTTACGTATTGCTCTCTTTTGCTCACCCTCAGGGGTAAGCGTTTTGTTTCTTCATCATGTGCGATTCTGATTCTGAGGAATCAACGACCGGAACTGGACTAATGGACACTGCTCACACGGACAATGGAAATACTGATGTTTTGCCTGGACCTACCTACCAACTCAACAACGATAACTTTGATATCATCATTACACTTAAATGTAAACTCGTTGCTTTTACGGACCACTTCAATGCCAACTACTGCCCTGAATGGGAATTTTACCATCTTGTGAAAATGTTCCTGGACTTCCTATTCAAGATACTGCCGCAGGCTACTGACAGCGACCTAGGTCGGGTGAGTACTGCTTTTGATAATATTGGTAAAGTGCTCGAAAATAGATCAATTGATATTTATGACTTTACATGGTTGGATTTCTTTCATATGTATGCTAAAAATTTCCATAATGATATTAATACTCTCATTAAGAAATTAAATCTTGTTATGATTTTCGAGGACGATGATGTTAAATTTGTTGAATTAAAATCTGTTGCGGCTAAAACTCTATATTTGTAAACTTTATATTGTTGTAAATATGACCCCAGTCTTGCTGATAGTAGGGTCCCCATTAACTCGAGTCTTGGGAGTGTCATCTTCTTCAGTGGGGCTAAACGAGACTTCAGTGGAGCTAAAACGATATTATGAAATACGTTACGTATCTATATAAATTTCTCATTCTAAAGTATGCTTCCGATCCATAGCATTTGGGACTGGCATCTGAGAATATGTGTATCTCAACAGAATTCCAGCAAATTTCACTGAAATATAATCTTGTATCTCAAAGAATTTCAACTTCTCAACGTCGTTCAGCCTCTCCAGAAATTCTGCTTCAATTTCACTAGGAACACATTCATCCCATTGAAAGCCTCTTTTGAACAACATTTTGACTATTCTCTTGAGTCGTACTGAAAAGGGATTCATTATACCCATAGGGTCAAATAACATTTCACAAGCTGCTAAAATATTACGTTTCGTTATGGGCTTATCTTCTTTCAATTTCTTAAATTGATTGGTGTCAATTCTCAATTTGTCATTTTCATTGTCCCAAATAATACCCAAAATCTTCAATGGTACGCCAGACTCTTCCGAAATTTCACGACAGTCAATGCCATTCTTCCTTCACAGTTGATTGAGCTCTGGGGAATTTGATATTCATCTACGAAGATTCATACTGGCTTGATCAAGAATAACTATCGTTTCTTTACTCAGTTTTAGAGCATGATCGATATCAGTAGATCCTGATATTAAGTCGTCGACATATAACTCCTTCAACATGTCACACGATTAGCTGTTGGACTCTTCATATTTCTTTAAGTTTAGCCGCACTGTCGCAGTCAGCAAAAACGGGGAACATTTTACCCCAAAAGGCACTCTTGGAATCTGCAACACTTGGAAATTTGGAGGATCGAAATGGAGATATGGCCCCTGCCCATTAATCCACAGGAACTTTAAACAATCTCTATCCCCTCGGCAATTCCTACTTCAAAAAACGCGCTCTGAATGTCGGCGCAAAAGGCGATTGGATTTAATCTGAACTTCAAAATGATTTTCAATAAATCGGGATTCAAATTCGGCCCGCTATCCATACAATCGTTTAGGAATAATTTATCCTTACCCTTAGAAGATGCATCGAAAATTATCCTGACCTTCGTAGTGTCCTTTTCTCTTCGCGCACTACTGAGTGATGTGGCATGAAGTATCCTGTATTGATGGTTTTCTTTAAATTTACAGTTACTGGTTCCGCAATACCTTCTTTTAAGTGTTCATTAATTATTTCACTATATCTCAAACCTAACTCTCGATTCCTTTCAAATACTCTGCTCAAACTGTGCAAACGGCGCCTCGCGTTTTCATAGTTACACCCCAAAATTTTATCCTTTTCTTTCCATAATAACCCAGTTTCATATCGTTTGTTTTTGCACGTGGTATTTTGCTCAAATGACTCTAAAATTTCCTTATCAGAACGAGAAATTTCCTTATCTGGACTTATCCAATTGTTTCCAGTTCCAAAAACGCTTCACTCTTTCATGGTCCAATTCTTCATTCGCAACGGTCAAATGGTTAACAAGCGCCTTCTGACAATTGTATCCTTCATCCCTTCCCTATATCACGAAGCCAAAAATGGTGTCTGTTGACACTAGTCTTTTAGAAAATTTTATATTTGTTTCGCCCAAAATTTCTCCAATACAATCTGAACAGATTAAAATTTGTATACTTCTGGGTGTATCCTGATCTGCCAACTTGATATCCCTGTCCAAAGCTATATTCCGAATCAATTTAGAACGAATTTCAATTTGTCCTAATGTAATCGAATCAATAACTACTGCTTTATTTTTGATTTTCCGCTTTGGATCACTCACATTACACAATTCCAATTCGACGATATCATGAATTTTCTTCTCAGCTTGACTGCCGCCAAAAGTGTAAATAACAAGCCCTTCTTTACTTATGGCCTTTAAACCCAATAATTCACAAATTTCCCTAATCACGAATGTTTTCCTGTTCCCACCTTCTAACATGCAATGTACCATCTGGGTTTTATTTAAAGGACTCGTTTTGAGAGCTGCGGTGAACGTTTGTAATAAGACTGATTCATGCGGTGCCTCCCGCTTCGATGGTTTCTTATCACAAAATAAGCTGAGTGAGCTTTCCGCCTGTGGTGGGATTTCTTTCGCATTGGCTTTTAATTCATTTCTCTCAAAACTGCAAATCAGCGATTTATGGTCTAAAGAATTGCAGTTTCTGACTTTATGTTCCCTTTTACAAAATTTCCTCAAGTGGCCCTGGAAACCAATAAAGCACAATACCTTGGCCATTAACGCTTTTCTCCTATTATTAACATCCAATAAACAATCATGCGTTATGTGCGAATTGGCAGAACAAAATATACATTGATTTCGAGTATTCTATCGAAATGGAAAGTTATTTCGGTATTGGTTAAAAGTTTTTGTATTACTACAAGAATGTTTATTAGACGATGGTAAATTTTCTTCGACCTTACTAGCTAAAACTGCGGCTGTTGATCTATACTTAGAATACTCATTTCTCTTAACCGTTAACTGAGGATTTTTGATAATTTTGATTCACCTTATTTCGATAAGGATCTTTTACATTAGTATTGTTTGGGTTTGCTTATATTATAGACGTTTCTCTTATTTCCAATTCCTTACGTATGTATTCGATTAAATTTGAAATATCAAACAATTCGTTTGATTTACGGGTCCAATTATAGTTCAAATTCAACTCCTCGTGTAATTTCTGCAATATTTCAGGCACAATAAATTACCGTAAATACCTGTTTAAAGAATGCAACGGCCGAATTTGTACTTCTATTGCGTCGTACATTTTTCGTAGCCCCACTACATTCGAACAAGATTTTACAGGTTCAATCAATAGAAGTTTATGGATGTGTGACGAAATTATGGCCTCAGCTCTTCCAAATCTCTCGTTCAACAACTGAATTGATGCGTCATAATTTTGCTCTGTAAGAGAAAATCCTGAAATGGCATTCAAAGCAAAACCCCTAAATAAGTTTTCAAATATGTAAACTTTTCGATTTTTCTTAGAGTGTTATTATTGTGTATAGTTTCTTCATACGAATTCCAGAAATCAAGCAAAGGCTGCAATCACCAAAAAACTTTGCTCTATCTAGCTTAGGGAGTTTCACGACATTTCTCGTTTCGGGTCTGAAAACAGCACTGTTTTCCAAAGTACTCTCAGATTGATACTCAGGTTGGTTTACCTGCACTACAATTCCCTGTCTGCCATATACAGATCCTAAACACATCTCTATTTTTGATTTTAAATCGGTTCCTTTATCTTTATATTATTCGCTCACGGATAAGTCATTCTCGATATCTTCGATTTTAATTATTAACTGTATCTCATCATCAATTTTATTCAACTCATTCATTTTTTCAATGAGCTGGTCCCTTAAGCTGGATAGCTCCTTAATTTTCATCTCTTTTGTATATTCTGCCGTTATTTCTTTTCATATCGATTTTTTCCGCGATTTTTCAGTTAAAACTTATTGATTACTTATCTTTTACTTCTAAATAACACTAACACATGGCAACATCATAACTTTCGAGCTCTTATTCCTTCCAATACGGCGTTATTTAAAGGTCATTTTTAATGACACAAAATAACCTCTTTTTATCAATAAAAACAATCTTAACTTTCAGAAATTATTCATCCTACACCATCATGTCTATCATAAACAATAAAAATATAGCATTTCTTTGAACTAGATACGTAAAACACTTTCCTTTTTTTAGTGAAATCGTCTGTGGTCGCGCCCTTCAACCACCACGCACCTAAGACATTCACAGGTGAATACCAGGCTTAATAAACACAGCCGGCGTTCGCTGGTTGTGAATACAATGGATATCTATTATTACTGGAAAAGATCGTTTGATAGTGAAAAGTGGTCTTGCACGTGCACTTTATATCACATCAACAACAGGTTTTCCTTATCAACAGGTGCACTTTATCATCATAAGAATTTTATCAACAACACGTGCACTTTATATCCTCAGAGAACTTGTGTTTTTGGTGTTTCTCGTTTAGGACTTTTCAGTTTGTGCTTTTCTGTGCGTTGAAGGTTACGTTTACTCCCAGGCTAGTACGGAAATATTTATATACACTGCTCAAAAAAATTAAGGGAGCAAGCAATGAAGTTAAGAAAATCGTGCGAGACAGCCACGGATTGGCATACAATGGATAGTACACGCGTATCAATACGCAATACAGAAAAAAAGACATAAAAAAATTTGTAATTAAGCTTTAATTCGTTGAAAATATGGAAAAACATGAAAAGATGATTTAGGGCAACAATTTGGTTACATGTAAACGATAAAAAAAAGTATTGTTTAGAAATGATGCAAGATGTTTAATATGGCGTGTGGTCTCGTCGAACATCTAAGACTGCTGCACACCTGTTTTCCATGCATGCGATGATGTTATCGATAAGACTTTGGGGAATACTGTTCCACTCATCAAGAAATGCAATCTCCATGTCTCGGAGAGTAAAAGGAGGCCTTGGTCTCGCAGCAATGCGTCGTCCGAGCATGTTCCAAATATGTTCGATTGGATTCAGGTCAGGAGAGCACGCTGGCCATTCCATACGCTGTATTGTTTCATCTTCAAGCATGTTCTCCGCATGACGAGCTGTATGCGGTCTGGCATTATCATGCTGGAAAACAAAGGAATCTCCAATGGCTGCAGCGTATGCTATGACATGAGGTCTCAGTATCTCGTCTGCATACCTTCGGGTCGTCAAAGTACCATTCCGAATGATATGCAGATCCGTACGTCCACTTATGCTGATTCCACCCCATACCATAAAACCAGCTCGTCTGTATTGTGACCTTTCACGAACGAATGTGGGGTTATTTCGAGTGCCCCTTTCCCTCCACACCAAAACACGTCGGGTGTCACACTCCAGACTGAATCGGGACTCGTCTGTAAATAGCACTTGGCTCCAATCATGTTGCTCCCAATCTCGATGTTCAGCAGCCCATCTTCTTCGTGCCGTACGGTGGCGTGAGGTCAACGGAATGCAGACCTTTGGCCTACGTGCATAGAGACCTCCCTGATGAAGCCTATTACGTACTGTTTGGCTGGACACCCTTCGTCCTGTTGCCAAGAGCAATTGTCTTTGCAGCTGAGTAGCATTGTCTGTTCTGTTTCGACGAGCTGTTAACAGTATATACCGGTCATCAGTTGCTGAAGTGGCACTTGGCCGACTTTGCCCTGGTCGACGTTAAACATTCCCTGTTTCTTGGAATTGATTCCACAGCCTTGCAATGACACTTCTGGCGACTCCAACAGCGTTCGCGACAGTACGTTCTGTTTGCCCGGATTCAAGTCTGCCTATAATACGCCATGCCACGGATTCCGGTAAATCACGTTGTTGAGACATTTTCAAGTCACCTTTTCTCAAAAAGAATAACCGAGCAATCGAATTTCACAGTTAAGGCAGTGAAACAGACGTTTCTGCAACATCCCGATTTTCGCCCTTATGTTCTTTTTCTGGTTTTTGACGTCATGAACTCTGATTTGCAATGAAGTTTTCTTCTTCTGTTTCCTGCTAGGCTTTAAATTATGGATGATTTAATTTATGTTACTTATCGGTGTAAGTATTTGCGTAATTTCGTTAAAACCCTGTGCTCCCCTAATTGTTTTGAGCAGTTTAGTAGTATTTTGTGTTTTAAATATACTGAATATTTTCCATGAAAATAGTACTCGCGTGAAAGTTTTATTTAAATTTAAGATAATTAATAAGAATATATTTTAGTATTTTGTAATTTTTTTCTATTGCTGATATTCAAATGTCTCGCAAAGGGCTAGGGCTAGGAATAGCTGAGGCATTGGCCTTGTTTGAAGAACTTCCTTCAGATCCAGAATCAGTATTCTCGTATGATGATAGTGAAAGAGAAGAAAATGTGCCTTTATTAGCTGCTAATGATATATTACCTGCTAATGATTCTTGAGGCTGAAAGTGATGATGAATCAGAAAACAAATAGAAAGGAAAGAAAAAAAATGACAAATGTCCAGGTACAGTGTCCACAAGCCATAAAGGATTATGACAAAAACAGGGGGTATGTGGACTATTTCGATCAACTGAAAAGCTTATATGAAATTGTTAGAAAGAGTAAGAAATGGTGGCATCGCATTTTTTTTCATTTTGTTGATGTCACAATTGTAAATTCCTTCATTATATATCGAATGCTTCCAGAATGTGATCCAAACTTAACTCTTAAGTCTTTCAGAATCGATATCATGAACAGTTTTATTACAATGGTAAATAAAGGATCTGTTCCCAAAAGAAAACTATCAAGCCCTGTTTAAATAAAAAGCCACAAACCTCATGTTCCAGACCCAAAAAGATTGAAAAATGCCGACCATATGCCAATAAAATGTAAACCACGGAGGTGCGCATTTTGTAGCACAAGGGAAAAAACCCACAGAACAAGATTTATGTGTGAAACATACAATGCAGGTTTATGCGTGTATCAAAAATACAAAACATGCTTTGAAGAATTTCACAAGAAATAACTCTTTGTTTTTTGAAATGTTTTAAAATTTTACCGATGATTTTTTCTACTATACCGAAATTGTACAAATGTTAATTTTTAGAGTTCTTTAGTTTAAAATTTACAAAAATAATATTGTGCGCGTCAAAGGGTTAACTGATGTTTATTTTCATAATTTTGATTCACCTTATTTCGAAAAGGATCATTTACCTTAGAATTGTTTGGGTTTGCTAATATTATAGACCATAGGTGGGGAACCTATTTACCATTAGAGGCCACATGTAAATTAGGTAGAAATGAAGGAGGCCGCATAAGTTGATGTACCTATAAATGCAACTTTTATGAAATTATTATAGTTAGGTATAGTTTTAACAATTTGGTGCATTATATAGAAAAATAACAACAAAAAATTTAATCCTTATTTATTTACTATTTGACTTACAGTATAAAATTACAGTATAAAATGCACTATAAAATACAGTATAAAATTACAGTATAAAATAAGTTATAGTATAAAATATTTTTGTATTCACATAAGGGTAAAAACTTGTTATAACATTAATCATTAATTATTAATTTTTTTATAAAATTATAAAATTCATAGATACCACTGTAATTTTTTATATTTCACTGTTGGTATTTTTATTTATGTAAGCACATATATATATATCCAGATTTTTAAATTTTAATAAACAAGTACATATTTAACTACCACTTCAAATAAAAATAATAAAGTAGAAGTATTTTTTTAATATTTTTAACATTATAAAGAAATACAATAGAAAAATAATAGTATTAAATTATAAATAACTGACATAGCAACAATTCCTAAAATAATTTGAAGGCCGCACAAGAAGATCACGGAGGCCGCGCGTTCCCCACCTCTGTTATAGACGTTTCTCTTATTTCCAATTCCTTACGTATGTATTCGATTAAATTTGAAATATCAAACAATTCGTTTGATTTACGGGTCCTATTATAGTTCAAATTCAACTCCTCGGGTAATTTCTGCAATATTACCGGGCACAATAAATTACCGTAAATACCTGTTGCTACATTTAAAGAATGCAACGGCCGAATTTGTACTTTTATTGCGTCGTACATTTTTCGTAGCCCTACTACATTCGAACAAGATTTTACAGGTTCAATCAATAGAAGGTTATGGATGTGTGACGAAATTATGGCCTCAGCTCTTCCAAATCTCTCGTTCAACAACTGAATTGATGCGTCATAATTTTGCTCTGTAAGAGAAAATCCTGAAATGGCATTCAAAGCAACATCCCCTAAATAAGTTTTCAAATATGTAAACTTTTCGATTTTTCTTACCGCGTTATTATTGTGTATAGCTACTTCATACGAATTCCAGAAATCAATCAAGGCTGCAATCACCAAAAAACTTTGCTATATCTAGATTAGGGAGTTTCACGACATTTCTCGTTTCGGTTCTGAAAACAGCACTGTTTCCCAAAGTACTCTCAGATTGATACTCAGGTTGGTTTACCTGCACTACACTTCCCAGTCTTCCATATAAAGATCCTAAACACATCTCTATTTTTGATTTTAAATCGGTTCCCTTATCTTTATATTCTTCACTCACGGATAAGTCATTCTCGATATCTTCCATTTTAATTATTAACTGTACCTCATCATCAATTTTTTTCACCTCATTCATTTTTTCAATGAGCTGGTCCCTTAAGCTTGAAAGCTCCTCAATTTTCATCCCTTTTGTATATTCTGCCGTTATTTCCTTTCCTATCGAAATTTTAAATTTTGTCAAATGCTTAGTAAATAACTTACTCCCCAAACTCAACTCCCCAAATCTATCTCTGGTAATTTCGTCCAAATCCTGTCTTAAACTATTGATCAATTCTGATTAATTCAAAGGTTTTTAATTGATTCGTACATCGAATTCTTTGGAAAAAATTCTACAACGGAGCGACCTCTTAAAATTTTGATAAAAAGAATCCCTCCCAACACATTGATTGAAGAAGTCAAAGGTGAATTAACTATTTTAGGATTTAGCGTTCAACACGTTGCTCAACTTAGACGATTTAAAACTAAACATCCTCTCCCTATTGTAATGATACGCCTTTTAATATGTAAAAATATCATAAAAATATGAAAAGGTTAAGTCGATCGAAGGCTGTCATCATTACATTTATTTTACAAATTTGGAAACAACGGCTGAAAGCGGTGCGTTAATTAAAGAACGGACCGGTCCTGTGTGATGTAAGGTATTGAATAGTCCTGCGGAGGTGGTCATCTTGGGAGGTTGATCGCCAGACAAGATTAAGAGAAGAGGTCGCCAGGGTTTGACATTACATGACAATGGACTGTGTTTTTCGGATTTACAACGGCGGCATGTGAGAACCAAGGGCGTCGTGGGAGGTTTTTGCAAGCGTGTTTCCCATGGGGGCGTGCGTTGGTTGAGCAGGAGCGGCAATTTAAATGATGGTGGAGTAAAACAAGAGAATAAGGTGATGGCATGTTTCAGAATTGGTCGAAAAGAATTTTAGAAGGGGGAGCCAAGGAAAAAGAATGGGCTTCAAAAATAGATAAATTGGGGAATTTGAAAAAACTCGAGCTCTCTCTCTCTAGCCCTCTTTCTTTTCCTCCTTTTGATTTCGGAGATAGCCAATCCTACGATATCTCAGGGAGAGACCTTTTTCTTGATTTTTGGTGTATCGGGAAGGAAACTGAAGTTCCCCGTTGTCTATTGAGAGGGGTGAGCTACGACGTGAGGAAAAGATTTTTAAATTCCCCAAATATAGTTTGTGCAGGGAAATATTGGTGTGTGTTTGCGCGAAGTGATTTAAAGACAGCAGCAAACTCCCCAGCCCAAAGAAGCAAGAGTTCCCCAGCCTACGTCAGAAGGGAATCTACAAGTGCACCGAAATACAACGCATTCAGTGAGCCCAAACAATTTATTTTGTAAAGATCAGTCTGGTTCCTTTCGGTAGTGGTTTTTGATTTTGTTTTTTTTTAAGTTTAGTTTACGAATAGGCGTGGAACTGATTGATAGAAGAATTTAGTGGTATTAGATGTTTTGGTTAATTAACCTGTGCTCCCTTGCTTTGTTTGTTTAAAAGTAATCTTTTAGAACCATAATTTTTAGTTGAGAATTTGGTTTATGTATGGATAAGTGCTTTTGTTACGAAAGTGTTTAAGATAAAATGTACAAATGTATAAAAATTGTAAATAAATTAATTTTAATTTTAATTTAAATCATCTCTCTGTTTCAATTGTTTTTCCATATTTTAAGTTCACTTGTTCGTCAATTGCTAATTACGTCCTGAACTACGGGTTATTAACAAATAATTTTAAAACACAACGCACCCAACTACCCCTTTATAAATAATTAATGAACTACCCAACTAATCCACGCCCGATAAGATAACTTTGGACGAGCAATACGACACCTATCTTTCTTTGTAACTTAAATCAAACTAAAAATATTAAAGATATCTACGAACATAGACATTTTCTCGGATTCTTGGTTAGAATTGAAGCTTATAAAGCAAACGGGCCGAAACAATACTACAACTGCCAGAAGTTTAATCATTCCTCTGACATTTGTCAGCTTGAAGCTGTATGTATGAAATGCGCCGGTCCTCACCCCACTAATAAATGTTTAAAAGTCTCTGGATACACCTGCTAAATGTGCCAACTGCCATGAAGATCATCCTGCCAATAACCGTGGCTGTAGTGCCAATCCCATCCAGATTAAATTATGAAAAAATCGAATTAAAACTATCAAAGATGCGGCCAATTCTAGTAACTTTCCTTCTAATTTCAATATCCCTGTCAATACCGATAATCAATTTGATTTCAATCAAACTTCTCCGAATTTATCCTATAGACAAGCCCTTAAATCTAATTTGATACCCAAAATTAATGAACCTACTCAAAATCCTCAACCTAACCAAAATTCTCAATATAATAATGTGGATTCGATGGGAAATCTTCATGACACTTTATCAGAACTCATAAAAATTCGTGACGTCCTCTCAGATATCAAATCCTTATGCTCTGACCTTAAAATATCAAATCTTAATACACTGGTGTAAGAAATTAAGAGAATTTTCAGACTTGGTCGATTATCTCTAGAACTATTGTACCGATTTTAATGGAATTTTATATGTACATACATTGATACAATACCAAACAAATAACCATTCATCAATTGTAATACACACGCATGATCGCGCGTAAGACTCGTTGGAGTCGGAAGGTATGAAACAGCGGTTGCAGAATAAACAAAAAAAAAATGGGTTAATAGATGGGTTAATAGGGGGTATGGTCCCCTCTTACACATATACTGGCCTCGCAGCGTGATTTCATACTTGAAATAAGGCAGTTTATCATTTCCTGTGGCAATTGGTCCCACTCGTTCAGCAACGCTGTTTTCATTCCCTGGATGGTTCTCGTAGGGGGATTGCGAGTTGCAATCGCCCTCTCCACAGCGTACCAGACATGCTCTATAGGTTTAAGGTCTGGAGATCTGGCTGGGCAATCCATCCGGCGAATATCCTCACTCTCTAGAAATTCGTTGGCCAGAAGAGCTATATGTGGCCTTACGTTATAGTCTAATAAAATGAACTCAGAGACAACTGCACCCCTGAAAAGGCGATCATTGGGCTCCAAGACCTCATCCCTTTACCTCACACCAGTCACAGTGCCTCTTTCAAAGACATAGAGGGGTGTGCGGCCATCCAACATGATGTCTTCCCAGACCATTAAACCTCCTCCACCATAATGGTCCATTTCGTGGACATTGGAGGGTAGGTAATGGGTCCCTGGTTCTCTCCATATGAACGTACGGCGAGAATCGGTGTTTAGACTGAACCGGGACTCATCAGGGAAGAAAACGGTCACCCATTAATCCATACTCCAATCTCTATGCTCACTGCACCATGATAAACTAATTCTCCTGTTCGTAGAAGTGAGCGGGACGCAAACAGCAGGTCTTCTTGCAAACAACCCTCTATCATTAAGTCTTTTGGAAACAGTCACCCTTGATACACGGGTTCCTGTGGCTGCATACAAATTAAGAGGGAGCTGAGAAGCTGTAGCACTCCTGTTACGCCTCGCTATAATCGACAAATGGCGATCTTATCTGGCCGTCGTGGCTCTTGGACGACCTTGCCCTTGCTTTCTCTTAATGGATCCGGTATCCTGGAACTGTTTCCATAAGTTACCTACAACGCTGGGCGTTAAATTGAACTCTCTACAAATTTGGACATGAGATTGGCCTGCTTCTAGCCTCCCCACAACTCGTCACCTCATTCCATCATCTAAACGTTGGTGGTTACTCATTTTTATTGTTACAATTTGAAATTAACCAATTGCTGCAAAATAACACCATTTATTAACCCATTATTTTGTTTATTCTGCAACCGCTGTTTCATACCTTCCGACTCCAACGAGTGTTACGCACGATCATGCGTGTGTATTACAATTATTGAATGGTTATTTGTTTTGAATTGTATCAATGTATGTACATATCAAATTTCATTAAAATTGGTACAGTAGTTCTAGAGATAATCGACCAAGTTTGCAAATTCTCTTAATTTCTTACGCGAGTGTAATTTCGTTAACAGTCCACAGATTAATTTTTTTGTCTCTAAAACCTCTAAAGAGGTTGTTTCTGCTACTGCACCTTAGTGCTGTAGCTTTTTTACTTTGTTTTATTGTCTTTTGCCATGTAGTTTCCTCTTCCTTATCTTCCCCACCTGTGTCACAGCTATTCCTTGCGTGTGACGTTCGCTCTTGGCTCCCACCATGTCACCGTTAGTTCCATCTCCACTGGTGCGTTGTTTCCCCTAATGCACTCGCGGATGTTCAACTCCGGCTTTTCTGCTATTTAAAATCTCAACTTAGTCTTAACTTAATGTTTTCTCCTAGTTTATTAATTCTTAATATTCATTCAATTTTTTTACAGGCATTGCCCTGTTATTTTTTTCTTTCTCTTATTCCACGTGTCATGGCTCAATCACAAGAAAACAATATACAATGTCTCCACGTACATACTGAGGGAAAAGGGCCCTTCGGGCCCTATCTTGGACCTCACGAAAATTCTCCGTCTACGTCTACGTCTACGTGCATAAGAGCACACAGTTCAACTTCGATATTAAATAAGCACACCCGGTCAGCAACTGATCAGAAGTGTGCGGAATTAATAAATAAAGAAAAGGGTATTCCACAGAAGATTTAAAAATTTCCAACCATCAAAGCACGCAAATATAGATGAGAGAAAATGTGAACAAGAACTAGCTGGCCTCTGGAGCAGTTTTTTAGAAATGGCGGTCTATGGAGGCGATTTTTTAATTTTGAGGAAAAAAATTATGATTCCAAAAGAAAGAAATAAAACCCTTAGCATCACTCTAGGATAGCATTAAAAAATATCTCAAATTCATTATAAAAACATTTATGTGTCGATGGTTTTAAATTGTTTACTGGCATGCATAAGTGTGTAACTTGGCCCTGTAAAAAACTATATTATCGTTCGTAGATCATATGTTCCTAACTCTCAGAAAACGATTGTAATGGTAAAAAGAACCTTGAAAGAAGCGATGAATTTATTCTTGGATTAGCAGTGTTGAATTTTAAAAAAGTGAATTTTTGAGCCGCTTGTGTAAATTAGCCGACATAACAGCTGAATATTCAAAGCAACTCAAAAAATTGTTTCCTCAACATTTACGAAGCACTAAAGCACCTGGCAGACAATTGCTCATAAAATGTGTTCAGTGCTATGTTAAAATTCAACAACGTCGTGGAAGTGAAGCACGATGAACAAAATCTAAAATAGTTAATACTTTCCACGACTATTAAGATGGTTCGCCTCAAAGAATCCTTTTAATTAAAACATAGATAAGTGAAATATAATCATACATTATTAAATTAAATGTAAAAATATCCTTTTATGACATGATTAATATTATTTTATTTTGTACAAAATTCATGGTTTTAATATTTTGTTTATATAAAATAGTAACTTTTCCAAAAACCAAACTAACCAAACTTCACTCATATATAGGAGAGATCCGTGTAATGTGGACCCCCTAAGCAAGAATGTTCATAAAACTAAGATTATTTTTTTTAATTTAATTTGTTGGCTGCTCATTACAATTGTATAGCTGCATGATTCAAACTTGGTAAAGTACTCTATTAACCATTAATAATTGAAGGACGTAATTTTTTTATTTTCGTGTCAGTGGTCCATATTACACATACGCTCGTGTAATATGGACCGAAAGTATGTGTAATATGGACTACTGACACGAGAATAAAAAGTATGAAATGGAATGAAAGACGGATGCACAACGCTCTGCTTTTAGTAAATTCATTTCAAGTACAGCAATCATCACAATAATAGTGTATCGGGTTGGTTATGTTGGAGTAATTTTCATGCACCCATGAGCAGCATTTCTCGCATCTGATCCAGTCTTCCTCCGTACTCTCCCCGCAGAATGCGCAGAAAGTAAACGGTTCAGTAATTTAATTCGCAGCTGTCTCCTGGCCGGAGGTTCCTGAGGATTCCTACTAAGACTCTTGCAGCTGCCAGGCGTTTTCGCTCTGTCGGCTTCTTCTGTGCAAGCATCTCTTTTTGAGCTTTCTTTGTTATTCTTTCCTCTTTCCGACGCTGTAGGATGTCCAGATTTGGCCTCTTCTTTTTTTTGTTTTTCTGCAACGGTCTTCTTCAAACGGGATGAAGTCAGAACAGTGGCCTCTGAAGTGTTTCCCTTTCTCTTTCTTAGGCTTCTTTGTACGCAATCAAGGGGACTCATGTCTTCCACTGAGAACATTATATGACTAACGGGAACTGGGACGTTCTCCTGGACTACATCTTCTGAAGTTGGCTCTTCGGAAACAGAAGTGTTCTGCTGGACTGTAGCGTCAAGTGTTTGTCGATGGGAACTACATTTTCTGTTAAGTGGTCGTTGGTCTCGTCTTCTTATGTGACTCGTGATGGGGCTTTATCAGAAACTTCGGATGGAGCGCAGTCGAAATCGTGAAATACATGGCGATTGACAGGCCTAATCCCACCTCCACGGAAACCATCGACAGCAGTTTCAAGAGATCCCGACCGTGCATAAATCTTCCAGAACAGTTCACACACTTGGAATTGTGAAACGACAAGTCCAGCATGTTACCTCATCCATTTGTACATCTCTTGGGTATAGTATACGCTTAATGGACGAAAGAAAGCGAGGTTCAAAGGCTTTATTCGATGGGTAGTATTGCAAAGGAAGTGATAGTATGATCACACCTGCTTGTCTGGCTAATTCTATAGCCTCCAGATTTTGAGTGTGGGACACATGTCCATCGAGAATTAACAAAACCTTCCTGTTCTTTTCAGGTTTAGCGAAACTAATGAAATGTTTCATCCATTCACTGGAGAGCTCGATCGTTATCGAACCTTTTCCCAGGCATTTGAAAAGAGTTCGTGGATGAGTTCCTGCTTTCAGCTCCGGCTTCCATCTTTTACGGGGAAACACCGCCATCGGTGGGATGAAGTGACAAGCAGCACTCATTATACAGACAAATGTGACGTTCTTTCCCTTTTCTGCAGATGTTATCGATCCAACGTGCCCACAACGTGTAATATGAACCAGTGATCCATATTACACAACAGCGCTTGGTTCATATTACACGCATGGACGGAGCAACGTTGTTTCCAATCACATATCGCTATGCAAAATGGTTCCCATAAAATACATGTATGGATTGTTAAGAAAATAAGTACATTTGCTACTATTAACGTGAAAATTATATGGAAATTACCTAACAGCAAAAAGTAATACTTTCATTTTAACGTACCTGTTACATCAATGAACATATAAACCAAAAACACAGTTTCATAATCGTCCGAATGCAGGACACATTTACAAGTCACCTCATGCTTTGGTTAAACACTAATATTCACTACAGGCAATGTGATGGTTCTGCTATCTAGTGGTGAACAGGTTAATTTCCCCATGGTTCATATTACACGATGGTCCATAATACACGCATCTCCCCTACTTAAATTTAGTAATATTATGACAGGTATATTTTTTATCTGAATGAACCGTATATGAAAAATAGAGCACGTCCAGCACTGATAGTGTAAATAACTTTATTTTCGGGGGGGGGGGGGGTAGTGAGATGTCTTATGGAATAGTTAAGCAAATATTTTTGGCAATGTGAAGGGTGATGTATTTTGATCCATATCTCTTGCTGCATCTCATATTTCCGTAATTCAGAGTATTTTGGGATGTAGTATTGTAGTACCAAAGTACTTTTCGTAGTTTCCTCCCGGAGTGCTTCCGTAACACAAAAATCTCATGCAAAATAAGTGTTTTCTCTAAGGAAAGAAGTAATTTCAACTCTTTGTTTTATAAAGAAAATTACAAATAAAGTCTCCATTAAATCTTAAATCAATTCGGAATATAAAGCTTACTGCAATCCCATGGTCGAAAGACTTTTCCACAAGTAAGTACAATAGTTTGTTTTCAAGGAACAAGTGATCAGTAAAATTTAAAATTAGGCCATCCTCAGATAAAAGTAATATTGAATATAATACAAGAAATTTAAAGCAAAAATTGTAAGGATTGAAACGGGAGAATATATGTATATATATTATATATATATATATATATTTACAAAGTCACCACCGGCATACGAAACCGGGTCCAACAAGTATAAAGCGAGCTCTTTACTAGTTCCGCACAGTCTGTCGTAGTAAATTCTGAGGAGATTAACGTTGAGAAAATTGTTAAGTGTACGGGGAAAGAACAATCAGTGGGAGGAGTTTAGGAATAGATAAAGTAAGCAAAATATGAGAATGAACGTTAGCTCATAAGAAGACACGCTCGTGGGCGTTGATGAATAGCACGAGGGGAAAAGTCGTAATCATGAAATTCGGCAGTTATTCCATTAGGAATGTTGGGTATGGAATTACAAAAACTTTCAGAACAGTAGTTTTTGGTCATTTTCGTTTAATAAAATAGGAGAAGCTTCCCTAACGTCTCAATCGCTCGCCAAACCAATATTTCGTGCTCAACTTCGTGCCATTGTTGCTTACCCGAGCCCTCCGCATGGCAATTGAGTAAGACTGGTTCTTCAACTCTGCCCCTTCGCGCTACTCTTCTATATCATGAAACACAGCTTATTTATTAAGCCTTTTGAATAAAATAAGAGTATAAAGAATTTTTTAACAAATAAAACTTACTTCTAAATATCCGGTGATGATTTTTTAAAAATATTATTAAAGTTTATTATTATAAAACCTGGTTCTTGAAAAAAGATCTGGAAAAGATATTTTTATGTATTTGGGGTCTCATATACATCTTGGAAACTTTGTTTCCATATATTTGTTTATCATTGACTGACCTACAACTACACGTAGAACTAAAACAGGCTGAAGTGTCTATTAAAATTTAAAACAACTATAGGATTTAAGTTTCTTCTAAAGAACTACTTAGCTCAAAATCTTGCCCTTTTTGAGTAACTGCGAATGGACAACATATCCATTCAGTTTAATTGAATAAAATAAAAAATAAAAAATTAAGAATTACTAACAAAGTAAAAAAAAATTTCAAAAATAATATTCAATTGACAACCTTAATCACTACAAATAAAGTAAAAATAAATTGAAGTTCAACAATCTAATTCGATATATTTCAGTTTAATATAAAAATATTATATACATTAATATATTATATTTTAAATGTGGGCTAAGATTTCACATCGTCTCAGTTGCTCGCCAAGATGATTTCGCTCCAATACTTGTGGCGCGACTGCATCTTCCAGCTCGGAACACCTTCCTCGACAAGCTACGTCACAAGGGTTTCTGCAACAGTAAGCTAGCCGGTTTATAAGGTCAGTAGTCAGTATACAGATTTTTTTTCCTGCCGTATTTGCTGCTTGACCGAAATAGGATTATTATAATTTCTTCCATATCTGACACGTGTTTGGTAACTTATGATTTTCTAATCTCATTTTTTAATTGTTTATATATTTTATTTAAGCTAAATATATTTATACATAGCACATTTATACATATAATAATATATTTCTATACTAATATATAATATATTATAATAAAATGAAATAGATTGCACAATTTTTTTCGTTGTTTACCCCAGCTCTCCACACGGCAAGTGAGTAGGACTGGTTGGTTCTTAACCTATTAAGGCCTAGCGTCCTTTTAAAAGAACGCTTACAAAATAAGCTCTAAATCACTGAATTTTTTATTTTTTTCGATACAAATAGCAGAATATCATCATAAAGTCTTGTATTTCCTATTATCCAACAGATGGCAGCACTACATAAAAGTTCTATTTGTGCTATGAAGCTCTAATGTCAGAGTTAGTCGTTTTTTTAGCTTTTCAAAATGGCGTCACGCAAAAATTAAGTTTATTTTATTGTTTTTCAATGTTGCGAAAATATTTTATGCTCTTATCACAGTCAATACTCTTTTCTGAAATACGTATCTTTCAAAATTGTTAAAATTATTTTTTAACTCTGTTATATTTTATTTTGCGAAGCATTTTATATATAGGACACTAGGCACGGATGGGTACATGTTTTTCTGACCTGTTCCCCTATACGAATGCATTTTTTTTTATCTCAATTTATGATGTTTTATTAATATTGAGAAAAGTAAATGCTATTTATTTTCAGAAATATGATGTTATAAATTATCTTTATAAATAAAGATTATTCAGTATTCCTTATTTATGAAAATAATTTTAAAATAAATGTTCTGTTGACTAAAGAATGATTAAAAAAATATTCTTATTTAAGAGAAGTATTAGCCTCTTGATAAAGTAATGAATGTATTAACAAATTAGCCTTTTAAATACAAAAATTTTAATCAAAGGATTTTTTCTGTATTTAGTGATTTTAAAAAATAAAGAAAAATAACGAAATGCATAAGTAATTGGCTTGATTTTTTTTACAATATGTGTATTTTAAATGTCTATAATTTAATAAATTTTAAGAATTAATTTTCTCTTTTAATCCAAATTATGATTGATCTAAATATACTGAAATGATCAATCGATAAGTTTTAAGGCTCTTATTTATATTTTTGCTTTTGTTTTAAGTTTGACTGTGGAAGACGCATTAGCTTTAATCGCAGATTTATCTGATGATGATACATTCCATGAAGCGGGTATTTATTTAGACCCACCATCTAATGAAGTTACCGATAAAGATAGTTTTAACGAAGATTGTATAGATATAAACAATTTAACTGGAGGCCAACTACGAGCAAAAGCCGTTGTTACTCTTCGGCGAAAGAATCAAGAAAAACAAATTATTGGAGAATCAGACAATGAAGAAGATGTGCATGACATTCTTCCTCATAATAGAAATATAATAAAAAAAAGCAAAGATTCCCCCAAAAAATCGGAACTGGCCTAGAAATGAATCCCGGAAAATAATACCTTTCAGTTAACATGGAGTGGAGCAAAACCACGGATACAATGTTCTCCCAAGAAGACGAATATACTGACAAAATTGGAGTGATGTGAAAAATAATGCGATTTCGGAAGCCATGCCACCAGAGCCTGACTAAGGCAGGGGCATACGGGGCAGTTGCCCCGGGCCCCCACATCAGAGGGGGGCCCCCAAATCGAATAGAAAGTTTAGTATTAAGTATTAAGTTCTTCATTACTGAAGTAGTGAAGCAGAGGGGGGGCCCCAAAGAACTTTTTGCCCCGGGCCCCAATTAGGCTAAGTCGGGCCCTGCATGCCACGGTGTCGGTTTGGGAAGATAATGCAATACCTGCACTTTGCTGACAACAGCAGTTTAGATAAAAATGACAAGATGGTTAAGCTGCGCCCGCTTTTTAATCGTTTTTTAATCACTTTTTAATCTTTTCGCATCACCTGGTTTAATCGATAAGTTAACAGAAAAAAGAATGGGAGCAACTGCAACTATAGGGGTTAATAGAACTGAAAAATGTCCACTTGAAGATGTTAAAAAGAAAAGTAGGGGAAGTTTTGATTTTCAGAAAAGTAAAAATTTGAAAATGGATTGGTGGAATGACAATAGTGTCGTTACTTTGGCGTCTAACCATCATGGTATTGAACCTGTAGCTCCGACCAAACGCTGGTCGAATATTGACAAAAGATTTGTAGAGATTGAACAACCGTATATTGTGTCTCAATATAATAAATTTATGAGAGACACCGATCGAATGGATCAAAATCTTGCACAATACCTGTGTTCCATGCGGTCTAATAAATGGTGGTGGCCACTGAATTTTTTTTAGCTTAGAAGCATCAAACCAAAATGCGTGGCTACTGTACAGATTACGCACTTCTAATGACAGTAACAGAATGGATCTCCTCCAATTTAGAAGGGAAATCTGCCAGACATATTTTTCAAAGTACAGTAAGAGACCAAATAACAGCCTGGCTGCAGGGGAACCAAAACAACTTTCAAAAAGAGTGTCTGGTGATGTCCCGTATGAGGAAAAGATCATTTAATCGTTATGAATCCGAAACAGATAAGATGCACCTACTGTGGCAAAAAAATCCACAAGAAAGTACAATAAATGTTTAGTTGGATTGCATGATAAATGCTTTGAAATCTTTCACACAAAATAGCTTGTATATAAATTGTGTAAAAAAAAATTACGAATAGCTTTTTTCATTATTTTATATTTTAATAAGCCCTTTTTATAAATAAATTTTAATATAAAAGTTTGTAAAATTCATCATAAGGCATAATTTATTAAATTTTTGCCTTTTAAGCTATTATTTTTTGCATTTTTTTCTTTTTAAATTGTTATGATTTCTTTTAAATGATTAAAATGCAATTTAAATTCCTTGTGCTTATTTTATTATGCATTTTTTCGCAGAGTTCCATTTGTTTCATGCATTTATTTATAAAAAAACGACAATAAAATGAATAGTTTTAGAAAATCTAAGGATTCAAGTGTTGTGTAAAACCTCTACCCTCCCGAGCCTAGCGTCCTTTTTATAGGATGGTAACATTATTTTGAATAAAAATAAAAATTTTAATACAGGAATTTTTTTATTATTTTTTCAGTTCATTTTGCTCCTGTACAAACATAATTAGGTAAAGAAAATTAAAGAATTCGAAATGGTCTATAATGGCTTAAACCCCGCACCTTCGCTCTACTCATCTCATAACATGCAACACAGCTTATTTATTAAACTTTTTCAATAAAATAAGAGTATAAAGAAATTTATTAATAAATATAACTTACTTATAAATATCGGGTGATGATTTTTTAAAATAATAATAAAGTTTATTATTTAAAAAAAAAACAGTCGTTTTTCTTGAAAAAAAAAAAGCATGCTTACCGCCGATTTTGAAATCCAACTTGGACAGTCTAAGTAATGTAGTCTGATATTTAGGAACAATACTGCTAATGGGCAACAAAGCTGTTTATTTTCATATAAATGTAAAAAATAAATTTAAGACTATTTACAAAGTAAAAATAATATTCAATTAACAAACTTAATCACTACAAATAAAGAAAAAATAAATTCAAATTATACGATCTAAATCATAGGTTCCCAAAGTGGTCCAGGTGGACCCCCAGGGGTCCGTAGGAGGCCACACGGGGGTCCACGTAAACGTGAAAAGAAAACAGGAGTTCACAAGTTGTAAGTGGGGGGTCTACAAAAAATTTTCTGGTTTTCATAATAAAGAACAAAAATTTTGGCTTGGATTTACCTATCAACGTAGTCAGGTAGCATCATTCACTAGGTAGGTGCTCAAAAATATTCGAGACTCAGTTCAAACACAGAATTGAATAGAACAATAGATAATAGTACAAGTGTACACCACATGTCGAGACTTGCAAAGTGCCGCCCGTGCGCCCGCCGGTCCGGGATGCTTGTTTAGACCTGCAAAGGGATCAAATGCGACTTGCGCTGTGCTTGCAATCTACATTAGTATAAATACGAATGCCAAGAACAAAACGTTACAATTTTGTTTCCGGGATTTTGAACATGAAAGTGTGACTGTGAGTGAATCGATGTCAGTGTTTGCAGTGCCGGAAAAAGTAAGTATCTGCCTATTTGTTATACATATTTTTATTGTATATTGTAATTTATCAATCATATTATATTTGTTTTACTATTTGAGTGTAGTAGGTAGTTATGTAGTAAAAATTAAATACTAGAGATTATTCAAAACTTTTATAAAAGAACAAAAAGCCAGGGAAGATTAAACTTTAGGTACGTAGGTACTTTTTTGTTTAAAAATATTTATTTACGCGACCACGGCGATTAATTAAAAGAGCGGTGTTTCCGCGGGCATTTTGTTTTTTTTTATTGCAATAATTCTATTCTGTTGTGTTATAATAGCCATATTCAGGTAAAATCGCCTCAAAAACAAACATTTTTTTACAGGTCACAACTGATACGTAAAATGGCTGAATCTAAGAAGAAATGTCGACAGTACAGTGTTGATTATTTGAAATTTGGTTTTCTTCCATCAACGGCAGACAAACGATTGCCCATGTGTCTTTTATGCAACAAAGTTCTGAGCAATGACTCTATGAAACCATCGAAGCTCGAAGACCATCTAAGAAGGTGTCATCCTGAAAGAATAGGTAAAGATCTGAAATACTTTCAAACATTGAAGGAAAAATATGAAAAGAGTCCTACCGTAAATAGTATGTTTGCTTCAACGTCTCAAAGTAACGATGATGGCTTGCGGGCATCACAGATCGGGAAGATTTGAGATTGCTTCTTACAAAACTGAAGCCAAATATTGATAATTTGTTGTCAATTCATCCAGTACATCCGTCTCATTAAAAGTATGACTATTTTTTATTGTTGATTTACATTTCAGAGTTCATTGTTGATTTTTTGTCAATTGTTGATTGTTTGTAATAATAAATGTTTATAATTTTGTATAACCACAAGTATTATTTTAATAAATAGGATACAAGAAAATGTGCTACTTTTTTTTCTTCTTAACACCCTCAATTTAGGATGATATTTTTTAGGAGTTTTGGGAATACAGTAGAAATGTAGCAGCAGGGGGTCTACCGAAAATAGTAAAACTTTGAAAGTGGTCCACGAGAAAAAAAAGTTTGGGAACCTCTGATCTAAATCAATCTATTTCAATTTAATATAAATATATATTATATACTAATATATTATGCTATATATATGTATAAATATGCTATGTATAACTATATTAAGCAAAAATAAAATATATAAACTAAAGAAAATCAGATTAAAATAATCATACAAATTACTCAGGAGCGTAAAATTTTTGCAAAAAATCTGTGTAGTCAATTTTAATTTAATGGAAATATATATTAATATAGTAAGTTATTTATATATGTATAATTATGCTATGTATAAATGTATTTAACTTAAATGAAATACATAAACTATAAAAAGAAGAGGAGAAAATTGTACATTTATCAAACACGTGCTAGATATGGAAGGGACAGAGATAATCCAAATGTGATCAAGCGGCAAATACAGCAGAAAAAAAATCTGCGTACTGAATTTTGACAATTTAAACCATGAAGCTTCATGATTTAAACCGACTAGCGTATTATTGCAGCAACCATTGTGACGTAGCTCATCCAGACCGGTTTCCCGAGTTTAGAAAACGTTTGGTTTGGTTTCGTTTGGAGAGCCAAGGTCAATTTTGGCTGCACGGCTAATTAGGGCTAATTAACCCTAATTAGCCGTGTTTGCCCTAATTAGCCCCTTCTTAGGGCTAATTAATTTGGGCTAATTAGACTGGGACCTACTGCTTAAGCCAATTCCGAACGGCTAGAAACGTCCATGTCAAGAGTGGGATTCGAAGCGACAGACATTAGTACCGAATGGCAGTGATCTAGCCACTCGGCCTTGGCGTGAAGCTCTTGGCGAGCAATCCGGGTAATAAGGAACTAACTGATACGCCTACTTCTGCACCAGTGTGA
This sequence comes from Dolomedes plantarius, assembly GCA_907164885.2. Lineage (NCBI taxonomy): Eukaryota > Metazoa > Arthropoda > Arachnida > Araneae > Dolomedidae > Dolomedes > Dolomedes plantarius. The sequence continues at coordinate 63,429,057 of OU015499.1, forward strand.
ACTTCTATATTTGCTAAAATATAAGCGTCTTCAAAGTATAAAAGAAATGATGTCTGAATTCAATATTGCTGATAGTATAGAATTATTTAAGTATATTTCCTTTTTTATGAAAGAAAATAAAAACCCAGTTGAAAAACTCTGAATCGTACTCGAAAAAATTGATAACTTAGCCCCCAACCCCCGGACAGTCTTCTTACTTAGAGTTTTGCTCTGGAATGCCACTGCCTTTTCAAAAAAATTAATGAAATGAGAGATTTCGCGGGAAATTCGAACAGTGACTTCGCATTAATTCAAGAAACTAAATTCACTTCACCCTGGCGTATTAACGTTTCTACTTATACCCTTTTTCACATTGATCGCCACTCCCCCTTTGCCAAATACGATTTTAAATAACTGATGGTGGTACTGCTTTTTATTTTCATAGAGTTTTAAAACACTTCTCTATTAATTCTATTCATGCTGAAAGTGCTGAAATTTTAGATTCTTATATTTATATCCTCCCCCCCCCCCCCCACAATTTCAGTCAATTATTTTTTACTTCATTAGGGCCTAGTTTTTATAGTTTTGACAACTTGATGAGCACATATATATTGATAACTATAATTTACTTACTGGCGATAAAGTCTTTCAGACCCTGTCACTCTGTCAACTTTATATTCACTCGGCACTCGGCGTCCGTTATCTTTTTCACTTCGTTCTAAACGTAAACGCTCGCGGGCGTGTCACCTAATCAGCTAACGTTATTTCTCTTATTTTAACTGCATTCTGAATCTCCTCCCACTTGTAATTTAAACTTCCATCTAGAATTTCTCAATTATCTCAACGAAAATGACTTTCACATCACTAGTTGTGTCTGCATAGTGCTGTGGGGGCGCTTTCACTTCCTGATATTTCATATCGACTTCGAGTCACGATGTCGGTAGTTTTTTCTGTATTTAATCCATCACTTAAGGGGAGTGGTCACTTTTATGTACCTTTAAAAGTATCAATTTTAGACCATGTTCGATTGCATGTAATACTCATGACTTTTGCTTGATTTACATGAAATTTTTTGAGTAACTGCCTAGAATACTGTTTATTATATATGTAATACTTCAAGGTAATTAAAAAAATAAAATTATTTTTTATGCATAAAAAGTGAATATTTTTTTAAAATCGAACATTTTGCAGTCAACTACTGTGCGCATTCTGTCAAAATAAATTATTTAGGTACAGTAATAATTGTTAACTATATGTGACTACAATATTTCAGGCAACAATATCCACCAACAATATTATAAAATATATTAAAAAAATTAGTACATTCTATTTTTAATTGGAAATTTTAAAAATGACTGAGTAAAAGCTGGTAAAAAAATTCTTAAAAAAATTAAAATATGTTAAGGTTAAAAAAATGTTGGTGTATTTTGTTACCCGAAGTATTGTAATCACATATAGTTAACAATTATTACTGTACGTTTATAATTTATTTTGACAGAATGCGCACAGTAGTGGACTGCAAAATGTTCGATTTAAAAAAAATATTAACTTTTATGCCTAAAAAATAATTTATTTTTTAAAATTACCTTGAAATATTGCATATATAATAAATTGTATTATAGGCAGTTATTCAAGAAATTTCGTGTAAATCAAGCAAAAAACATGAGAAGTACATACAATCGAACATAGGTCTAAAAATGATACTTTTAAAGGTACGTAAAAGTGACCACTCCCCTTAAAACAATTTTCCTCTTATGTTTAAATTTTTTCTTTTATTTTTAAATTTATCTGTATATGATGAAGGCCCATCTTTATATATTTTTTACTTGACATACATGTGTATCGTGGCTACAATTAATTTTCTGGAGTTTAAAGTTTATAGACCAGGCCCAGATTTCCTCATGGACAAGTGGGGTACTAAAAAATTAGTACATTCTATTTTTAATTGGAAATTTCAAAAATGACTGAGTAAAAGCTGGTAAAAAAATTCTTAAAAAAATTAAAATATGTTAAGGTTAAAAAAATGTTGGTGTATTTTGTTACCCGAAGTATTGTAATCACATATAGTTAACAATTATTACTGTACGTTTATAATTTATTTTGACAGAATGCGCACAGTAGTGGACTGCAAAATGTTCGATTTAAAAAAAATATTAACTTTTATGCCTAAAAAATAATTTTTTTTTTAAAATTACCTTGGCCCCCAGGTAATTTTAAAAAATAACCTTGGCCCAGGGCCCCAAAATTATGGGGCTCTCTAATTTAGAATTAAGTTGTAAATATTTTTTAAAATTTCCTATATGTAAGCAAATTAAAAACGGTTTCCATATTTAAAAAATTTTTTTTATAATATATTGACCATAATTTGTCTCTCTCTCTCTCTCTCTCTATTTTTATTGAGGGGGGGGGGGTAAGTATAGTTTTATCAAAAATTTGTATCCACATTAATATGGTTGAAAGTATAATGATGGAAACAGTCAAAGATTTTTACCTATCTAGTTATAAAAATTTAAAGCAAGTGAAAGCATACTTACATCCGTAAGCGTTTCTGGTATTATTTATTTATTTAATATTTTAATTATTTATTTATTTTTTTTTGGGGGGGGGAGGGAGGGTTGTAATAACTCCTGACTGTGATGTATTTTGAATTCGAAAGAAAATTTCATGAATAAATTTATTAACTTTAAAAAATAAATTACTTAATTCGCACTTATTATTATTATTATTAATTTTCAAATTTTTCACTTGATGGTCGAAAATGTTTTGAATTTCTGGTCCCAATTTATGGCGGGCCTACGTAAGTGTCCTACATGTTCAGGTGGAAATCTGGTCCTGGGGGGAACACTTTCCCCCCTTTGGATCTGACGTTGGGGGCCCCCAAAGTCTGCTTTGCCCAGAGCCTCATTGGGTCAAAGTCGGGCCCTGCTATAGACCAAGGCACTCCGTTATCTTTATATTCATGCATTCCTGTGTACATTAACACACTCAAAGTTCTAGGGTTCGTTCTGACCAATTTCTTGTTATTTTCCCTAGAATTTCCCTAAACACTTAATGCCTTTTTTTTGTCCTACTATCTAATTTCTTTCCTATGTTGGTTTTTGTTTTTGATCACTGAGGTTTTGCGTGAATTGCTAAATTTTCCTGCAACAATTTCTAAAGGCCTTAAAAGCTTCCATAGTCCTTAACTTCCAAATAGATCAATTAAAGATGCACACCTTGTCTTTAGGGAACTATAGATGAGTGGTTAACTTCAAAATTAATTGAATTTCAACCAAAGATGCAGATATGCGACGAAAGAGTATCTGGTTTAGGATTTCAGTATTAGAGATACGACAGTGTTTGGAGGCAACTCTTTAAATGTCAGAAAACACTCGAAAGAAATAAGAAAAAGTTTAGCGTCACTCTGAGAAAAAAAATAAAATCGATTACAAATCCGTTGTTAATATATTTGTTTGTCGAGGATTTTAAAGGGGCTTGCAAGAAATGTACCGGGTGTTTATAATTAAACTTCCCCAATAAACGGCATCCTACAGCGCAAACGGGTGAACGGAATGCAACGAAATTTTGTATATGGGCAATAGACGAGATGCGCTCACGGAATTTCGAAAAAAAAATTAGTTCCAAAATGTCCACCAGAGGACGTCTTTTCTGGAAAAACATGAAATTTAACACAATAAACGACCAAAACGGAACACAGAAACAATATTAACATTTATTGACTAGTTTCTGATCACCTTGTCATCGAACCACATTATGTAAAGGTAAGGGAGAAACGAAAACAGTTCAGTTTGCAGAAACAAGAACAGATTAGGACGAAATTCCACAAGAGGAGCAGTTGTTAATCGTGCCCAGGACGATGTAGGGAAAGCTGCTCCACGTGACCACCTTCATTCACCTGCAAAATTTCAAGTCGATCGATGTGAGCGCATCTCGTGTATAGCCCATATACGAAATTTCGTTGCATTTCGTTCACCCGTTTGCGCTGTAGGATGCCGTTTATTGGGGAAGTTTAATTATAACCACCCAAATGACAACGTTTGGTGTATCGTGATAAATGTCTGGTGTATCGTGGAGGTGTTGTGACGTTGAATGACTTAAAGAACTCCATAACGTTTCATGTGCGAAGCCTCACAATTGATCAGTTACGATCTGCTGTTGAACACACTGTCCATCGACTTGAAATTTTGCAGGTGAATGAAGGTGGTCACGAGGAGCAGCTTTCCTTACATCGTCCTAGACACGATTAACAACTGCTCCGGTTTGAACTGTTTTTGTTTCTCCCTTACCTTTACTTAATGGGTTGCTGAACTGTTTTTGTTTCTCCCTTACCTTTACTTAATGGGGTTCGATGACAAGGTGATCAGAAACTAGTCAATAAATGTTAATATTGTTTCTGTACTCCGTTTTGGTCGTTTATTGTGCTAAATTTCATGCATTTCCTGAAAAAGCGCCATCTCGTGGACATTTTGGAACTATTTTTTTTTTCGAAATTCCGTGAGCGCATCTCTTGTATAGCTCATATACAAAATTTTGTTGCATTCCGTTCACCCGTTTGCGCTGTAGGATGCCGTTTATAGGGGAAGTTTAATTATAACCACCCGGTATTTATTCCGCACGCATATTCCAGTCACATAAAAAAGCCCTAACTTGCATTGCCCTCTACTATTATACTCTATTTTAGCCAAAATACGTTTCCTTTATTCAGTGACAGCCACAAGTTTCTTTTTTCCGCTCCTGCTTATATACAGAGGCTGTTCACACATTTTTTAGACGATGTATATTGTATTCACAAAACTAAATTACATAAAATTCTTGTGTTTTAAATGTTCTATTTGACATCCCTTATTCTGAACTATCTTTCGACACCGCAATTTCCAGGATAATAATGCCTTTTGAAGTATCAAAAGAGGTATTCTATCCCATTCCTCCTCAACAGCTTTCCAGAGTCCTGTAAGGGTTTTGGGACGACGTTTGGATAATGCAGATTTTAAAAGTCCGAAAGCACGAAAATCCATAGGTGATACATCGGGAGATTTAGTTGGGATATCAGTGAAGGGTATGGCCTTGATACCAGTTTTTTGTTCCATTTCTTTTGGGAAATTTACAGTGGATTTTGATGTGTGACTGCTAGCTTTGTCCTGATGGAGTCTCACAGATTGATGGCACTGTGGGTAAATCGATGGTATTTCATTCAGAAAAATTGGCGATAAAATATGTTCCTGATAGTATTTGGAGTTAATCTTGACATTTTTTCCACTCTCTTTATTTTTAACTTGCCATTATAAGAAAAACCAGCAACAATCATGAATCCCTTAGAAAAACTTTCTTTCGATTCTTTGAACCATGTACTTAAATTTTTTTCTCCCCTTTTATGATAATAAATGGCTTTTTTTGTTGCAATCATTTAAATACACCCATGATTCATCTATTGTGACAATTGTTCTCCATTTTTCTTTGGATAAGTGTTTCTCATATAGAATTCTGCAGCGTGTCCTGCGTTCAGCGATATGATTTCGAAGAAGACGGTGCACATTGCGCTTTTTCGCTTTCTTAAGATTTAAATCAACGTTTATCATTTTGTTTACAGTGGACACCGAGCATTTTAATAATTTTGCAACTGTCCTTTGACTAGGGGGATTTTCTTTTAACATTAAACAACGTACCTTTGCAATAGTCGAAGATGTCCGTTTTTTCCTTGGATACTTGTTTGGAATTTTTGTCCCACTTGAGGCTCCGATTTGACGTTTTTTTTCCTTTCTTGTTGACGATATTACCTATCGACGCTATAGATATCACAAAACCATAACTCTCACATTGTTTTTGGATAACGGAGTATGCATATTTCTCTTCGGAAAGAGCATAAATGTAGCCTTCGAACCACTGCTTTGTTAAAAACGCCAACTTTCAAGCCGCAGACTATAATTTTGACTTTTAAAAACATAGTACAATTGCAATTATTTCTTTTGCAGCAAACGATTTTTTATTACCGATTACCAAAATCATCTAAAAAATCTGCGAACAGCCTCTGTATTTTTCCAGAAAAGAAATTCCTTTCCCTCAATATATGTACTGTAATCAAATTTATTAAACTATCACTTTGTCAGCTTGACGAGCTACTAGCCTAGCTGACCACCCAACTTCCATCATCCCGACGATTCTCCCCCTCTCAAACTGCGACAACTGCTTATATTGTCTTCGAACACGGCGTAATGGCATGTCTATCTCAGCTCCTCCTTTGTAAATGATTCAGCACACTCAAACAAGCTTTGGTTGCCTGTTTTATACTCCACAGACTACGATGTTCAACGCCCTCTACCGGCTATACGTAATGCGCAATCAAGCTGCATTTCTAATCATTTGCATATCTCCCCGACATGTACCTTCATTGCAAGTTTCGTTACGATCCCGCAATTATTTCTTGCTGCGCTAATTTTTTTGTCCATGAGTGTATTTTTCCAGAAAAGAAATTTCCTCAATATATGTACTGTAATCAAATTTATTACACTGTCATTTTTTTTTAAAGGTCCTTTTAATATAAATTTTGGCTTTCAAATTATCTTACTTCAGAAATGCCAAGTAATTTTTCAATATTAAAAGAGCACAATTGGTCTACAATCGATCTTGAGTGCATAAACCTAACAAATAAATGTACGGTAGAAGGTATCATGAAGCTATAGAAGGAGCTTAAGCTTCAATAGGGAATTCCTCGAAAAATGGAACGATTATTGTCGCTCACCTGCAGATGGCGCGACATGTTCTACTGGTTCGCATTTTTCATTGAGTTATATGGACACGTGTTTTAGAAAATTGTTTTACAAATTTTTTAATTTATTCTGTGCACAGATATGCCAACATGTTTTCACCTGGTTGTTCCAGTGGCCAGATTTCATTATAAATTATGTTGCTGGTTATGTTTTTAGGAGGATCAGTAGATTTTCTAAATGTGACCAATGCATTCAAAGCTTACCATTATAAACAGCAATACTGATCAAAATAAATTAATTTTTTTTTAAATAAAGGTTCTTTATTATAAAGGTTATACCCTTCAGAATTGTTTTTAAAAGTAATTAATATTCTCAAAATTGCATTAATCAAAATTCTAAATTTCAATAAACAAAATAATTTTTAGACCTATGTTCGATTGTATGTACTACTCATGATTTTTGCTTGATTTACATGAAATTGTTTGAGTAACTGCCTATAATACTGTTTATTATAGATGCAATTTTTCAAGGTAATTAATAAAAATGACTTTTTATGCATAAAAAGTGAATAATTTTTTTAAAATCGAGCATTTTGCAGTAAACTGCTGTGCGCATTCTGTCAATATAAATTATTAAGGTACATTAATAATTTTTTACTATATGTGATTACAATACTTCAGGCAACAATATCCAGCAACATTATTCTAAAATATATCAAAACATTTTAGTACGTGCTATTTTTAATTATAAATTTCAAAAATGACTGAGAAAAATCTTATAATGACTGAGTAAAAATTAAATATATTAAGGTTAAAAAATTTTGGTGGATTTTGTTATCTAAAGTGTTGTAATCACATATAGTAAGCAATTATTAATGTACCTTAATAATTTATTTTGATAGAATGCGCACAGTAGTTGACTGCAAAATGCTCGATTTTAAAAAAATATTCACTTTTTATGCATAAAAAATCATTTTATTTTTTTTATTAATTACCTTGAAATATTGCATATATAATAAACAGTATTATAGGCAGTCACTCAAAAAATTTTATGTAAATCAAGCAAAAATCATGAGTAGTACATACAATCCAGCATAGATCTAAAAATGATGCTTTTAAAGGTACGTAAAAGTGACCACACCCCTTTTAAGGAGGGAGATCACCTTAAACCCTTCAAAAAACTCAATTTTTTAGTATGATTTAATTTTGAAGAACGGAATATAAGGAATCGTATGAAAAAAAATTTAAGTCGATACGATAATTAGAACCGATTTTATGGCCAAATGTTTAAAGCTAATAGTAAAGTAATTTATAGAAAATTTAAACTTTAAATTGCTTTTTTAAAAACTGTTATTTTGAAAGTTGTGCGCACTATTTTCTTCAAAACTAATCATCACAAATTGCTAAAAATTTTTGTATTCATGTATATCTTGCATGTTTCTACAATTTCTACCTAAATTTAGGTATTTTTTCGCAGAAATTTTTTTTTAAATTTATATTTTTTTGTAGATTACAATACATTTGACTGAAAAATTATTTTTATGTGAAATATGGTAACTCTTTTAGGTGTAGATTAAATTATAACCTATGGATAATATATATACAAATAATTTAATATATGTCTCTTATAGTTTTTTAAAAAATCTGCACATTGATTTGATCTAAGATTTACTATTCATAAAACATTTTTTTCTTAAAATAATTTCTATTAATCTCCCAACAATTCTGTCTTTTTTTCTAATATATAAAACTTTGCATAATTCACTTTTATAAATTGGTTTAAATTAATTACAAATTAACTGTTTAACAACACATTAAGCTTGATAGTAAAATCAGTGTATTTTTGTGCATGCAAAGGGGATCTCCTCCTTAAGAATTTTAATGAAGTTTAGCAAAAAAGACAATTCAAATAAACATTTTGAATGAAGATAAACAATTGTTAAGTTGAATAAATAAATTCATATTAAAAATGCACTTTAAAAAAAAACTTATTTCTTTTCAAAAATACGAAAAATCCATATTAAAGCGTATTGTTTACGTGTTATAGCGGAAACAGTACAGGCGCGCTCGCCTTCTAGTGGTGGCGACCAAATCGGAGACACATTTTTTACACTGAGCTTTCCCTCCTTCTGTAGCTTCATGGAAGGTATTTAAAGCACTTTTCTTAAATAGCTATAAAGTATTTTAAATTTGGTCATTATCACCATCATTATTATTAACATCTAAGAACCAAAGTCCGTTGTCGGCATGTGTTAAGTTTTAAATGGCTATATCTCTCGACGATTAAATGCATCTTTTGCATCGAATAACACTCTGCAAAGTGTTGCCAACCTCTACGAAGCTTCCCCCCCCCCCCAAGCGCCATCCTGAAATCCCTCTGCTCCCCCCTAACACCAACTTGAGATCACCCTAGACCTTCCTGATAAAAAATTCTGGCTCCAAATAGCCATCCTGTTTGAGAGATAAATTGAATTAAATAGAAAATACAAACTTGCATAATGAAAAGCAGGTTTATTTACATTTGACATATGAATGGAACTTATAATCTAATAAAAAAACGCGTCTCAATTGTACATTACTGTGGATGTCCCTAATTTTTTTTAAAATGAACTTTAAATCTACGCCCCCCCAAAACCCTCATAAAAGATGTCCCCCCCCCCCCCCTAGAGAATTTCCCTAAAATAAAGGTAACTTCTGAAAAATGTGCCCAAAAATATAGACAATGCCTGTAAAAATATGTTCCCCCCACAAAATGCCTCTAAAAAAATGTGACCCCTAAAAACACCCGTTTTCATCTAACTTACCCCCAAATTGGCAACACTGAATCTGCATCTAATCCTTGTGTTTGGTATGTATAACAATGATTCTCAAAACCTTTAGTTTCATGATGTTAGCGAAATATTCAATAGTACGATGTTCATTGAATTTTTGTGTGACACATTCAGCAGAGTTATTTTTGCAGAAATTATACAAACTGAACAGTTTTCAGTTTCTTAGCTCAGCATTATCTACTTTATTGTTAATTGAGTATTTAAATGATGACTGACTTTAAAATGTCAAGTGTAACTATGAAAATTTTATGATGAGTTTCATTTTTATGAAATTTTTAGTCATTGTGTCTAGACATTGCTGTTTAGAAACACAGTAATGTCTTTACAGAAAATTAATATTAGGTTATTAATGAGGAGGAGAAAAAGGACCAGATTTCTTTTGAAAATGTAGTTATCAGCTGAAATTATTTGATTAAGGCCTGGACTCCACTTCACCAGAAAACGCGACAGAAACAGAAAACAGAATCGGAAAATCTACGCACTTCCGGTTTTTTCCGTTTCTGCCCAGCAGAATGACGGCGGAAAACAGAGTTGAAAATGTTGAACTTTTCTGTTTCCGTCCACGGATTCCGCGTGTATGACAGTCAATAGGAATGCGTCTTGATCCACGAAACACAAAACAGCAATGGCGTCTCGGTTTGACATGGAAGCGTTTATTCATGAAACCATCACCTCCATAACTGCAAGCTAAATAAGTCAAACAGTAAATTCTACTAGAATAATTTGTTGGAATAATGATTTTCTATTACCAGATAATGGATTTAGTGCAAACTGATCTGTAATCCTAAGATGTCACTTTGTAAAGGTCTGATATTTTTAACTATCCAAATGTTATAGAGATGATATACACTAAACATGACAACTAAAACCCTCAGTAATATTTTGTCGAAATTTCTATTACATACTATTTCTTATGCACTACTGTTTTTTCAACAAGACTGTTTTTTCAGAACTCCTGATCGGTAGTTCGAAGATCTCTAATTAAGGTGTTTTGAATACCATGTTTTTCCCTTTCTTGGAAAATCTTTCGAACCCAGAATCGATGTTTTCTTTTTTTTGCTTCAGAGGTTCTAATTAAAGACACCAGACTTAGGAAGTGCAAACTCGCCATAGCAAAATCTGTGTCGTTTTCCATACTTTCTTGAGCATAAGTATTTTATGTCCGAATCACAGCCAATGTAAAACAATAAACAAAAAAAACAAAAAACGACGACAGATGGCTCCAGCTGAGCGGAATCTGGTGAAGTGGAGTACAGAAAGAACGGAATCTCAGCAGAAACAGAAAACAGAAAAAAATTCCGTTTTCTGTTCTGTTTTCTGTTTCTGGTGAAGTGGAGTCCTGGCCTAACACAGATTCGTCAGGATCGTTTCATTTATTACGCGAGTAAATTCAGAAATGATAGCATTAGAGGGCGTAGACCAGGCAATTCTGTTCCTCACATACATCGAAGGGGAGGGCATTATAAATGAGGGTTTAAAAGTTTCTTTTCAGGTTCACGTACTTGAAAACATGTCTTAAACCTGAATAAAAAATTTATGTGTTTAATTACATAATACTATTTGTGTTTTACAAGAATTTGTGGTTTTATGAAAATTTTAGTCACTCTGTCTTATGTTTAGATAAACAGAATTGTTTTTACAGAAAATTGATACCGGGTTACTAATGAAGATGAGAAAAAAGGACCAGATTTCTTTTGAAAATATAGTTAACAGCTGAAATTATTTGATTACCATAGATTCGTCAGGATCGTTTCATTTATTATGCGAGTTAATTTTGAAATGAAAGCACTGGAGGGCGTGGCTAAGGCCATATTGTTCCTCCCATGCATCCAAATGTTGGTATTATCTGTAGCTTCATGGTTTCAAGGCATCATAAACGAGGGTTTAAAATATTATTTTCAGGTTCACGTACTTGAAAACATGGCTTAAACATGAATAAAAAATTATGTTTTGAATTACGTATTGTGTTTTAGAAGCGAAATCAAATTAGCCTTCAAATATTTTTGAGGTTTAAATGCTGTGTTTCTGTACAGAAGTTATGATAAAGATAGAGGTCCTGCATCGGTATTCAATATGGATTAAACAAGGGCGCGGTGGCCCAGTTGGCAAGAGCAGCGGGCCAGTGATCTGTACGACCCTAGTTCAATGCTCGTCGCTGCAAATCCATCGCCGTGTTCACTAATAGTGGTCGGGGGACATAAATTAGGTCGTGGCTGTAATGTCCTCGAAGTTCTCAAATTTACCTCTGGATGTGCGGGGTCAAGTGTTCCGTTCCCGTCACTTGACTCGGTTCAAAATTACGGGACCGGTCATTTAGCCAAGTCGGACCCTTGTGGTGCTAATTCAAAATATAAGCCGACTCTTACCGCCCAATAGCCTATTAGGACCTGGTGAATGGAACCTCCAACCAGGGAGCATTGGCAACAACACAACATGGATTAAATAAATAATGTATTTTTGTGTAACTTCCTGATGGTGCTGAGTGGGAGGGGGGAGGTTGTAGAGGATATAAATCCCAGAACGTTCACTGTAGTTTTAAATAAAACATATATTGCTGGGTGGTTACTGGCTTAGTTTATTTTTAAAAGATTTTTAAATATTTATGATTAAAATTTAACAGTTTCGATTAACCCAGCGTGTAAACTCTGTTGAAAAAAAGAGATACACCACTAAATGTTTTTAAAGGATAAGAAGGCATTAATATTAAATAACTGAAATTTATTTATATATAAGTTTTCAATAAATTTTATACATTACTCGATACAATTTTAAATACGCACACTAATACTAAACACTTGCACAAAATTAATATTATTAAATTTATAATATCTGGGTCCTCTATGTACTTAGTCACTAAACGGGGAATTATTTAGAATTATAAAGACGGGCTTACTCCATTTCAGGTGGGCTGATGCGTCGTACTTCTCCATTCGCACTCGATAGCAAGGAATAACTCGGAGCTGGGAAAATTATCCTAAAGAAAATCGCCCTCCCCTCTGTCCTGTATCTCTTTTTATATCATTCTGATTTCTGTATTTCCCATTTCTCTCTTCCAATGAAAACGTTCTCCCCTCCTTCTAAACCAAGTATCACACCACCCTTATCTCCAAGCATCGATCCCAGTGGTCTAGAATTATCCTTTTATTACATTTCTCATTTTAAATTCTGTCCGCTGTATACATTTACTTTCTCCCCCACCGTACCACCTGACCAGGGATCGCCATTTCTCTATAACATATCGACGGAGCAAACAATATCTTCCCCAACATCAAACACTTTATTCCCAAACCTAAAAATCTTTACAATACTCCTTCTGGGCACAATTCAGCCAAATAATAATGTTTTTAAATTTTTCAATTTTCAGATGTAATATAAAATAAAAGCTTAAATTTAATAATAAATAATGTGATTTCTAATTTTGATAGTTTTCTTAATTTTTTTATCATTAGAGCAGAGTTGAGTATTTTTATTTTCTTGTTTGCATATAAAATGCATGTGCGTAGTGAGGTAAAAGTTAACAACATATTGAATTAAATTAAAGTTATGTTGCTCATTGCAACCTATTACTGGCATAGGAGGACCGGTTTTAAATTTCTTTTATCACTTGAAAAATTAATTTATTATTTGGTTTATTAAAATTTAGTGTTTATATTATTGCAATTTATAGAATATTAATAACTTATAAAAACAAAGTATTTTTCTCTCACTATTATACATCATATATTAAAACAAAACAATAATAATGTTCTTACCTTAGGAGCAGTAAACAAACGAGGATTTCTCTGTTCAGTTTCTTTGTTTCTTTTTATGGTTGATCGATAGCCACTAGTACAACCAAGTGCAACACATGTTGGCATATCTGTGCCCAGAATAAATTTAGAAGTTTGTGAAACAATTTTCAAAAGCACATGTCCATATAACTCAATAAAAAATCGGCGCCTCTGTTACATGTAGCGCCATCTGCCTATGAGCGACCATAATCGGTCCATTTTTCGAGGAATTCCCCATTGAAGATTATTCTCCTTATAGCTTCATGGCCACAAGTTTCTCTTTTCCGCTCCTGCCATGAAGCTACAGAAGGAGCGTAAGCTTCAATGGGGAATTTTTCGAAAAATGAACCGATTGTTGTCGCTCACCGGTAGAGGGCGTGACATGCAAGCGAAGTGACTATTTTACATTGAGTTATACGGCGTAGTGGTGAAAGTTGTTTTATAAATTTTAAAATTTATTCTGTGTGCAGAAATATGCCAAACACGTGTTTTGCTCCGGGTTGTTCTACTGGCTATAGATCAGCCTTAAAAAGAAATAAAGAAACTGGACAGAGAAATCCTAGTATATTTGCTGCTCCTAAGGTAAGAACATTATTATTGTTTTGTGTTAATATAAGATGTATAATAATGAGAGAAAAGTACAGCTGCTGTGTTTTAAGTGAACGCAAAGTAAAGACATCTTAAGTTCTGCTGGAAATAAGCGTGTTTAATTTTTCAATCATCCCTATATCCCATCAAAAATAATCACCACATGTTCACAAAGCTCTATTGTATGTAAAAAGATGTAAATAATTACTCATACTATTGCTCTAAAGGAAATCGCTCATCAATAAAAGATGTACGATACTTACGTATATAAATTTATCTATAGTAAATTGTATATCACACATTTAATTTTTATTTTATAATAATGTATTAATAGTGTATGTTGTTAATTTCAGTTCTTTAAAATTATGAAATACTTTTCTTCTATTCAATATATTTTGTGGTTATGGCAAATTGAGCTACACGTCTTAACTAAAGCCATCATTTTTTTTTAAAATTGTGCACAGAAATAAAATATTTCCAGTTAACTTTTCTTAATATTGAATTTTATCACTATTAAGTTAGTTGATAAGTAAATAAGTTTTCATTGTATGATAAAGAATGTTGTTACTATAAATGCTTATGCAAAATCTGTTGAGTATAATTTAAAAAAAAATTAATATTTTCCTATCTTTTTACTGTGATTACAATGAAACCCATACTTTGTGAAAATGCGAAAATATAGCTGATTTGTCCATATCAATGTTATTTGGGGTTTTTTCTTTTTAATTTGCTGAAAATATTTGTAATCGATAATTTACCAACTTGAAGGTAATTCCTGACAATGCTGGAACCATAATATTGAATTTAATCACTATTAAGTTAGTTAAATTACGTAAGTTAGTTAAAGTACGTAAAAGTGACCACTCCCCTTAAGGGGAGTGGTCACTTTTAAGTACCTTTAAAAGTATCATTTTTGGACCTATGCTGGATTGTACGTACTACTCATGATTTTTGCTTGATTTACAAGAAATTCTTTAGCTTCATGATACGCACTAAAATAAAACAACTTGTTTTCGCTAGGAAAAATACAAAAAATCCATATTAAAGCGTATGGTTGTCCGTGTCTAAGCCGCCCGCTAGTGCACGCGAGCGCCCTCTAGTGGCGGCGACAAAAAGGGAGACACATTTTTAACATTGAGCTGCTCTTCCTTCTGTAGCTTCATGCTCCTGCTTATATATTTCTCCAGAAAAGAAATTCCTTCCCCTCAATATATGTACTGTAAACAAATTTATACAACTATCACTTTTTTCTGAAAGGTAAAGGTTATATAAATTTTTGGCTTTAAAATCAATTTAGGTGTATTTAATCGTCGATTGTCTTAAAACAGCACAATTGGTCTTCAACGGATCATGTGTGCTAGAGATGCCAAAAACTAGTATTTTCCAGTAACGGGTACAACCGATACTGTTCCAAAAAAATACCTTTTACCCTAACCTCGTCTTCCAGTTTCATTCCCCTGATCCCGTCACCCTCTCTCTCCTCCATACTCATTTAGTGAGGTCTATACCCCGTACCAGTTACCGCTTCGCCTAGTGCCTAGTCTGCCATCAAAGTGGTGGGCGGATCAAAATTTTAATTCTTAGTCAATTTGCAAAAAAGAAGCTTTGTGCCATCGAAACTTCTGTCCCGTGCGAGAGAATATTTTTCAAGTCTGGATAAATAATATCCGATCGCCGTTCTCAGTTAGATGGCCAAAAGAGTCAATCAACTTTTATTTTTAAACACGAACTCTCAATTTTGCTCATAAAGGGCTTCAAAATTTGGCAATTATCATTAGTAATTAACTATCAATATGTTTATCACTTACTGACATTATTTTTCATTGTTTTATTTATTGATAGTTATTAAGCGATTTTGTATTGATAAAAAAATAGAAACTAATAGACTAATTCGGTGGTGATTGACCGTCTATAGTGAGCAATTATTTTAAGATTAAAAATAAATAAAGAAAATAAACAAATAAGGGATAATTAATATTTATGTGCAAACTACAATTGTTCAGATGATTATTTATAAAATCTGTATACCTATTGTACAATAAATACGTTTATACCAAGTTGTTTTTTCAAAAAAATATTTATGTTTCGCTAATGATAATCTTGTTTACTATAAAATAAAATTTTTTTTCATAAGACGTTGTTTTTATTATCATCAACAATTTAATTCACAAAATCCTGACGAGTGAGCAGGTACAATTTTTCACCTGACATAAAACACATAAATGATTACCAATAATATAATGAATAATCAGTGAATTTTATAAAATCTGTATACTTATTGTACAATAAATACGTATATACCAAGTTGCTTTTTCTAAAATATATTTATGTTTTGCTAATGATAATCTTGTTTACTATAAAATAAATTATTTTTCCATAAGACGTTGTTTTTATTATCATCAACAGTTTAATTCACAAAATCCTGACAAGTGAGCAGATACAATTTTTTCACCTGTCATAAAACACATAAATGATTACCAATAATATAATGAATAATCAGTGAATTTTATCAACAACATTAACCCAAAAATGTTATTGATGATATCAGTGATGGAGGTAACAGCATTATCAATGTCAAATTTACTATTAATGTGCTCAAAGGGTGGGGGGAGAATTAAATATATTACTAGTGTAAATATTCCAATTATTAAAATGAGGGGTGAGAATGGAAGGCAGGGGGATATTGGTGTGCAAATTTAGAATAATGGGGTTATGGTCGGGTGAAAAGTCGTCAACAGAATTAATATCGTAGGGAAAGTTAATATTATTTAAGAGGGCGAAATCAATAACTCATTGGGAGCCAGAATGGCCAAAACAAGGTAGCAGAAGAAGGAAAAGCGGGAGGGAAAGCGGAAGGGGGAGGGGGTGAGTTACAGTAGAGCCCCGATTATCCGCGGAATTGGGTGTTAAGGGCACCGCGGATAACAAAAATCGCGGATAACCCGAAAATGTCTAAAAATGAGTTGCAAACACGAAAAAAAAAATATTTGAACATTAAAACTATGTTTTATTGTACAAAAACATAATAAACTTTTAAAATACTTACATATGTACAGTACAGCAGACACATTTACTCTATGTCTAAATCATTAATATAAAGAACGGTAAACAAAAACAATGCACACACACTGTATGTACAAAAAGTGTTCAGTTACACCTTTTAAAAAATCAGTCACTCGTTTTTGCTTCTTGCTTTGAAAATCCATTTCCATTATTCTAAATTGTACTTTCCTTAACATGACTTTTTCTGCCAGATGTGCATCGTCGTCTTATTACTCTAAATATTGAAGCAATCCATCTACGTGCTGCAAAGCAGTTTCGTGTGTCATCCGCGTAGGCGCCTCGTCTTCACTTTTATTTTGATCTTCATTCTCGTTCACTCCCATTGCTTTGTTCGTTATCTCTATGCCAGTCAGTCGTTCAAACCCCGACTCACTTGCGTCGCATTCCAGCCACTCTTCTATGTTCTCTTCGTCGACATTCTCACCTTCGACGTTCATTTTCGACATTTGCACTGCAGGGTCTGTTACTTAAAGTTTGTCGTAACGTCTCCACCCATTTGTCTATGTACGCCCTCTAGCTGCAAGAATGCATCAGAGCGAACTTTGTATCTGTCTAGCACGGAACTCCTGCAACAAGCGGAGTTTACTATGGCAAACGATGCCGCGCTATTAAATTTATGTTATATTATTTACAGTCCACTGTGCTTATTTTCTTAAACATCGTACACCTCCCTACAGGATCTATTGTATTTCCCTTGTAAGTTGGCTTGGATTAAAAATTAAAATTGGTCTTTTTGAGGTTTGTAATTAAAAATTTTTTTTCGCTGCACTCGCACTCGCGGATAATCCGCACCGCGGATAATCCGCTCGCGGATAATCGGGGCTCTACTGTACTTTCTTTTTGTTGAGTCTTGAAAAGGCCTGCATAAGATTTTTTGGGAGCATTTTCTTTTGCCGCGAACGTGTTCCCTCCTGAGGTTTGAACAATGATTCTATTATTATCGATTTCAGTTTTGCCTCCTTCTCTAATAGTTTTGATTTGCTGGCGTCATTTTTTGATGGAAATAGGGTGGTTAATACAACCTCTATAATTTGCAGGGTGGTCTCCACCGCAGGTAGCGCACGTTGCCTTTTCAGTAATTGGCTTTTCGCAGGATTTGGTGTTATGATTTCCTGCACACTTAAGACAACGAGTGTCCATTTGGCAAGTGTCGCTGCTGTGGTGGAAATTCAAGCAATTATAGCATTGCCTAACACCCCCTTTGAAATTGTAAATCCCCTTTGAAAATCCCGCATGTCGTATATAGTTTTAGTGACATCATTTGTGAAAAGATTGCACAAGAATATAGGAAGCTTTGTCTTATCTTTAAATCTTTTAAGCTGTGCAACTCTCTGCACAGAGAAGCCTAAATTTACTAACTCATCGCGAACTTCCTCCACTGGGATATCTGCAGGTACACCCTTAATTATGATTTTTAGAGGTCTTTTCTCTCTAGGATTCATTGCAAAAAATTTTATTTTATTTTGCATAAGTAATTTTTGTATAAGTCTAAATTGATCTGCGTTGGCTGGAAAGACTTTAACGAATTTTCCAGCTTCCTGTAATGGGAGTTTAGCATTGTTTATTGTTTGAATTTCATTAGTTATTAATTTCCATTTGGTTGGTTGATCTTTAACGATCCAAAAGGGATCCGGTTTCCTAATCCGTAGTGTTCGCGCAGTAGTTAAGGGGGTATTATTATTGTCTTCTTGATCTTTAATTATAGCATCACCCTCAAGACTATCGAAACGATTTTTTAGTTCGAGAGAATCCTCTCTAGCTTCCTCGATTTGTGACCTCTTTGCCATTTTCTTATTTCTTGGCTTACTTTTAACAAAGGTCATATCGTTGCCAATTTCGTTATCAGAATTACTATTTTCTCTTTCACTTAATTTCCGAATTCTTTTACTTTTTTTAGGCCACACATTATTTTTATCGAGATATAAACAGCATAACTGAATATCGTCAACACTGATCTTAACCCTAAAAACGGAAATAAAATACGACATACCTGCTAATGTCAAGCTGGCTCTAAGTTTTGATTCATTATTATCGTCATTTAGGTCACTTCTGATGTCTTTCAAAATGTCAACTATTCGAAGAATCAAGTCACTGTAGGGCATAAGCTCCGGGAGAGCTGTTTTCGCTTCAAGTAGATTGATGTGTTCGTTGATATCATCCACAGATGCCGGCACCGCACGTTCATCCGCTGTAGAACAAATCGTAAGATCAATAGGATTCGCCAATTTGTTTTTCGTCAATCCAAATTGATCTTCGTAACCTTACGAATTGAATAGTAATACAATTAGATTCAATATCACAGTTAATTTTAGTGGTATAATAAAAGAATATATTCAGTTAAATTATTAAATGAGTAGAATAATTCAATTTAAATGTAATATAAAATAAAAGCTCAAATTTAATAATAAATAATGGGATTTATAATTTTTCTTGTTTTCTTAATTTTCCAACATTAGCCCAGAATTGAGAATTTTTATTTTCCTGTTTGCATATAAAATGCATGCGCGTAGTAAAGAAAAAGTTAATAACATTTTCAATTAAATTTATGTTATGTGGCTTATTGCAATCTATTACTGGCATAGGAGGACCGGTTTTAAATTTCTTTTATCACTTGAAAAATTAATTTATTATTTGGTTTATTAAAACTTAGTGTTTTTATTATTGCAATTTCTAGAATATTAATGACTTATAAAAACGAAGTATTTTTCTCTCACTATCATACATCTTAAATTAAAACAAAACAATAATAATGTTCTTACCATAGGAGAAGTAAACAAACGAGGATTTCTCTGTTCAGTTTCTTTGTTTCTTTTTATGGCTGATTGATAGTCACTAGTACAACCAGGAGTAAAACATGTTGGCATATCTGTGCACAGAATAAATTAAAAAATTTGTAAAAAAAATTTTATAAGCACACGTCGATATAACTCAATGAAAAATCGGCGCCTCTGTCACATGTCGCGCCATCTTCCGGTGAGCGACGATAATCGGTCCATTTTTCAAAGAATTCCCCATCGAAGCTTAGAGCTTCATGCCATACAGTCATCTATCACTATTTATAGAGATTTCACTTTTTAATTATTTTTGATCTTGTGTAAGTCGAACAATTATATCACTTTTTTCAAACAGTTGTTAAATTTTCAAGCTTCTTCTAGCGCTCAGTAAAGTGAACGGTTTCCAAAGGTTCGGGCCTCTCCACTGATCCGTTTTGGCCATCACTAGTTTCAATTCGGCATTCAAGCATTGGCCTTCGCCAACGCCGTTACGTGAGCACAATGTATCGTACTATTTATTTACATGTACATTATAATACGATTTAAATATCTAATTCTTTCAATTCAATTTTCTGGTAGTATCTGAACAATTTAAATAAGAATTCGTGTCCTGAATTAATTCAGACCGTAAATATCTCGCCAAATATGACATTTAAACAATCTGAAAAAAATTCTCATCTGACATCAGAAAAGACGAATCTGATATATCTTTGCATCTTGTCGAGAGACAGTGTGCGCACTGTGTAAATAAAGAAAAAGTAAAACATTTCTTTGCCTTTTCCACTCCTCTTTTCTCAAAGGAAGATTAGCACCTCCCCTTTCTTTAACGTAGCAATGTCAACACTGCCTCTTTTGACCACAATGAAACCGAACACTTGTAGTTTATAACTTAGCAAATATATCTTTTATAAGTCAAAATATTTATCGCAATTTTCGGGTAAATAATATTTAAAATTATTCTTGATGAACAGATTTCAGAAAAAATTAAAACATATGGGTACTTACGTATTATAGCTGAAGCTTTGCGGTTTGGCGAAAAAGCGGCAATAAAGCGCCAATTATGCGCCCCATCCTTGTTGATAGTATTGTTTTCGCCATTCATTGCTTTTCGCTCCCGTTTTAAGTCTCGTTTTGAAGATTTTCTTTATTTTTTTTAGGTTATGAAAGTTATTTGACAAAGATCTTTTATAAAAGAAGTTTGACGAGAAATATGACAGATTAATACCTCAACTTTGATAAAAGATAACTTTTATAAAAGTTGGGTTCTTCGTCAAAGTTTTATAAAAGATTTCGGTGCCCGGATTTTATAAACAACATTTCGAGCAACAGCATGTTAAAAAAATACAAATGTGTGGAAAACGCGGCAGATAAAGAACAAGATTTCGATTCGAAATAGTTTTAGCTCTAATTAAAAATTGCGCACCAGAAAAACGCAAATCTTAAAAAAACGCAATGTTAAAAACGCAAATCTTTCAAAGGAAAAGTCTTAGGATGCTGAAATTTTGCATGGTGGTTACTCCTAAGCTCTAGATGCCCACTAAGAAATATTTTTAAAAAGTACAAATATTAAGGGGTTTAAAAGGGGCTTAACCCCCCCCCCCCACTGAAAAAAAACCCCATTGTATCTCTGAAACCATAGAACCCAGGAAGTTGAAATTTCGTATGGTGGTTCCCCTTAAGCACTAGGTGCCCACTAAAAAATCTTTTTGAAAAATGCAAATTTTAAGGGGGTTAAAAGTGGCTTAACCCCCCTCTAAAAAAACCCCCATAGTATCTCTGGAACCATAAGGCCTAGAAAGCTGAAATTTTGCATGGTGGTTTCCCTTAAGCCCTAGGTACACACCAATAAATATTTTTTAGAGCTCGAATTTTATGGGGTTTAACCCCCTCCCCCCTAAAAAATCCCACTGTATCTCTGGAACCATAGGGTCTAGGAAGCTGAAATTTTGTATGGTATTTCCCATTACGCCCTAGGTACACACCAATAAATCTTTTTTAAGAGCTCGAATTTTAAGGGATTTAGCCCCCTTAGATAGAAATAACTTTTATAAAAGATCTTTGTCAAAGAACTTTGATAGTGTAATAGGGGTATTTTGAGGTTATAGCATTTCTTTTATGTATAACTGTTATAAAAGATACAAATAACTTTTAAAAAATATCTTTGTCAAAGAACTTTGATAGTGTAATATAGGCCAAAAGGAAGAAGATGCAGTGTCTTTTTTCCAGATCCGTAGAATTTTGCCCAGTCAGCGTGTATGCCCTAACTTTCACAACATGCGTGCCTATTTTAATCGACCAGTAGGTGGAGATGTAATATTAAAAATTGCGGCAAAACAGTCAGAATTCACAAGGAAAACTGGTTCTACGGTTCCCGATTGCCATTACTTTAAAATCCCGATTGCCAAACTTTAAATATTTGCATTTTCCGTCGAAACCTGTATGCATATCAATTTGTGTCTAATTTGCATTACCCCTTCTTGGCGCGTCGCTTTTTTTTGTCTAAGAGTGTATTCCTATTTTGTCTTTAATATGAAATTTTTAATTAGATCTAAAATTATCTATAGCGAAATCATGTTCTTCAGCTGCTTATTTTTTTTAAACTTTTCCATGTGTTTTCCAAATACTTTTTTAAACATGCTGCTGCTCAAAATGTTGATGCATGTTTAATAACTGCTTTCGTATATTTCATACACGTGCTTCGCCACAGATTGCATTAGTGCCATGAATTATGTCATTTGGTTAATTTAATTTCAATTAACTTTAGCAGTAAGGTGGGGTCATTTCTCATAAGGAGTTCATCGCAGAATTAAACGACAGTGATCCGAATTTAAATACGAGTTTTGGATATTTAATTTTTATTTTGGGGATTTAAAACCACTTTACAACCTCCTAAAAAGTTGCTTTTTAAACATCTTTCTTCGCCAGCACCTAGAGCCTAAGAGGAAACGCCATGCAAAATTTCAACTTCTTCGGCCTTATTGTTCCAGAGATACAGTCGGATATATATTTTTTTTTTTTGGGGGGGGAGACTAAACCCCTTAAAATTTGAATGTAAAAAAAGATTTATTGGTGTGCACCTAGGGCTCAAGGAAAACCAACCAAGAAAAATTTCAGCTTCCAGGCCTTATGGTTCCAGAGATACAGTGGGCTTATTTCTTTTTTCGGGGGGGGGGGCTAAACCCCTTAAAATTTGAACTAAAAAAAGGAAAAAATTATTGGTGTGCACCTAGGGCTTAAGGAAAACGAACCAACCAACCAAATTTCAGCATCCCAGGCCTTATGGTTCCAGAGATACCGTGGGTTTCTTTTTTTTTGGGGGGGGGGGCTAAACCCCTTAAAATTTGAACTAAAAAAATTATTAGTGTGCACCTAGGGCTTAAGGGAAAGAAAACAAACAAATTTCAGCTTCCCAGGCCTTATGGTTCCAGAGATACAGTGGGTAATTTAGGGGAAGGGGGGGCTAAACCCCTTAAAATCCAAACTTTAAAAATATATTTATAGGTGTGCCCCTACGGCTTAAGAGGAACCACCATACACAATTTCAGCTTCCTAGGCCTTATGGTTCCAGAGATACAGTGGGTTTTTTAGGGGGAGGGGGTTAAACCCCTTAAAATCCGAACTTTAAAAAGATATTTATAGGTGTGCCCCTAGGGCTTAAGAGGAACCACCATACAAAATTTCAGCTTCCTAGGCCTTATGGTTCCAGAGATACAGTAGGATTTTTTTGGGGGGAGAGGGGGCAAAGCCCCTTAAATTTCGAGCGTTCAAAATGATTTATTGGTATGCACCTAGAGCTTAAGAGGAACCACCATAGGAAATTTCAGCTTCCTAGGCATTGTGGTTCCAGAGATACAGTGGGTGTTTTTAGAGGGGGCAGGGGGTTAAGCTCTTTTTAACCCCCTTAAAATTTACAGTTTCCCCCCAAAAAAAGATTTCTTAGAAGTCACCTAGGGATTATGGGGAACCACTATACGAAATTTCAACTTCCTAGGCCCTATGGTTCCAAATATACAGTGGGTGTTTTTAGAGGGGGGCTGGGGGTTAAGCTCTTTTTAACCCCTTAAAATTTAGTTTCCAAAAACAGATTTCGAAGAAGGCACCTAGGGATTATGGGTAACCACCATACGAAATTTCAACTTCCTAGGCCCTATGGTTCCAAAGATACAATGGGTGTTTTTAGAGGGGGCAGGGGGTTATGCCCTTTTTAACCCCCTTAAAATTTGTATTTAATAAAATAAAATCTTATTGGGCACGTAGAGCTTGGGAGTAACCACGTTTTCCACACATTTGTATTATTTTAACATGCTTCTGCTTGAAATGTTGCTTATAATTTCCGGGCAGGAAATAGGTTGCCACTCTGAATTTAGGTGTTGGCGAGCAGATATTACGCCAAGGGTTAAAGGCTGCCAAGCTTCAGCTATAATACGTAAGTACCCTTTAAAGGTT
Organism: Dolomedes plantarius; assembly: GCA_907164885.2. NCBI lineage: Eukaryota > Metazoa > Arthropoda > Arachnida > Araneae > Dolomedidae > Dolomedes > Dolomedes plantarius. The sequence goes on from OU015499.1 coordinate 63,453,211, forward strand.
GTCAGGATTCATTAAAAATAACTCCAAAACATTGTGAAAACATGAACGAAAGAAAATTGGAACAACAGCAATTTTTTATCGTTTTTCTTCTGGTCGGAATTAGTTTTAAACGGAATAGGGGTTTCTTGATAAATTAGATTGCTGCCCTCTTCAGACTGAAGAGGAGCCATATCATGATGGTAAAAACATTTTGATTTTAGAAAAAATGACGACTTCGTTAACGTGGCTGCATAATAAAAAATAAGAAATGAAGATGATAGAGTATTTTTTGATGAAAGACCAAATGAAATCCTATAGATTTTAATTATATATAACATTTATACATAACTTTTATATTTAACTTTATATATATATATATATATATATATATATATATATATATATATATATATATATATATATATATATATATATATATATATATAGATATATATATATATATATATATATATATATATATATATATATATATATATGTAACATACTGGACAACCCAAGGAAAGAATGGGCGTCCAGCACATCACTGGGAATGAAGAGTAGTCGTGGCTCGAATAAACGACGCGGCAAGTTACGGCATTAAATTTTATTAGACGGAGAATGCGTCTTTCCAAGACAGTTACATGATCAAAAAAGCGTACAGGTTTCCGTTCATGTGGTTTAAATAAACTTTGTCATGTGATCAGGATAGCGATTAGGGATTTGCTGTTGTCGATAAGTCACATGTGGTTTTATATAATCTGCGCAGAGCTTATCTAAAATATTGGGGACGCCGCACCTATTTGAAAAAGGAAGCCATTTAATATTTTCTCTCGAGGTTATTAGAGTTTAGAATCAAAAGCGAAATTTAGCTCGTACGCCCAAGGGAATTTAGAATAATGTTAGATTTTAAAATGGTATGGGGTTTTTAATGTTATAGAATATCCCCCCCGTCCGAGAAGAGGCTGACCAACAATGCCTGCATTGGAGGACAGACTCACCCGGCCATGTGAGGAAAATGGGCGTCGACCACAAATTTGGAAAAGTTTTAAAAGGAACATATGTTTTAAGTTAATTTAGTATGATGATCACATGGCAAGACATTGCACATTTCAATATCGAATACACAAAAATACACTAATGATTTACTAATTTATGAACACAATAAAAACAAAAAAAATTATAGAAATTAATGATCAATTATAGAAAATTGTGAATTATATAAATTTCTTATATTGTTGCTGTGAAAAACAATTAAATTTAAATATGCACTTATCATCAAATGAAGACAATGCTGAGCAGGGCGGCCGTCCCCACACAACAAAATCTCAAAAAAAAATCAATTAAATTTAATTAAAAAAATTATCAAATTTTCACTCTACATCAGTTTTAATTTTGAGTCGACTCACACAAATAATAGAATATAACAATGAAAATATCAAAATCAACAAACAAACATGTTAAGTAAATGGAATTGAACATGACAATAATAATTTGAAGTTATTGTACTTTCCTCCTCAACTCTCACAACATTGGGGTGAGTCCAAAAAAGTTTGTAAGGTACACATGGTAGCTTATAGTTCACGTTCCTTGTAATGTTATCTACAGTATGTTGCTTGAGAAAAGTACAAAAAAAAATCACAGTTCGGTAGGTTCTGTGACCCATCATCTCGCAAGTGCAGAATACCCAAAAAAATTTACAATATCTTGGCTTAAATAAAAAAAAAGTCCTTTGTAGTTGGGTACAAAAAAAATCACAGTCTCTTTGGTGCTGTGTTATTTCTGCTTCACAAACGTAGAATACATAAACATCACATTATCTCGACTTGTTTACATATAAAGAAAATTAGTTCTTTAGTTATATAATAAAAATCACAGTTTATAATAAAAATCACACTTTAAATAAAAATCACAAGTCTTAATAAAATCACACTTCAAATATATCAATTGTACATAAAAATTACAAAACATATCACTCATTATCTAGTTTTCGTATCTGTATTTATCTCATTATTTTTTCTTAATATCCATTATCTCCTTTATTTTAATATTACTTATTATCAACAAAAATCTCTTTTTAATATCTTTTATATTTCTTATTATTCTCATTTCATCATTTCTTATTCATATTATTTCGACAATATTTATTCATTCCAAAATTCTATTCAATATTCTTTAATTATACTTATTCATATTTATTCTAACTTTATTTATTAATTCTCAATACTTTTCACTTTATTTTCAAATTATCTATTTACTATTCATTTGTGTACACTTATTTTAATTCTACGTGGATATCCAATTTTTTGTGTTGAAGGTACCTTGTTGTATGTGTGTTACCCAAACTCTTAGTCTCAAATTCTTTAATTCTACCTCTAAGCAGTGAGGGTTGTGTTTATGTTTGTGTAACAAGTGGGTTTTCTTTCTCCATATTGTTCTCTGACTAATAAGGAGGAAGAGTCTTTTAGCCGTACAGTGGACTAACCGTTAAATCTCCGACAGAATATGACTGCGTTGAAAAACAGCATCTTGTATAGTACAAAGATGGAGAAAAAGGAAAAGGTGCAGTTGTCATACCTGTGGGAGTATAATATATAGAAATGGGAGGACAAAAGGAGTGGCCATCCCAGCCCTGTTTTAGTCATTACTCAAGCATATAGTCTTCAGTACTTTAAGTGACTGAGTTGTTGAATTAAAAACAAATAGTAAAAAAAATAATAAGATCTTAAACAGTTGGGACGGCATCCAACGCGCTTGTAGAGTTGGGTGATAGGAAAGTGTTTTTCAAGAAATAGGAAATTTACTGAAAGGTTAAAGAAGTAGAGTTGTCATAGTCGGTGTTTAAATTGAGATCCAAAAAATTCACATATAATAGTATTCTTAAGAAGAAAGTTTAAGTTAGACAGTTTTTTTTTTTTTTTTTATATATCTTTAGTAGGACAACACATAATTAATTATATCAATTAAAAAAATATAATGATGTTAAGCATCACATAGAAAAGAAAGAAAAATGGATCTAATGTTTGTCATTATTCGTGGTGTAGTTTTAAGTTCTCTGGTGCATTATAATATCTCAATCTGCAAGCATGGACAATTTCAGAATCTCGTTTAGTGTGAAAGTTTGGTCTATCAATTTTATATTCAATAGAATTCAAAATACACAACATATGAAAGTATTAAACACACACTAATAAAATACTCCTAATACCAATAATAACAATAATAATACCTTAATATTCTCTATCAATTGCCATAATTTAATGTTAATGTTCAACTTTCAAACTATTTTTCTATTAATTGACACAAATAATCAAAATTCTTTTACCAATACCCATCTCAGTTTTATTAAGTTAATCATGAAATCGATAAACCAAAATTAATTTTTCTTTTCTTATATCACATTTTGGTATGAATCCTCGCTGTAAAGTTCCCAAATATTCATCATTTGTATTTAATATCTTAAAAATATCTCTCATTATAATATTCTCTTTTCTATTTATTTATTTTTCTTCATTATTTCTATGTCGAGAATTTTCTGGGGCGGATGAACCAAATATAACATACAATGGTTTTTTAATTCTCCAATTGTGGTTTTTTGGCACCCTAAGTCATGTTATAAAGACGTTCCGTTTATATGAAATCCATAGAACGCCTTTTGACTGTCGACTCAAACCACCGGAAATCTCCTTTACTTCAATTCGTAGAACAATTTACGAGGTCTCAACATCAAATGTAATATGTCAAAGTACTTAAATTATAAAATTTTCTTGATGTCTGAAAATTATTATGTTATCCCTGCAGATATTTTCCAAAATCAAAACCACAGGCATCATATGTTTAAATTTAAAAAGTCGCAAAAATTCTAGGTCAAATGAATCAAAACAAGTTTGGCTCTTTTCGTGATCGTGTTTACAAAACTAATGCTGAGCATTCAAATTTATTGCGGAGGCGACCTTCGAAATGTAATACAACGCGCTCGAAAACGGAAATGATTTACGTTATTTTTTTTTTCTTTTCTTCCGCGACGATTCAGAACTGCGTGCAAAATTAGATACTCATAACATTACTTTACTCATTTAATATTTCAGTTTAACGTAACCAAGGATCATTAATTATCTTAAAACACTAAAATATTCATTATCAGAAAAAGAACATAGAAATATTATAAAATTACACTAAAAACACACACTTATAATAAATTTATCACATATAAGTCTCAAAAATTTCTTTAAATTCAAATATCTTATAATATGAAAAAATATACTCTTAAAATTCCATCAAAATGCAAATCAAAATGAAACATTTTAAAATCAAAAACAAAATACACGTTTTAAACCAATGATTCTTACTTTCGTTTTACTTTTTATCGATTTATTTTTTATCATAGGTACTTAATTAAATCAATAATTTGAAAATACTTTCACCGAAACACATTTATAATAAATTGTTATCAGTATCTATTAATATTAAAATTTTTCACAATAATTTGTAAATTTTAGCTTACCAATTGAAGTGTTATTCACACTTTTTACCATTATCCTTATTAATTTTCACTATTACATATCTTCATAATTTTAACATTTGTAGCTCGGTTCTGAATTTATCTTGGTGAAATTCTTGGCTTAGTTAGTCCCTGTACACAGTATCCCAATTGGAACACTATGAAAGAGCACTTTAAAAGAAATTTTTTTTTTCTTTTTTTCTTTTTCGGAAGTTGTAGAACCTTTCCTTTAGGTAACATTTTAAGAAGGCACTATTGCGTTGAACTGCTGGAACGAAGTTGTATCGCGAACACATTTTTCTGTTATGCACACAATTTCGATGACCTAATACTTTCACTGATGATTTTTAAATGGTGGGGATTACGCACTTTTTACATGATGACACTCGCGAAGAATTTAAATGGTGATCACACGAAGCAATGGAGAACACAAATCGTAAGTATACACATTCCGGCACAAGATTTTTGAAAAGGAAAATACACAATTTTTGAAGAAACACCGGACTTGGACGCCCACACGTTGAAACTGATCCAGGATGAATCTCACAGCAAGCCGAAGCATTTATTTACAATCACACTAGCACCGAAATGGGGCTGTTCACGCTGGCCTCCAATCGAAGGTCGCACATGGAGCTGATTCACCATCGTAAGGCAGAAATGCGCACTACTGCACCCAGCGAAAGCGAAAATTAAAACACGCGGTGACGCTGAAACGAAAACGCCGAAATGCCTTGGAAAATCCAGTGGGATGTGGTCGCAGCAGGTGAGAATGCTGCCGTCTCTATGTAACGTACTGGACAACCCAAGGAAAGAATGGGCGTCCAGCACATCACTGGGAATGAAGAGTAGTCGTGGCTCGAATAAACGACGCGGCAAGTTATGGCATTAAATTTTATTAGACGGAGAATACGTCTTTCCAAGACAGTTACATGATCAAAAAAGCGTACAGGTTTCCGTTCATGTGGTTTAAATAAACTTTGTCATGTGATCAGGATAGCGATTAGGGATTTGCTGTTGTCGATAAGTCACATGTGGTTTTATATAATCTGCGCAGAGCTTATCTAAAATATTGGGGACGCCGCGCCTATTTGAAAAAGGAAGCCATTTAATATTTTCTCTCGAGGTTATTAGAGTTTAGAATCAAAAGCGAAATTTAGCTCGTACGCCCAAGGGAATTTAGAATAATGTTAGATTTTAAAATGGTATGGGGTTTTTAATGTTATATATATATATATATATATGTCAAGAATTAATTAAGGGAAAGAATGATTAAGTTAAAATTACAGGGGGCTTAAAAATAGCGAAATCTAATATGAAAATCATTGGTAAAACGAGTCGAGAAAAAAGGGCTTTCCACGTTTCGTTAGTTGGCCTTCGGTTCGCGATATTGAAGTTCCGTAGAGGGAATTTATTTTTTAGATAAATGTAGAGAGTTTGGCGGGAAACAAAAGCTTGTAGAACTTTCCAGGTGGTGCTCTAAGCATGTGCCATAAAGGTAGGCGCGTAAATGAAGACCTAAAATTTGGCAGAATGCGGGATTTAATCGTTGCTGGGGGAAGTGCGTTAGTCGGGTCCACGAATTTCCACGAATTTGAAAATGGCGAGCGCTGAAACGTGCAGAATTGGAGAGGTGGTTTAAGTAAAATTGAACTGAATAAACACTACTTAATTTGGTCGATGCTGAGTACTTTTTGAGTATCTGCCTTCCCTCGATGCCATGGACTTTAAAATGAGAAGACTGCAATTGAGATGTTATAGCAGACAAAGCAAACGCCTGTCATATATATATATATATATATATATATATATATATATATGTGTGTGTTTGTGTAAGTGTAATATCCCCATTACACCACGTTCTTAAATTATAACCTGAAAGAGAAAACTAGCTCATATTTACATGGCTGAGGCTAGACTCAGACTGAGAGGGAAAAAACTAGATTTAAATGCAATCGTGCCAAACTTCTTGGTAAATCATTTATTGGAGCGAAAATGCACCCGTTCATTCCAGAAGAATGGCTCGGAAATATAACCTTTCAACATTAAACTCGAGAGGAACATGTGACTAATATTTGTAGGGTCAGCAGATTTTTGGGACTCGCAAAACTAACTCACTCCCGAATTCGGACATATACACGTGTAGAAATACAAAGGCATGCTATTCATCTGAAGTTCTGCGGCAAAGGGTTCTAAAGCGATAAATTTATATATATATATAATATTAAAAAACTAGTAATTTCTTAATTCAACACACTTAACAGTTAAAAACTATTAATTCCTCACTTTACTATTCAAAATTACAAACCCCTTTTTCAATCCCTTAAGTTATTTAATTCCTTTTGGGCATTCGCATTAAATTCCATTATTACAGCCTTTGGCAATATCATTAAAGATGGCTGTCTTTTTTAAGTAAAGGGACGCGGCGCGGCGTCAGTACAAATTTAAATCAGTTCTGCACATCAACAGCAACTTTAAACCAATCAACTATTAAGACACACCCTTTAATCACGTGATGGACTGAAGTTTATATAAGAGTTGACATCCAAAATTAGAACGGATTCCTGTACTTCCTCTTGCTGCATTCGTACTGACGGAGCGGTCGGTAATTTTAATAAAATGTAATTCGAGAAATCTTGTGTCGACGACATTTCTTTCGACCAGACTACCATTCCAGTAATCCAGTGCCTACAGAGTTGACTGTGATGTGGGGTTGCGGCATTCTTCTTTGCAATGACCGGCGGCCGTTCTCCCCATATCACACACACACACAAACACACACACACACACACATATATATATATATATATATATATATATATATATATATATATATATATATATATATATATATATATATATATATATATGCCTTCAGGCTAAAATGGTTTCGCTTTTAAAATCTGCAAAACTTCACATTTATCCGTCAGAAAAAATGGTTTATATCCTTAGTTTCTAAACGAGTTGATGATTATTTGCAGAGGCAAATAAATAACTGACAACCCATAGTCGAGAAATATCCCGAATTCCAGTCCTGTCAAGGACAGCTGAGGAGCAGTGGGGAAACATATTGCTCAACAGAAGCTTTAAAATATTCAAAGAGCTCCCCTGATAATTTTCATAATATTTGGAATAATAAAATTACCTCTAAGTATACTCAGAAAATTGGTGGATTTTTTGGTTGATGTCTGGTTTTGTGCAATCATCAAAGTAAATGATTGTAGACACTAAATATTATTACGGTGTTTCAAAGGACTTCTTAAATGTAACCAGTGGTGCATTTAATATATATATCTAATGTTGTTAATTATATGTCGTTTCTCGAGAAAATTGCAGTCGTCAGATATGTGTTTCAGTTCTACGAAAACATTATTCAGTTAGTAAAAATAAAAAGGGTATCAAAGCGTCCTATAAGAGGTAATAAAAACAATTTTACGACTAAGGAACTGATTAATGGTGCAATTAGATACAGACACTAACACGTTCTCTTTGCAGGAAATAGAATAATGTTATTTCTTATTAATGATCAGCATAAATAAACATACCTGACTAAGCAATCTAGAAAATGTTAAGTGTTTACTCTCGTGGATCGAGATAAGTCTTACTTATATATTATAATTTATTTTCTGTTTTGAGTAGGAATTATCGTACCTTTCAGTTTAATAAATGACACACACTCTCCCATTTACAATTCTCCTAATTACAGTAAAACCTCGTTTATCCAGCCCTCGTTTATCCAGATTTCCAGATAATCTGGATCCGATTTGTACATTTTTTTTAATGTAATGTTCACAGTGCATATTAGATAATAATTTTTAACTACGATAGCAAGAACGTAGCTACAAGTACACCAAATATTCGCTTTTTAGTTTGATTCAATGTACAGTTCCTGCATAGATTGTACAATAGATAATGTACAATGGTTTAGAAAAAACTTTTAAAGCGTAGGATATATATATATATATATATATATATATATATATATATATATATATATACAGTAAAACGTCGCTAATACGGCAATCGTTCATCCAGATCTCCGGATAATCTGGTTAAGATTTTTGGACATTTATTTTATTTAATGTTCACATTAGATCATAATTTTTAACTATGATAGCAAGAACGTAACTATAAGTACGCCAAATATTCGCTTTTTAGTTTGATTAAATATACAGTTCCTGCATAAATTTTACAATAAATTATTGCAATAAAAAGCTTTTTGTTGAGTTTAAGAAAGTTTTACTAGAGTGTCACATGGTGTTGACGTGGATTGACTCAGGAAAGTTATTTTTACATTTTTTAATGTCTTGTGAACAATACTATGTAATTTAATAACAAAATATAGTTTTTATCGTAATAAACGGTAAGTCTGCTAAGTTAAGGATTTTGTTTTGCTTATTACCCATATTACCCGAACTATACGGATTTTCGATTATCCGGATTGCTTATAGTCCCAGTTAGTCCAAATAAACGAGGTTTTACTGTACTTACTATTTGGGGGGCTTGAGGTAGTCTAGTGGTAGCGTGTCGGCTTTCGGTGCTGAGGGTGTCCGGATCGAATCCTGACAAGCACCATTAAATAACTCCTTGTCTAGGCCGGATATTTGCACGTTAAATGTGTAGATTGGAAATTCCCTCTTTGATGTCAGAGAGGGTGGGAGAGGGTACGATCCCCCCGATGTAACCCGTGGGGGATGCTCAGTAAAAATTCAGGTGTCACTTGTCTGAATCAGACTTCGTCTGTCATACATTCCGGCCAGGGAGTACAAGAAAGCACAACTTATTGGAACCTTGATCTCAATAGATGTTTAACCCTACACTGCACAGTGATGCATATATGAATCAATTAAAATTTCACCGTGTACTAAATATACGAAAAATGAATTTGCTTTTATTGCACACTGGTTCATACATAAATCAATCCTTTTATCCATTTCATTCTGATTTTCTGCATTAGATGGCAGTACTAGACTGTTATACCGTTGAAAGCAAACTTTATTTGAGAGTTGCACGTGTTCACCATTTTGCTATATTTACATTATACATTGTGCTCGTATTTTTTAACGCTGAAACCAAGGAATTTTTTTCTTAGTTGATCAAGGTATGTAGTTTCAATTTTATATCAATATTTTTCTTTAAAAATATTAATTGAGTTTTAAAACTATTTTTTATGATTGATTCAAATATGCATCAGCATTTTATGATTGATTCAAATATGCATCAGAGTGCATTAAGTCCTAATTCTAAAATAACATAATACTTTTTCTTTAGATACATTTATTTCCAAAATTACTTACATAATACTAAAATCTAAAATTTATAAATGCATGTTATAGAGTCAAAATTAATTTTTAATTTGTATTTCCTATACTTAGGCCTTTTTTTAAAAAAAAAAATCCTTTTTTTTTAGAATGGAAAAAAATCTTACAAAACGTAGGAAAAAATATTTGAATGATGCAGAAATTGCTGAACTTTGGAAGAGTTTACCTTCTGATAGTGAAGATAGTTTAGAATTTACAGATTCTGATGATGATCCAAGTTATATTAGTCATAATAGCCCTGTTACTGACTCTGATTCAAGTGATAAAGAAAATGCTATTCCCAATGTAATTCCATTAGTATCTACTGCATCAGTTGTAATGCAAACAGCACAACAAATTTCAACACCTACGACTACGAATTCAATATCACCTCCTATTTCTCCCGCCAGTATTTCAAATAATTTAAGAAAATTAGTATGGAAAAAGAAAAACATCTCTGTTAAATCTGATAGTATAAAGTTTTTGGGAAATACATCTATGCCGCAAATAATTTCAGAATTACAAAGCCCTTACCAATATTTCAATTATTTTTTTTCTGATAAACTTTGCGAAAAAATAGCTGCAGAAACAAATTTGTATAGCACTCAAAATGGCTCTAATAGCACATTTTCTGTTACTCTTAATGAAATAAAAAAGTATTTAGGAATTGTAATTATGACATCTATTCATGATGTTCCAAATGTACGGTCATATTGGAATGAAGTAATTGGTAATGTCATGATACAAAATACCATGACATTGAAAGTCTTTGAAAAAATAAGAAAATATCTACACTTTAATGATAACTATGCACAAATTACTGACCCTCAAATTCCTGGATTTGATAAATTGTATAAAATCAGACCTATAATTGATGAACTGAATGCAAAATTTTTATCGGTTCCAATGGAAGAATGCCTTTCTGTAGATGAGCAAATATGTGCTAGTAAAGCTAGACATCACCTAAAGCAATATATGTCCAACAAGCCTCATAAATGGGGATATAAACTATATTTTCTTTGTGGTCAGGATGGGTTTGCACATAAATGTGAAGTTTACACAGGCTTAGAAAACCATTTCACTAATCGTTTATCAAATGAACCAGATCTAGGATGCAGTGGGAATGTTGTCGTTCGATTATGCAGAGAAATACCTCCCAATAAAAATTTTAAGTTGTATTTTGATAATTTTTATTCATCAATTAGCCTCATGAAATACTTCGCTGAAAATGGAATTTTGTGCTTAGGCACCGTAAGGAAGAATAGGATACCAGGATGCAAACTGCCTTCTGATGAAGAAATGAAAACAAAACCTAGAGGAACAAGTGTTGAATATGTTACAAAATACGATGAAATAGAAATATCCAACATTATATGGAAAGATAACAAAAATGTTCTTTTCATATCGACTTTTGCAGGGCAGAATCCTATGGACCAGATTGAGAGATATGATAGAAAAAATAAAAAAAGAATTCCTATAGATTGCCCATATGTTGTCAAAGAATACAATAAACATATGGGTGGCGTGGATTTGTTGGACAGTTTAATAGGCCGATATAAAATTACACTAAGATCTAAAAAGTGGTACATGCGACTTTTTTATCATTTTATTGACCTGGCAGTAATTAATGCTTGGTTATTGTACAAAAGGTCAATGTTTGCAAAAGATGCCAGCAATAAAAAAATATTGAAGCTTGCTGAATTTCGACAAGAAATAGCAGAAACTCTTTGTCAAATGGGTCAGACTATCACCCCTAAGCGAGGGAGACCTACAACATTACAGGAAAATTACATTGCAAAGAGGAAAAAAGGCCCAAGAGCTTATATTCCACCTATTGCAGTAAGGCAAGATAAAGTAGAGCACATGCCTGTCTGGAATGATACCCGTACTCGGTGCAAATTACCAACATGTAAAGGTCAATCCTTTATAGCATGTGAGAAGTGTGGGGCTACTCTTTGTATTAATAAAGACAGAAACTGCTTTAAAATATTCCACACAACTTAATTTTTCAATTGCTTTTAATATCTTTTGTAGTTTAGATTGAAGAATGTAGAATGAAGAATAAAAAATCTAGATGTGTTAACAATTCTAATTTCTTGGCGATTTTATTATATGGCTTTTTATTTACTTTCTGTATTATTTTATATTCAAATTTTTTAGTTATAGTCTAATTTTTTTAGTCATAATTTTTAGATATGAGACACCAATAACCTGAAGTATGCATAGAAAAAATTTAACTTAATGCACAGCGATTCATATATGCATCAAACACAATATTTCGGTAAAAACAGTAAAATAATTCATAAAGAATTTTTTTAATATTTTTTTAAGTATTGTCTAGGCCCAAATATGCGTGAAAAAAAATATAGTTATGAAAGAAAAAATCGTGCAGTGTAGGGTTAATGCAATAATTGCATTCCCCGATGCATGTTTACATTGTTACAAATTTTACGAGTCTATGGTTATCTAGCCAAATATGAAAGTTACCGCCAAACTGGCGATGTATTTGGTGACTTGTTTTCTTTGTCAAATTTGGCGATATTTCGTCATATTTGGCGATATTTCGCCAAATGGTCGCCAACTTGCCGACTAGACATTTCTAGAAGCTTCTAGTGATATACAGCTGGCTGACCGATAAGGGGTGCTTTGGAAGTCTTGGCATTGGAACTCAGTTCAATTTCTACGGAGAATTGAATGTGTTGAAAGTGCGTTAGGCGTGTCTTGTATTGAAGACTCTGTTACCCTGACTTGTGTTTTTAGAGTTTTCTGCTGTATAGAAGACAGTTGTTCCGTGTTTTCTGTTTGAATTTATGTATGCGCCTGAAGAATTTACAGAATAATATATTTTATTTTATTTGCAGTTTCTGAAGAGATTTTATTCAATCCTAACAAATCCAGTGTCACGAATAGTTATTCGTAACTTGCAATTTATAGGTTTAATTCCGTTTATAAAATTCAACCCCCTTATTTTAGTCAAGAAATAAATTTGCAACTATTGGATTACCCCTGAAAGAGAGCAACCTTTCTCAGAATCAGGTTACCAGCACGTGTATGCATATATATGGCAACCTTTGGCATTAACCCAACCGGTTAGTTAATAGCCAACCCGCCAATTTGGCGTGTTTCTAAAAGTTTGTCCAGACTTGTTCGCAAAGGTCATACACTTTATGACCTTTGCGACGTACGTTGTACGTCTCGGCTGGTGTCGCGATTTTTTGGCTCGCTTTGCCTTGTTCAGCATTGCATGCTGGCTAAAGCTCTGCTGTCCAGTCAACCATATATGTGAGTTTCTTTTATTTTCTTCAAATATGACCATGAATTTTTCTATATTTATGTGTTAAATTCAATAAAATTCACTGAAATACTATTCTTATGAGTCAGGCCTTTCTTATTGTTAATTTAATGTGTTTTATAGTAGTGCAGGATATGTTCAATTTTTTTTTAGGCCATTTCTTTTAGCTTATAGTTCTTGTGGAACCATCGCCTCCTATGAATTCACAAGGCGTTAACTTCTCGTACTACACTATACGTAATGCCATTTTCGTGTACAATGTTAAATTTATTATTACTGTTAGCATTTTCTGTTTATGGAGCGTGGCGCCATTTGCACGTGCTACTGAGAGTGCTTAAGGTGACAGTGGACCTTCAAACCTAACTTTTTAAGTTTTGAATGGATTTGCTTGAAATTTGAATATGTGATTAGTACCATAGATATGTAAAAGTGGTTGAAATTTAAAGATGAAATATTAATAATTTAGGAATTAGGAATTATTAATTATATCAAAAATTGGCCAAATTAAAAATGTTCCAGGCGCATTTCTTTTGCATATAATATGGTAATTTTTATTTACAGGATACCTGATAGAACTAACAATGAAACTTATTGCTTATTTTAAGCATTCATTAAAAATATAAAGAGAAAAAAATAATAATAGTGAAAACACCCTTTTCATTACGCAAATGAAAAGGGTGTCAATATTAGATGATACCTATAATTCATCTTTTCAAGTACAAAATTTAGAAATTCTGAGCTACGAAGCATAATATTTTTCAATAAGATTTAATTCATATAGTGTTAAGTATATAAAACTTAAATTCCAAATAAATACGGTCATTAGAAGTGCGCCTGGAGCAGTTTGAATATTCGTTTGACATGAAAATTTTTATTTTGAGAAAAACACATTTAAAGTTATTGCTATTAGTAACCACATAATATCTAAATTAAATACAAATGCCTATAACTTGGAAAGTAATCACAGAAATTAAAAAATTCTTTTGGCAACACATTCCTACTCGTCCGTAGTTTCAAAATTGAATAAAATATAAAAAATCGAATTTTTGGACAAATTTCACAATTTTGAAAGTCCACTGCCCCTTAATATTTAGCATAGCTGTTATTCACCTATTGTTAATATTCTCCATTCGTAACGTTCATTACTTATTTCTCGCCCTAATATTAAAATTTTAGATCCGTTTTACCAATTATAATTCATCCATTACAATTTTTAATGGCTCTCGTTACACATTATTCATAACTGCTGGATTATTCACAACACCCACGAAAACGGAACAATATGTATATGTTATTTTTGTCTTATCGTATAGCTGTGGTTCATAAGGGGGTCCAGGACACAAAACTGTTCAAATTTTCGGAAAAAAATTTATTGCATTAAAAATTTCTGTGTTCTTTTACGCTTAAAATGACGCTTAAATCATGTTTCTATCTTAATTAGAACAGGAGAAATTATTATATTTTTTTGCAACATTCTAATAGTGGCCAATTGTTGTTTAAACCTTAAGTGCGTTTTTCTGCATGATGGGTTTGTTCCCCATTTCTCGTCTTTAAATTATTATAAGTCAAGAACAGTTAAAGATAAATGGTTGAAACTTGTAACATATCTTTTTCAACTATTTTACTTTAATTTTGATTCAGAAAATTTGAAAAAATATTTACTTTTGAAAATATGATTTTTTAAAAATAAGTTACATAATTTTTTTTACAATTTTCAATCTAAATATTTAAAATTTTTTTAAAATTAATATTTTAAAAAATGGTGAATTAAAATTAAAACTTATATATTCCTGTTTAATTAAATGAAAAAATGTTGAAATTCAACAAATAATATTTCGAATTATAACGATTTTAAATTACCCCACTTTCATAAAAATTTTTTTTTTAAATTTTTGAGAAGTTTTATGATGTGGTTTTGTTTAGAAATTATATAGTTAACCATCACAAAAAAATTCAAAATTTTAACTCAATAAATAAAAAAAAAAATTTTAAATGTGTTCCGGACCACCATAAAGCACTTAAATCTTACAGACGCATTTTAGCGTCGTATTCTATCCGACGAATCTGTTTGCATAAAATGTTTCGAATGCGCATCAGACAGTTGATGGAGCAATTTGAAATGGCTATAAAGCTTTTTTTTTCTTTCCTTTCCGCTCGACAAGTATTCAACTAAGACTCAAATCCCATATTAAAAAATAAAATTTACGAGCCAGGTTTTATTTTATTAGGCGCGTGCATTGATTTGTATACAGGTATCTAAAATCTCCTGAAAGGATGCGTGGGATTCTTTGAAATAGACAGAAAATTGTATCTCGTGGTTCTTTAGAAAAGGTTTCTATCCTCAGATGTTTTTGTTTAAAAGAAATTTTCACTTTTTCAAGCGCTGCTGAATTATTTTTAAGGAGGAATTTTTGAGGCGGGTGTATCAGTTCAGTACGTTTTAATCCTCCGAAGTAGCCTAGTGGTAGTGTGATGGCTTTGGGTGCTGAGGGTGCTCGGATCGAATCCCGCCAAGCGCCATTAAGCCTTTCAAGGCAACAATCTCCATCGTTTGCATGGTTGAGATTTTTTCCCGATATTTTTTACCTAACGAATCTTGAAAATTTTTCCAATTGAATGTTGCAAAATGTTTTTACTTCTTTAAACTGATAGCAGACTAACCATTTTTCTGCTCATTTAAATGGAATACACTGAATGCAAGTGAAAAAAATTACTAGATTTAGGCATTTGCACAGTGCGAACGGCGTCCATCAAAGGGTTAAATACCTCCATGTCTAGGCCGGATATGGGGACTATATATCCGTTGACCGGAAAGTCCCTCTATGAGGTCAGAGAGTATGGGATAGGGTATGATCCCCCCCCCCCCAGATGCCGCCCCTGGGGGTGCTCGGTCAAAATTGAAGTGGCACCTGGCTAAATTGGACTCCGACCCTTGTGGTACTATTATAAATAGGAGACCTCAGCCACCTGGCATATATGGATCTACTCTGGAATAGTTTCAGCCAGGGGGCATTAGGAAGAACAAAAAAAAAAAAACGACAACGTTTTTAACCGCATTTACCTTTTCCTTATGGGGTGGGATACCATCTATCAAAAGAATACGGACCCAAGAATAAATATATATATATATACACGCTATACCAGAGGTTTTCCCGAATCCTGATATTCCAATAAAAATGGTATTTTCAGATAGCCTGAACTTTTCTGAACCTTGTAACATGATTCATTTTATAAATTTCGTCTACCAAAGGAATTTGCAACAGTTTAAAACACGCTATAGCAGAGGTTTTTCCCGAATAATTTAAATTTTAAAATATTAATCGGATTTTTTTAAAACGAAAAATGCCCCAAGGTGTACAATTTCTTTCTCTATTACGGAGTACAATTTAAAAAAAATATCTTTAAATCCAAGTCGGCAAACCCTGGACACATTTTCCCCTTTGGTTAACATTGGGGTGATCGAATGCATTAGGGTTAGTACACAACAGCTTTAACTAGAATTTGTAATACAGTGATTGAACTGTGATAACTCTACTTTACTGTGAAAAATATATTGTGTTAATTTTAAATTACCACTAACTATAAAATAGTCTTTATCGCATTTACTATTAAAATGACTCCTTAACTACTAGTGAAAAATATCATCGCTCAATCATTTTAATTGTTTTCCGAGCGACAAAACATTTAAGTGGCTGAAGCGTGTCTGGTAAAGTTTGGTTTAAAATATTCTGAACTACTTATCTATTCAAGGACTTGCAAGTTTTCGCATTTTGATGGAAAAAACAAATTTGAACCGCTACGCTTCTCTAATACGTTAGTAAGACATATTGCTCCCCTATAGCTATAAAATTATGAAAATTCCAAGGAACGAAGTCGCTTCACGTGTATCGTAATATATTTTTCTATTTTTAGTATTTTTTTTATTAAATTGTAATTCTGTTATTGCAACAGATACGAAAAACTCATTTCTGAAAAAGTATCATTCGGAATTTCTCCTCATATTAGAAAATATTCCCCTAGAAGTTTTACAAGATACTAATATATTTTAGGAATTTTTCAATACCTCAGTTGATTTTTAATATCCTTCCTTAGCTCTTTTTCAGTAAAAATTTATTTCGACAGAGTATTCCACAGAAAAATGCTGATTACTTCAAATAATATTTTCTTGGGTTAAATTTAAATTTTAGGGGTAATGATTAATATTTTCGCTGCTGTCTGCAACACGCATCTAACATGAAATATTTCAGTCATGTATTTTATTGTACGAATTTACTCTGACAGGATAAAGTTTTTGTTACCTGACAGAAATACAAACAAGATTTGTATTAGTAATCAAATATTAGTATTATTTTATTATTTTTATTATTCTTCCTGTTAGTTGTTTATCACCTTTACTTAAGCTGTTATTATTATTATTATTATTATGTAATTGTTATTATTACATTAATATTATTATTATCTGTTTTTTATAATTATTATCATTATATTATTATTAATTGTGCTTCTTCAGTTTCATTTAAATTGTTACTGGTTATCATTACTGTTATTAAATCTTTTAGTAAAATAATAGTGTTATTATTATTACTATTACTATTAATACTACTATTATTATTACTACTTATACTAATACGATTACAATAATCAATCAAATTTCTTCTCATTAATATTGATCAATTGCACTGGCTTTAAATGACCCTAAAACTGGTTTGAACCTAATGATAATGTTTTATTATTGTTTTTATTATAATGGTATTATTATTATTATTATTATTACATTATTGTTGCTGTTAGTTCTTTATCACCTCTAAATCTGCTGTTATTATTATCATTATTAATATTATTATTACATAATTGTTATTATTTTATCACTAATATTATTATTACCTGTTATTTTTATTATGTGTTTTTTATAATTATTAACATCATTATTAATTTTGCTTCTTCGATTTCATTTACTTGTTATCATTACTATTATTGCATTTTTTAGTAAAATTATGGTATTGTCATTGTTACTATTAATATTATTACTTCTACTAATACGATTACAATAATTAATAAAATTTCTCCTTAATAATATTGACCAATTGCACTGACTTTAAATCCCCCTAAAACTGGTCTGAACGTAATGATAATGTTTTATTATTATTTTTTATTATAACGGTATTAACACTATTTTTATTACTATTATTTTAATGCTGCTATTATTACGATTATTATTGTTGTTGTTACTTATTTACCGCAACTAGTTCAGCTGTTATTAATATCATTATTACTATTATAATTATTACATCTGTTTTTTTTAAAAATTATTATCATAATGTTATTAATTTTGCCTCTTCAGTTTCGTCTACTGCTGTTATCATTACTATTATCGCACTTATTAATAAAATTATTATTATTACTATTATTATTGTTAGTCATTCTTAATACTATTTCTATTACCATTAATACTACTTGACAGAAGTACAAATAAGATTTGTATTAGTAGTAAAATATTACTATCATTTATTGTATTTATTATTGTTGTTGTTGTTTCTTCTTCATCTACCGCTACTTCAACTGTTATTAATATTATTATTATGTAATTGTTATTATTAGATTATTATTATTATTATCTGTTTTATGATTATTATCTATTATGTTAAGTTAGAACATATGCTAAGTAGCATATTCTGTATAGTGGCTTATTATTTAATTATTTATTTATTTTTTTGCTAAATTATTAATTTAAGAAATTCACTCTGACACATGTCTGAGAATAACTGAAGAGCACGTATTCAAATATAATATTTAATGTAACCATTTAATTTCTCTTCATATTACTTACATTAATTTATACACTGACTACAAACTTTTACAGAGAAAATCATATCAATTAATATCATACGTTAAAAGATTATTATAACACATAAAATCCAAATTACATAAAAATAAATCACCGTGCTCTCGCCTGATAAATATAACACAAAATAATATTAACTTACCACCACCTTCGTATGGAATAGAAGCATCTCGTATCTCATCAGTCGACCAGCGGAATCGGCGAAGCAAGCCAAAAAAAAAAATGGCGGATCTGATCGATAGGATCACCACGAGGTCCTCTATCTGTCGCTGCTAAAACTCCAACTCACTGAAAAAACGTTTTCTTATTCCTTCCTTTTGAACTGGGGCGAGCAGAGGTCAGCTATCCTCGAACAAACACCTTTCAGCTCTCATTGGCTAAAAGATGTTGCTAGGCCGTTGCCATGGGGGCGCTAGACCCCCCTACAGCCGAGAAGGGGTGGCAAGTCACGCTTTTATTCTTATACAAAAAAAAAACTCTCTTTACGATAAGCTGAATTTGCCTCCGGGAGGTACATACCTTTCCCCCAGAAACCGGTACAAAATACAGGCGCGAACCCAACACACATACATCCTATGACATACACAACAAAGCAGATACACTAGAATGTGCATGGAACCGAATCAATGTTGCATCAAGACTATGGGACAATAAAATATATTTACAAAGTCGAATTCCATGTCACATTCCCCCCCCCTCCCATAGAAAAAAAACACAAATATAAAATTAACCATGTAGATAAAAAAAAAAAAACTCAATTAATCCAAATTAGGATATAAGACCTTGGACTGGGCCAAGGGATCCATATTACATGCCAAGTCTACCAGAATCAAAACCAGTTAATTTCTTGGAAAAGTTCTGTGAATATAGCAAAACAGCCTCGAGTATGAAACTCGCTCCTCAGAGGATCTGGCGGATCGGCGAAGATACTTCACTTGCTGTGAAACAGGATCATCGAGACCTTCTGTTGAGAAGAGAATGCCGAAGCAGTAACTCTGGCGACCTCAGCAGAGACTTGCATCAGGAAAAACTCCATCGGAATCCTCTGGATCTTCCAGGATGTAGCATCGTCCTCGTCGTTTCGATGATGCAGTAAGAAAGAAAGAAGATGATAAGTTGAATGTACAATTTGTATGTGGCACATTCTCTCCAGTAGTGTTAGTGCGCGGTATCATAACCTGCTCCTTGAACTGCAGCAAACAATTTATCCCAGACAGTGTTCTCTTGCAGCACACATGATTTGTAGAACGCTCAGCATGATAATAGCAGAAGCGCAAACAGTAGGTGGTGGCGGTGGTAAGTAATGGAGGTACGGCAAAAACACCAGGGAGAGCACAGTGGCCACAGTGAGCATACAAAATCATTACAATGTACAAAAGGAGGATATGCAAAATAAATAAATAAATAAATAACTAGATGTAGTTAAAAATTTGTTATTATTATTATTATTGATTATGGGCACCAAGCAGATGTACACAGTTCAGCTTGGTAGCTAGCTATGCATTTTTAATAATTAACATAATTACTGCTAAATTTGTTTCCCACTAGTAGCTTTATGTAAGTCATATTGAGCATTGACCAAGCCAGATCACAAAATTGCACAATAGTAGCAGACACTAGAGACAAATAAACAAAAAAAAAATTTTTTTTTGTTTTTGTTATGTTAACTAGCAATTAAATAGTATACTAGGCACCAGCCCACATTAGCAATATCACTAGACAATACAACAGCATGCCTCGACGACTCTACATGTAGTGCAAACAACAGAATAAAAAAAAAATTCTTGTGATAGCTAAACAAAATTAAATTCGTTGAAATAGCTGTTAAATTTTCAAAGTCCATTATTATTAAATTCTTTATTTAATTACAGCTTGTTGCAACGACCCATAGATAGACTTCACTAACTTAAAACAAACATGAGCCTTCGCATATGAATTCTGAGGCTGGAACAATAACTTCACCAATATAAACAAACACACATGATGTGGGATAAATTGGGTCGTGCATGAACACCAATGCACAATATTTGAGAAGCATTTAAAATAAGATCCTATCAACATAGATTCTTAATTAAAGTGACATAAATGATGTGCATAAAATAAACATTAGGTTATACAGAGCACTAGATATATATATATATATACAAACATGGGATTACACACACAAAGGAAAATTATTTCTGCATTATTGCAGAGAGATACATAGGTCTAGAGAGCTATGCATTTCATGTATCAAGGAACACACTTGACATAAATACATGCCTAACAAGTAAAGTTTTATGAGAAAAGAAAGAAGAGAAAAAAATGGTATAAGATTAACTATCTATATTCAATGATAAATTATACAATAGCTGGTCTTTTTGAAGGCACTCTACATAATTTTGATTGATGGATTTTTATTGGCTTAGCATTGGAGTCATTTAAATCTTGAATGAGAAAATTTTTGTTTCTAAATTTTTTTAGAATCTTATAAGGACCAAGAAATTTTGGAGCTAGAGCAGTAGGAGTGATAAGAGCCTTTAAAAACACAGTGTCTTCAATTTTGAAAGTTGAAGTATTTATATTAGAATTTTTTTCATTTTTACCTTCTAGAAACTTCCTTTCGTATTCCTGAACATCTTTGCGAGATTGTTCAATCAACTTTTGTTGTTTTGAAAAATATTCTGGATAATCCTGACATGTCTGCGGATCAAAATTAAGTTGAATGGTAGTATTCAGATCTCTCGCGAAAAACAATTGCGCGGGAGAGAAACCAGTAGCAGAATGGGATGAATTGTTATAAAAAAGTTTAAAATAGAGCAATTTGTCATCCCATTGGAAAGCATGAGAAGAAATGCACGCCACAGATTCTTTTAATGTTTTATGCGCTCTTTCTAGTAGACCATTACTTTGAGGGTAATAAATTGAAGCTTTGTTATGCTGTATATTTAAATTCGTTAGAAAGTTTTCAAATTCTTGGGAGGTGAAATAAGTCCCATTGTCAGATATCAGAACCTTTGGAATACCAAACAGGGAGAAATATTTATTTATAACATTAATTATTGATTTTGAAGAAATAGAATTTAAAAGTACAGCCTCCAAAAACCGAGAATAGTGATCGACAATTGTTAAAATAAATTTATGATTGTTTGTGGATCTTGGAAGAGGACCAACAATGTCAATGGCGATACATTCACCCGGAGCCAAATGAGATTTATTCATGAAATTAAAGTTAGAATTTAGAATTTTTGATTTATGTTTAAGGCACTGATTGCAGAAATTCTTGACATCTGAGAATGAACCTGACCAAAAATAAATGTCTTTGATGAAATTATAGGTTTTGTTTATGCCAAAATGAGGGCCATGGGCGGTTTCTATGCATGTTTTTATTAATTTTTTAGGAATAACAATCTTGAAAGATCTTTTTCTATTTACTTTCGTTTTCCTACACAAGAGATTAGAGTCCTTTTGAATGAAAAATTTTCTTTTGGTTTTCAAATCATCATTTACAAGTTTTTCTCTTATGTGGCTTAGCTCAGCGTCAAGAAGTTGTTCATTTCGGATATTTTCCTTGTCCAAATTAGTATTGACAGAGAATAAATTATTAATTTGCATGGGGGGTGAAGGAGAAGAATGAGTAACTCTTGATAAGAAATCTGCGGGATTAGTGACACCTTTAACATGGGAAATCGAATACTGAAAATCTTGTAAATATATTAACCATCTAGCAATTATATCAGGTTGTTTCTGCAGTGATAAATGATAAGTTAAACACTTGGCATCAGTGAGAATACAAAAAGGTTTACCATACAATAAATCCTTAAAATGTTTAACTGCAGAGTAAATGGCATATAACTCACTTTTCACTGCAGAGTATCGCCTCTCCGCAGGATTGAGTTGTTTTGAAAAAAAAGAAATTGGAAAAAAATTATCATTGTTATCCTTTTGCATGAGAATGCCACTAAGTGCTACATTTGATGCATCAGTGATTAAATAGAATTCTTTATCGGGATCAATATGATGTAGAGTGGGCTTGTTAAGAATTAAATTTTGAATAGATTGAAAGGCATTTTGGCAGTCAGCATTCCAGATAAATTTTTAATTTTTTTTTGTAAGATTGACCAAAGGTTGTACAATTTCTGCATAATTATTAATTAAATGTCTAAAGTAGTTAGCCATGCCAAGGAAAGTTTTTACATTTTTAATAGTTTTGGGAACAGGAAAGCTGGTAACTTTATTTATGTTGGAAAGAGAAGGAAAAAATCCTTCTCTATTTACCGTATAACCCAAGTAATCAATTTGAGTTTTGAAAAGTTGGAGCTTCTGAGGGTCTAAGGTTAAGTTAAAAGCTTTCAATTTATCAAATACCTGTTGTAATAATTTTAATAGCTGATGGATGGAATCATGGGCAATAATAACATCATCTAAAAAGAATTAAAGATGCTTGCCTGTCAAATCACCTAGGCATTTGTTCATTAGGGTATGAAAATATGAGGTGCTATTTTTGCTGCCAAATGGGAGACGAGTGGGTTGAAAATTACCAAATTCGGTCACAAAGGCTAATTTTTCCCCTTTCATTAGGATCTAACATAATTTGAAAGAAAGCACTTTTTAAATCCAGAACACAATAAAATTGATTGCCAGCAATTTTGTGAAGAATATCATTTATATTGGGTAAGTGAATTTTGAAAGCTTCCGATATATCATTCAATAGGCGATAGTCTACTACCATACGGAATTTTAATTCAGATTTCTTGTCATTAGGATTTTGCTTCTTCTTCACAAATAATACTGGAAAAGCATAATTAGAATTGGTAGATTCAATGATACCTGCATCTAACAGATTTTTTATTTCAGTGTAGGCAAAAGTTTTGGCTATGGAAGGAATTGGAAAGGAACGAGATTGTAAAGGATAATCATGTAATAATTTAAATTTGGGTTTAACTGCATCAGTAGCCCCTAGGGTGGAATAGGATTTAGAAAAAACAGCATAGTTATCGAGTAGCATTTGTAAAATTTGTGGTCTTTCGTCATCAGATAAATGGGATAATTCAAAGTCATTAGCAGCGATTTCATTTTTTCGTAAGGCCAAAATTTCTCCAGACTGTATATTATTAACTTGAAAATCAGATTCTTGATTCGGCTTAAAAACTTCAAGATCCTCCATTAAAATCTCAGCAAATTTGGTATCTTTGCGGAAAGAAAGTTCCTGATCTGTGCGATTTGTAACAAATAAACAGGCAATCTTTAGTGAATTAGGTGCATGTAAGGAGTCATCAAAATGGATATTAGCTAATTTGGATCTTTTTGATAGGATAAAATCGGATTGAATTTTTGACGGAATTTTTAGTTTTATCAATTGAGTTTCATTTGGGGAAAGAATAAGATGATGTGCAAGTTTGGCAAAAGAATTTTTGTTTTGAATGATATTTACATTATTAACAACAGGGAGATTTTGATCATCCTCAAAATTGAAAGATATTCTGCCAATTTTTAAAGAGTTGTTTTCAACATCAATGAGGGCGTTATTTCTTTTAAGAAAATCGAAGCCTAAAATAATGTTATACTTACAATTCCATGCGTATTTAGTGATATAAAAAGTGTTTTTGAACCAGCGGTCATTAATTTTAAAAGATAATGTACAGGCACTTGTGAACGGGATACTATTGTTGTTTAAGGTGTGGATTTTAATATTATGCGATATATAATTAATTTTTGTTTTTTGTTTTATTTGACTTATTAAATTTGGATGGATCAGCGAGATATTAGCTCCCGTGTCAATTAAACCAAGGGCCTGAATGTCTTGAAATTTAGCCTTAATTATAGGGAGATTAGCTTTTTCCGTCCCTTGACACGAGAGAACCCACTCTATTTGTTTGCGTATTCTAGGAAAAGGAACAGTCTGTATGATGACGTCAGAGCCTCCTTTCAATACCGGCTTCGAGCCGTTGTGGAACTTCGTTTCGGAAGCATCTTGTGAAAACGAGTTCCCTACGAGTTTAAATTTCCGTTATTTGATGAATGTTTCTTATAATTCTTTTTGCTTCCTGCGTTATAATGACTTTTATATCTTGGCCTACCCCTAGAATTTTGGAAATTCGATTGAAATTGAGGTTGAAATTGAGTATCAAAACCATTCAATG
Organism: Dolomedes plantarius; assembly: GCA_907164885.2. Classification (NCBI taxonomy): domain Eukaryota; kingdom Metazoa; phylum Arthropoda; class Arachnida; order Araneae; family Dolomedidae; genus Dolomedes; species Dolomedes plantarius. The sequence continues at coordinate 63,478,241 of OU015499.1, forward strand.
GTGGGTACATAGGGCGAAAGTAATTTGCAGATGGACCAGGTATGAAAGGGGTCGAAAATGGGGGAAAATTTTGGGGAGCGAAAACTTGTTGCGGTTGCTGCGCTGAGGATTGTGAATTGAAATGCCAGCAATCAGTGGTTTTGTGTGATTTTCCACAAATGTGACAAGAAATCTTTGCAGTGGACTGATTTTCGATTTTAATAGAAAATTCATTTAATCTGTCTGTAAGCTGCGATATTTTTTTTGATTGTTCAAAATTAAGTTGAATTAGTTGTTGAATTGTGGGATCCGTATTTTCGCTAGTCGTGCGAAACGCGTTTACTTCAACATCCTGTTGTTCATTAAGAGCTGCTTCAATATTTTTAGCAATTTTTACTGCCTTTTTAAAACTTTCCGGACCCAATTTTTTTGTTTCTATCCTTATATCAGACCTTAAGGCTTCTAAGAATCGGCCGAGTAACATGTTTTCTTTTAATTTAATGACTTCCTCGGAATCGGTGTTTGTGAATTTCAAATATTTGGTAGCCTTATCTTGAACAGTGTCTGCCAAATTGGAAACTGACTGACCGGGAGCTTGTTTAATATTGAGGAATTCCTCTTGCAGTGTCGAAAACGAAGGGGACTTGATAAATTTATCTTTTAAGGCCTGCACTAATTCCTTGTGGGTAGAAATGTTCTCAAATTTTGGGTCGTTCATAAGAAAATCTAACGCCTTCCCTGTTAAACGCGATTTTAAAAGAATGTATTTTTTTTCATCATTCCATTTTTCTAATGAGGCGATTTCCTCAAAATGATTTTAAAAAAAATTACAGTTCTCCTGTGAAGAACCACCAAAAGAGGGCAGAGAAATCATAATACTTGCTGGCGCTATTATATTTATAGTGTTTGAATCAGACGTTGAAGGTGATGGGGGAGGACTAGCCTGCCTATTTCTAGTTCTACAACCTTTCGACATGCTTAATTATTTCAAATTTCAGCAAATAGAATTTCTAAATTTATCTTTTGAAATGAATAATAAAAAAAAGAAACTAAACTCAATTTCATAATGCAATACATACAATTCAATAATTGAAATATATTATAAACATTTTACATACAATTTACTCAGACAATGTGCAGTGAATTATATAATTACTTTTATTCTTAAAATCCCAGAGCTCGAAGAGCCTATTGACGGCACCATATATTATGTTAAGTTAGAACATATGCTAAGTAGCATATTCTGCATAGTGGCTTATTATTTAATTATTTATTTATTTTTTTTTTTGCTAAATTATTAATTTAAGAAATTCACTCTGACACATGTCTGAGAATAACTGAAGAGCACGTATTCAAATTTAATATTTAATGTAACCATTTAATTTCTCTTCATATTACTTACATTAATTTATACACTGACTACAAACTTTTACAGAGAAAATCATATCAATTAATATCATACGTTAAAAGATTATTATAACACATAAAATCAAAATTACATAAAAATAAATCACCGTGCTCTCGCCTGATAAATATAACACAAAATAATATTAACTTACCACCACCTTCGTATGGAATAGAAGCATCTCGTATCTCATCAGTCGACCAGCGGAATCGGCGAAGCAAGCCAAAAAAAAATGGCGGATCTGATCGATAGGATCACCACGAGGTCCTCTATCTGTCGCTGCTAAAACTCCAACTCACTGAAAAAACGTTTTCTTATTCCTTCCTTTTGAACTGGGGAGAGCAGAGGTCAGCTATCCTCGAACAAACACCTTTCAGCTCTCATTGGCTAAAAGATGTTGCTAGGCCGTTGCCATGGGGACGCTAGACCTCCCTACAGCCGAGAAGGGGTGGCAAGTCACGCTTTTATTCTTATACAAAAAAAAAACTCTCTTTACGATAAGCTGAATTTGCCTCCGGGAGGTACATACCTTTCCCCCAGAAACCGGTACAAAATACAGGCGCGAACCCAACACACATACATCCTATGACATACACAACAAAACAGATACACTAGAATGTGCATGGAACCGAATCAATGTTGCATCAAGACTATGGGACAATAAAATATATTTACAAAGTCGAATTCCATGTCACATTATCATTATAATATTATTAATTTTGCTTCCTCGATTTCATTTTCTGATGTTATCGTTACTATTATTACATCTTTCAGTAAAATTATTATTATTATTATTTCTACTAATACGATTTCAATAATTAATAAAATTTCTCCTTATTAAGATTGATCAATTGCACTGACTTTAAATTACCCTAAAACTTGTTTGAACTTAATGAAAATGGCTTATTATTATTTTGAATTATAATGGTAATATTACTATTATTATTACTATTATTTTAAGGCTGCTATTATTGCTATTATTATTGTTGTTGTTGTTACCCTAACCCTTCTTTACCCCAACTATTTCAACTGTTATTATTATTATTATTATTATTATTATTATTATTATTATTGTTATTATTATTATTATTATTATCATCATTACATCTGATTTTTTTATAATTATTATCATTACGTTATTATTAATTTTACCTCTTCAATTTCGTCTACTGCTGTTATTGTTACTATTATTACGTCAATTAATAAAATTATTATTATTACTATTATTATTGTTATTTATTCTTAATATTATTACTGTTACTATTAATATTACAGTTACTATTATAATTGTTCTTTTTCTTCTTAGTATTATTTCTACTAATACTATTACAACAAGTAATAAAATTTCTCATCATTAATATTGACCAGTAGCATTGACTTTAAAGGATCCTAAAACTGGGCCCTAAAACTTGCGGTACCAGAATCTGTGGATTCGAATCCCACTCATGGCATGGACTTTCTTAGCCGTTCGCAATCGGCTTTATGCAATAGGTCCCGTTCAAATTAACGCTCGTATAGCAAAATTGAACCGTAGCGCTCCAAACCAAACCAAACCAACCCTAAAACTGGTTTTAACCCATTGGTAATAATAACAGAATTTTGGTCTCAAAAATGTTTAAAAAAATAATTTACATTCAAAAGTAACAATTGTAATAAAATAATACCCACACACTTAATGCGCGTGAAAATTACTCCGTCTATCTACTTCATTTCCGAAGGAGAATGAATAATTCTTTAGAAGTGAGCGCATTAGAACGATTCTTTGCATAAATCACACCCTGAAGGGTTTCTTATTGAATAAATATTCATTATGATGCTTTAAGTACAAGAAAATACTTACAGCCGTTTTCTTTTCTATCAGTATTCTGAAACATGTTCATTATTATATGTGTTTATTTATCTTAAACATTTCTTCCACGCAAATAAATCAGTTCAAAGAACAGATAAATAATTCATTGCCTGGGCGTTTTGAATAGAAATATGGGCGGTGGGAGGGGAGAATTCTTTGCTTAATCAGCGCAAAAGAAGCTTTGGCTGAAATGAAAACTTCATTTTAAATTAAACGTTTTTGAATTTTTTAACGATGCCTGCAGGCAGAAATACAATATCTATTTGTTAATTTTAAATACGACTGGAATGTTTCCGCTGAATACAAATTATATGCAATGACGTTATAATGTGACGTAATGATAATTTTGTTTGCTTTAAGGAGACGTCCTTTTATTAAACGACTTCAAAGAGTTAGGCGTTTTGAATTTTTGGTAGCAATTCATTTAGAAATATTGCATCAATTAAATCAATTTCATTTATTTAAATTAATTTTTATTAATTAAAATATTGAATTAATCATTATCCATATATTTCGTACTGTAGCGATCGCAACTCTGCAACTGAATTCCGCTGCAGACGACATTTAGAAATATTTGTTGCCTGGAAACTACGATGACCCGGTACGAGAGAAGCAGAAAAAATAATTCTTCTGCATTCTTGTTAAGTTCTTGGCTTCGTTATTTTTGGTATCCATGTTATTCTTTAATTTGTACGAGTCATATTTTCAGTGTTAAATTCATGTAATAAGTATTTTATTTTTCACATTTAAATTGTGATAATGTGCTTTGGTTTTGTGGCATATAAAAACAATCCTTGAATTTACTGCTATCCAGACACTACCACAAAATGGCGACTTCTACAGTTCCAAATTCTAAAGTTTTGATTCTGTGGTCCATCACAGATTGTACGCTTATCGTAGAGTATTGCGATATTTGTAAAAATTTGACAATCCCCTAGTAACACAACTACACCAGACTGACGTTGGTTTACCGAGGCTATCTGAAGACGCCATGTCCACGACCATAATGGTCGAGCCGACGCCAGTTGCGACAGAAGACGTACAACTGCGCCAACGGATTCGTCGTCGGACCGACGTCGCCATGCGTAAGGGCCTGTTCACATAGGAGTCCGTTGCGTTGCGTTAAGGAAAAGATGACGTTACGACGAAAATAAACCAATCATAGGCCTCCAAACGATTAGCGATGAAATTTTTAAGGCCTATGATTGGTTTATTTTCGTCTCAACGTCATCTTTTCCTTAACGCAACGCAACGGACTCCTATGTGAACAGGCCCTAACTGACGATAGCGTTGGGTGATTCCTAAAGCCACAAATTAAGTTTTTTTTTCTTTTCCAATTAAAAATCTGAAAGCTAAGAAGATATAATAAATTATAAATAGGGGAAGGTGGGGTAAGATGACGAACTTAAGCTTCAAATATTTTTCCTGAATTCAATAAGTGGTTTAAAAACCTGAAATTTACAGAAAGACTTCTTTCAACCTTTATCTTTTATAAAAAAAAATTGAAACGATTACATCTCCTCTTGGAAGAGGGTAAAATATTCCCTTTCCCCCAAGAAAGTAATTTCCGTCATCTTACCCATTAGGTGAGGTAAGATGACGAAGGGCGGTGGGTAAGATGACGAATCGGTAACAATATAAATCAAGATATAAAGGTTTATTTTAAAAAATGCAGAGAAACAATTTCACTTAGGTACTTGGTGAAAAAGGCACAGATAACACTAAAAATACAATGACAGATTACCCATAATGAAACAAAGACTTAAAGAATTAGATACAAAAATTAAGAAAAAACATAGGTAATACAGTTCATATACAAATACGCTTCATTATCATCCCAGCCGGAACATTGAGCACGTGCCCAAGATTTGCACCTGAAGCACTGATACCATAATTCGTCCTTTCCTTCCTCCTAGCAAATAATGCAGTCTTTTTCCAATAATGTTTTAGTATCATAGTCGTAGTCCTCCACATATGGAACTTCTTCTTGTGATGACTCATCAGATGACCAGTAATCCTGTTGACGAATTCTAGTTTTCCTTCTTTTTTTAAGTTTTTGGTAAACATTTAGCTTTCTTTAACGCTAATGTTTCAGCTTTCCTTTTCAATCTTTCCTGTCGTTTCAGTTCCATCAATTGTTTTCTTTTCTTCTTTTTTTTCAAGAGCTTGTTTTGCAGGAGATCCAGAAATGTGGTAAGAAGGCAGTTTCTTCCTTGGTTTCCTGGTTGTTTTCTTGCTGGCCATCGGAAGTAGAGGAAGAGCTGAGGAAGTTGATGGCTGTGGAGATAGGGTTGATGAAATGGTAGGTTCGGCAGGAAATGCCAATGAAATGTGCTACTGACAAAATGGTAGGATAATCTGATTGGTTGTTTTCAACAACAGCAGTGGTGTATGAAGCGTGAAAATCTTCGTCTGTGAAAATATTGCTGTCTAGAGGCTAAAAGCCAGTAGCTCTGAATCCGTTCACAGCAATCTGGTCAGTACTAATTCTAAGGTAGGCTCCTCGTCATCTTACCACACATCGCCATTTTCGATTTCAAGTTGTTTATCAGTATCCAAGATTATCATAAATAAACTATAACATACATGATTTTTAACATTACGAGTTGTATTTTGAGAGAGAAAAATGGAGGATAAAAAATAACTTAGTGTAGTCGGGTAATTCCTTGCGCTGTGAAGTCCAAAATTTACAAACACAGATTAAAGAAATACATTTGAGTCGCCACTACTCACAAAACAATCTCAACTTATATTTCTCGTAGTGGGCGTCATAACCCAATACTAGAGTCTTAAGAATTGCCTGGCCAGGTGCTGTTATATATGATTGCGTCGGATAAATACCGAGTTCGTTATCTTACTCGCTTCGTCATCTTACCCTACTTTCCCCTACTATCTTCTATATACAAAACAGTTCCGCAAGTGACTGACTGACAGACAACCCACAGACAACAGCTGGACATTAAGGGCTGAAATTTTGCATGGCGATTCTTCTTATAGTGTAGGGGTGCACTAAGATATATTTTTGAAAAATTCTTTGATTTTTTAAAATTAAATTTTTAAGTTGTTTTTGAAATATTCTTTAAAGTTTGAATTTAAAATAATAATTTCAGGGTTATAACATTTATATCACGTGAAAGATCCTAAATATTTCTTTAAAATGAAATTTTTTTCGAATCTTTACCTCCATGTTCTGATTTTTTGGTGAATTTTTAAAGATTAATTTTTAGAATTTAATTTATTAAATGCTGATCACTTGGTTTCTTTTTTTTCTGATACTTTAAATTAATTTATCGTCACGTGCATAGCAACGAAATAAATTGACAAAAAAATATTTGTTTTTCCTTCTAATACGGCAGACGATTGGACATCATCCAATAAAATAATAAAATACAGTAAATGAAATGTTCCTCAAACTGCAATATATTAACTGTACTATATTCTTTAGTATGTTCTATTAGATTTAATTTGAATATTTTCTTCTACATTATTTTGTCTATAAAATATCCGTTACGATTTTTTATAAATATATATATATATAATTTTTTTTGCATTAATTGCATACATTGACCGTTGCATTTAATTTGAATGTACTCCGTAGTGAAGTACGGGTTTTCAGCTAGTCTCTATATATAAAACAGTTCCTTAACTGACTGACTGACTAACTGACAGACAACGCACAGATCAAATCGCAGACCTAAAGGGCTGAAATTTTGCATGGCGATTTTTCTTATCGTGTAGGGGTGCACTAAGAAAGATTTTTGAAAAATTCTTCTTAGATTTTATAAAATTAAATTTTTAAGCTGTTTCAGTGACATTTTTAAAGTTTGCATTTAAAATAATAATTTGAGGGTTATAAAATTTATATCACGAGAAAGATCATAAAAATTCCTTTAAAAGGAAATATTTTTCGAATCTTTACCTCCATGTTTTGATTTTTGCTGTATTTTTAAATATTAATTTTTAGAATTTAATTTATTAAATGCTGAGCACGTGGTTTCTTTTCTTTTTCTGATTCTTTAAATTAATTTATCGTCACGTGCATAGCAACGAAATATTATTTTATTTCTTTCTAATACGGCAGACGATTGGACATTATCAAAAAAAAAAATATTATCATACAGTAAAAGAAATGTTTCACAAACTGTACTATAATAACTGTACTATATTCTTTTGTATGTTCTATTAGATTTAATTTGAATATTTTCTTCTACATTATTTTGTCTATAAAAATATTCGTTACGATTTTTTTATAAATATATTTTTTCTGTTTTTTTTACATCAATTGCATACATTGATCGTTGTATTTATTATAAATATATTTATACATATTTTTGGCATTAATTGCATACATTGGCCGTTGTATTTAATTTGAATGTACTCCGTAGCGAAGTACGGCTTTTCAGCTAGCAAACTTATAAAAGTTTGCAATAATAGGTAATATCAATAATCTCGTACCTCATTGTTTAGGCTGACTTTCCAAATATAAAAGTGTTACCATTCCTTGCATAAATCACACCCTGTAGGATTTCTTATTTACTAAGTATTCATTGTGATGCTTTAGTGCAAGAAAATACACACAGCCGATGAAAACAAAAACGAATCTAAAAATTTTAAGAAAAATAATTTCTTGGGTAGACGAGAAGCGAAAATCAACGCGGCTGACTAACGTTGGTATAGAATCTGAAAATGACTTCTGGCTTCAAGTGTGATTCCGACACCGACATTTGACCAATCTTTCCGACTTAGGGCAGTAGGGTTGGCCGACGCACTTGTGCTACTTGGGTCCTCAAATAAGGAGACTGAAACAAGTTGTCTGAAAATTTCACATGGGGTTTCTAAATTAGAGGTATTTTTTTAGGCACTGCTTTCAGTTAGCTACCATTTGGCATTATTTTAGGTGTTCTTTAGTTTTGGGCGAAATTCTGATGAAAAGACGCCCACTGTTGCACATATTGCTCATAAAAAATATTCCTAATTCTGCCAAAATTTGAAAAATATTGCTTAAAATAAAGATAAAAACATGAATGGCAGGTTATTAAAACTACAGCGTTTTTAAAATATGTTTCATTACGTTGTCATTAAATTTAGATGAAATAAGTGTTCATATTTCAATCCGTTGCCATTAAGATTAAATTGAAAAAATATCCATATTTCATTGCTGCCATCTATTGTCTAAAAGAGGAATCTTACATTTACCATAAATCCTTCCATTACAAGAAAAATAGAACCATATTAATATATTTATCTCATTCGATCTAATTCGAAATGACGAGAAATTTTCGAGGATTATAGGAAGATCATTTAACAACCAAAAGCTCCAAAATAATTACCTTTTTTTTGTTCAGACAATTTGCTTCTTACATTAATGAACAACAACTTATTATGATTCTTGAATTACTGAAATGTTTCAATAAATCATCTCCCAATTAGACTCTGTTTCTGAGAACTAATGAAATTAGCTTGAATTTTTATAACCTTGTTTCGATACACCTATTAAAATATACGATTCGAATGTTTACTTATGGAGTCTGGAAATATTTTTTTTCCTATTTGAAGTATAAGAATCGAGTAATGTACGAGAGTTGCGTCATTTCCGGCCATGAAGTTTTATATTAGAATACTCTATTTATAGCGGAGAAGCTTTAATGATTAGTTGTTTGACTGCAGTTAAATGAATACGAAAATCATTAATGTAAAAATCTCAATTTAAACTTCATAGACTTTGACGGTTGATCGATTTTAAGTGTTTCGGTTTCGGATTTAACGGACACCAAAAATTGCAGTTTTAAACTTCAATAATCGAATCCGAAAACCATAGAAAATTGGTTGTTATTTGCTTTTTTCGGATAATTTTTTTTCAGGGCAAATCTCTAAACGTTTATAGAAAAAGCATTAGAGCTCAAACTAATGCTCGCGCTTGGCTTTTTGTTTGTGCAATTTTTGTTTCTCCGAGAATCTCAAATTTTGCTCGCTTAAGTCTATTTGTTACTTCTCTAGACCTTTAATGTCAAATTAAATGATAAAATTTATCTATAAATCAACCAAATAAAAAGAATTGAATGTTCATATGACATGTTATCCAGATCTATAGACATAACATATAGATATAAATCTATAAATTATGTAAAAATAGAGATTCACAGGAATTATGTAACGAGGATATTTTTTAACATATTGTTACAAATGTTTTAAATTAATGTTTGTCTCTAGCTTAAATTACCATTAAAATTTTATTCTGCTTGTAAAATAATGCACTATTATCGTTTGTTCTATGTAAATAGCGGAATTAGCTACATTTCTGCTGAACTATCCATTTAACATAGGGTTCTCTAACATAGGGTTAACATATGGTACCTCGCCAAATTGGCGAGATATTGGCTTGTTGGCGACTTTTGCAGCGACTAAATTTTTGGAGCCAAATTTGGCAACTTTTTCAAGCCTGGTATTTTCTGGAACATTGTGGAAATCCCTAGGCCTAGACTCTCGAGAAGCTATAAATGTAGCCTCGATTCAGAGTCCAGGTATTTGTTTTGAATTGTGCTTGGAACTGGTCAAAAGCGCCTCTGTTAGCTGTGAGATTTCCTTCTGAGAAATGCTGAGATTTATGCCGCGATAAGTGCGACTCAGTGCCGCGGCATTTGTGTTGAGTTTTTTCGTACTTCTGTGATCTAGAGATTGTGTTAAAAGCACTGTGGTCAGTTTCTGACTATCTATAAGCTGTAGTAGACTTCCTGTTAATAAATTTGTTTTTATTCTGTCTTATTTATAGTCCATTCAATCGCCGAACCCGAATTGGGAATTATAACAAATAGAAACAATAGCAACATAAATGAATTTCTTAATTCTACAGTAAAAAATAACATTCTGCAACAATACGAGAGCAAAGAACACAATCATGAGCTTGAATTGATCTTAGACTGCAAAATACGCTGGAATTCAATTGAACCGATGACTGAGTAGCTTTACTATCGAAAAACAGCATTCGTGACAGATACAAGGAATTAGATTTATCTGATTTGTTAACAGAAATTGATTTCTCGATAGTTTAGAAAAATTTGATCAATGTCCTTAACCTATATTTGACCATCGTCCTATATATAAGACAGCATACATTTCTAGCTCATACTCATAAAATATTTTTTCTGTTGCGCTTGTTTTAGTATTACATTATTGTGAAAGGATTACTCCTTACACTGACTTAATTTTCAATTGTAAATTTTAAAACATTTATTTATTATGAATTTTAAAATATGCCAATTTTGAGAGTTTTTGTAGCAAAATGTATAAAATTAAGTTTAAAAAAATCGGATAAAGAAATATTAAAATTCTGCCGTATTTTCAACTCTGAAGATGTTTAACATTATGTTGGGTAAAAATCAAGAAGAAATATCAATAAAAACATCTTTTTTCACTTCGTTTTTACAAGCGTCCTATAAATAGGAGAATGGTCAAATCCACTACTACGTTCTTCTGCCATTCAGGCATACATATCTCCCCTTCGACAGAGAGTGGAAGTCTGTCTGACTATGGCATTCTTTTGTCTTGGCATTCGAAGATAATCTGTTTCTAGAGGTCAAACGTTCTATATTCCCCTCGAACAGAGAGGGAATCATTGTAAACCCTCGTTATTTGAGATACATCTTATTTTCTGGTGCATTGGTTACAGACTAGCGTCTAAAATGAGCCACCAATTTTTGAATGCTGAAGAAGCCTTAGAATATTTCTGGTCTTTGGATGATGAAATTTCAGATATTGAACCAGAAATGATAATCTTACCTCCGGATCCAGATATAATGAGTGATAATGAGGAAATAGATGAAGACTGTACAAAAATTATACACGTACAAATCATCTGCGACGAAATAATTTCCGAGGAAACAGCAGAAATGGTAGAAAGTTTAAATCGAAACGAGACTGAAGAAGTATGTATGTCAAAGCTGAATTGGAAAAATTCCATACCTAAATTTTCAAATGCTCCTAAATTTTTTTCTCAAGAGTCACGTCAGACAATTGTGGATTTTATTTCTTGAAAATCTCCTACAGAGCTTTTCGAGATGATGGCTGAAAAAATTATAGAAAAGAATGTAGAAGAAAGTAATAAATATGCTGGGCAGAAGAATAATCACAACTTTTTATTGAAGAAAGAAGAATTCAAACAATTTTTAGACATACTCTTTTACCGTAGATATGACATTTTGCCTCGTGAAAAGGTGTACTGGGAAAAAGCTCCGGATACTGGAACAAAACTAGTTAGTCGAGCAATGCCACGAAATAGATACTTTGAGATAAAGAAATATTTTCATTGTAATGACAATAGCTGTATTGATTCGGACCGTTATTACAAAGTCTGACTAATATATGACTTATTGAATGAAGCTCTACAGCAGTTTGGTGCATTTTCTGAACGTCTAAGTATTGATGAAAGAATGGTGCGCTATTACGGAAGACATGGCTGCAAGATGTTTATGAAAGGAAAACCAGTCAAATTTGGATATAAGTTGTGGGTACGGTCTTCTTATGATGGATATCCATTTTATATCATTCCATATGAAGGAGCGCAAAAAGACCCAATCGTATCTAGTCCAGAAAATTTGGGATTGGAAAGAAACAACAAATATGATCCTCAAATTTTTGAAAAGTAAACTGAATCAAAAGTGCAAAAGAACAAAGCACCATTATCTCAAGAAGTTGTGGAAAGATTGCTGTAAACTGTAAAAAATCCAGCGCAGCACAAAATTTATATGAATAACTTTTTTTTACCTCCTATGGCCTTTTAGTTAGACTGAGAGAAGGCAATTACTTTGCTACGGGAACTATAAGAGAAAATAGAATGGCCAAATGCCCACTAAAGTCAAGTAAAATAATGGCTAAAATGGATTGAGGTGTGGCAGATTGAAAATTTGATGAGAAAAATGAAATTGCAGCAGTTCGGTGGAAAGATAATAAGGTTGTATCATTGCTCCCGAATTTTGAAGCTACAAGATGCTATTCAAAGGTAGAAAGAAGAGTAAAAGGAGGCCGACAAAAAGTTGATATACCAGCATGCGTAATTTCTTACAATAAGTATAAAAATGGTATAGACCTATTTGACAATCATATGGAAACCTATTTTTCCTCTATACAAGGAAAAAAGTGGTATTGGACATTATTCTTAAATGTTTATGAAACTGCACTTATTGCAGCCTGGAAGACAATGAAACTCTTCTATCCAACAGGAGCTCTTGAACTTCTGGATTATCGAGAGCTACTACATTAAGTTATTTAGGACTGTCTATACCAAGGAATTTGACGGTTAGGCGATTAGGCACTCAACAAAGAAATCCAGATTTTTTGAAGCTGCAAAGTGAACACATTATTGTGAAAAACCCCAATGGAAGACAACGTCTTTGTCAACTAGAGAACTGTACAAAAACACCAACAACTATCTGCAAAAAATGCGATGTTGGACTCTGTTTAAACTGTTTCTTAACATTTCATTTGAAAGAAGAAGTTTGAGTACGAAAAAACAAAGATTAGTCTCATAGCAGTGGATTTGACAGTCGTCCTATATATAGGACGGCATGTAAATCTGAAGATAATAAAAAATTGGAAAGTTTTACAATTTTATATCTTTTCTTGTGTCTTTATGAAGCTATACCACAATTTTTGAACAAAAGAATAATTTTTTTTCAATATTTGGTCAAATATGGGTTAAGCCAATAAAATTAACGGTTGAGGCATTAAGCAGATCCGATGCCACTATTATGAAGGCGCAATTTCTTTTCTGTTCAAGAAATCGGAACAATTGATTAATGACATAAGTGCAAAATTTCTGTCAACAATTAAAACACGATAGAAATACAAAATATTACAAATTTAATAACTTTAGCAAAACACCTTCATACTCCAAATTAACAGCTTTCAAAAATTGTGTTGTATGATGCTAGAGATATGCTTAAAACATAGCATCCTGTCTATGTGCCTATCGTCACTGAAATAGATAATAATGTGCCAAATGAGGAGCCTGGCTCTAGCAATACAGAACATTTCAATCTTGTGCTAAGAAAAAGTTAATTTGGCTATTACACAGAAAGTAATGGATGCGGACACTGAAGATAATTTTGATCTTTAAAAGCAAGAGTTTGCATTACACAAAAGGACGAGCAATAAAAAAAAATATTATTAGCTAATGCAATTAAAGTACTGTAAAACCTCGTTTATCCGTCCTTCATTGATCCGGATCTCCGGATAATCTGGATCAGATTTGTAGATATTTTTATTCAATGTTTATATTAGACTAGCTGAAAACCCACACTTCGCTACGGAGTACATTCAAATTAAATACAACGGTCAATGTATGCAATTAATGCCAATATGTATAAATATATATATATATATATATATATATATATATATATATATATATATATATATATATAATAAGTACGACGATTAATGTATACAATTGATGTAAAAAAACAAAAAAATATATTTATAAAAAAATCGTAAGGGATATTTTTATAGACAAAATAATGTAGAAGAAAATATTCAATTCAAATCTAATAGGACATAAAGAATATTGTACAATTAATATAGTACAGTTTGAGGATCATATCTTTTACTGTATTTTAATGTTTTTTTGGATAATGTCCAATCGTCTGCTGCATTAGCAAGGAAAATTTTTTTTTTATTAATTTAGTTGTTATGCACGTGACCATAAATTTATTTAAAGTACCAGAAAAAGAAATCACGTGATCAGCATTTAATAAATTAAATTCTAAAAATTAATTTTTAAAAATTCACCAAAAATCAGAAAAGGGAGGTAAAGATTCGAAAAATATTTCATTTTGAAGGAATTTTTATGATCTTTCTTGTGATATAACTCTCTTTTATAACTCTCAAATTATTATTTAAAATGCAAACTTAAAAAAAGTTACAAAAACAGCTTAAAAATTTAATTTTTAAAAATCTAAGAAGAATTTTTCAAAAATCTTTATTAGTGCACCCCTACACTGTAAGAAAAATCGCCATCCGAAATTTCAGCCCTTTAGGTCCAGCAGTTTGGTTTGTGCGTTGTATATCGTGAGTCAGTCAGTTAAGGAACTGTTTTATATATATAGATAATAATTGATAACTATGATAGCAAGAACGCAACTAGAAGTATGCCAAATATTCGCTTTTTAGCGTGATTCAATGTACAGTTCCTGCACAGATTGTACAATAAATTATGGTAATAAAAGGCTTTTTGTTGAGTTTAAGAGAGCTTTACTAGACTTACCAATTCTTTGTTAAGAAATGACGTGAAAAGTTTATATTTTTTAATGTCTTGTAACCAATACCATGTAATTTTGTACTGAAACATGGTTCTTTATCGTAATAAACAGTAAGTCTGCTTACTTAAGGATTTTGTTTTGTTTATTATCCATATTACCCGGATTATCCGGATTGCCTATGGTTCCAGTTAGTCCGGATAAACGAGGTTTTACTGCATAAAGCAGACAACCACAAAAAGGAAACGAGCGTTTTCCGTCGCATCTGATTTCTGTACAAGAATGCGATCAAGACTATGAGACCATTAATTAGACGCAATGGTATTATTTGAAGAAAAACTGAAAATATTAATAATAGATCTCTTTTAATTTTTTTTAAATAAATTCATTTTATTTCAATTTAAAGTCATGTATTAAAACTTTATATCAACAATCTATTTCATTTTTTTATTTTACCTGCAAACTCCAAATAACTGTAAAAAATTAGAAACCAAAAACCGTGGGTGTTAAGAAATTCGGGTTTTCAGAGACCCTATTGATAAGGACGTTTACGGTGAAAAAAAATTATTAAGAACGTATATGTTAAGTATAATTCTACCAGACCCATTTGTATGCAATACGTAGGTGACTAAGCCTTAGAAATTAAAATACAGATCAACGTACAGCAAAACCTCGTTCATCCGGACTAACTGTGACCATAGGCAATCCGGGTAATCGAAAATCCGGATAATCCGGGTAATATGGATAATAGGCGAAACAAAATCCTTAACTAAGCAGACATACCGTTTATTATGATAAAAAACTATGTTTTGCAACAAAATTACATAGTATATTGTTTACAAGACATTAAAAAATATAAAAAATAACTTTTCACATCAATTCTTAACAAAGAATTGGTAAGTCTAGTAAAGCGTACTTAAGAGGACAGTGGACTTTCAAAATTGTGAAATTTGTCCAAAAATTCGATTTTTTTATCTTATTGAATTGTGAAACTACGGACAAGTAGGAATGTGTTGCAAAAGAATTTTTAATTTCTGCGATTGCTTTCCTAGTTATAGTCATTTGTATTTAATTAGATATTATGTGGTTACTAATAGCAATAACTTTAAATGTGTTTTTCTCAAAATAAAAATTTTCATGTCATACGAATATTCAAACTGCTCCATGCGCAATTCTAATTATCGTATTGCTTTGAAATTTAAGTTTTATATACTTAACTGTATATCAAATATATCTTATTGAAAATAATTATGCTTCGTAGCTCATAATTTCTAAATTTTGTACTTGAAAAGATGATTTATAGGTATTTTGCGTAATAAAAGGGGTGTTTTCACTATTATTAATTTTTTCTCTTTATATTTTTAATGAATGCTTAAAATAAGCAATAAGTTTCATTTTTAGTTCTATAAGGTATGCTGTAAATAAAAATTACCACATTATTTGCAAAAGAAATGCGCATGGAAAATTTTTAATTAGGCCAATTTTTTATATAATTAATAATTCATAATTCATAAATTATTAATATATCATCATTAAATTTTAACCACTTTTACACATGTATGGTACTAATCACTTATTGAAATTTCAAACAAATACATTCAAAACAAAAAAAAAGTTAGGTTTGAGGGTCAACTGTCCACTTAAACTCAACAAGAAGCAATTTATTACCACAATTTATTATACAATCTATGCAGGAACTGTACATTGAATCAAACTAAAAAGCGAATATTTGGCGTACTTGTAATTACGTTCTTGCTATCGTAGTTAAAAATTATTATCTAAAGTGAATATAAAATAAAAATAATATCTACAAATCTGATCCGAATTATCCGGAGATCCGGATCAACGAGGGCCGGATAATCGAGGTTTTACTGTATTGGCATACATGGCAATGCTTTATTAAAATTTCACACCATTTGAGAACTAATTATTTATGCATGAGTACTTTATTTTTAAAAAAAAAGTAACACAAAGTAGATTAAATTTACATGAAAATTTAAGTGTTCCTCAAAAGAATTTTTAAAAAGTTTCAGAATCATATGCATAGATAAAAGCGTACTTTTTTAGTAAAATTTCAAACCCTTTGAAAAAAATCATTTATTCATCAGTATTTTTAAAAAAAATAATTACAAGATAAAAAGAGCTTTTTATATACCATGTTTTTAAATTTTCTGTTGAATCATATAATCTTGACAATTCTATGTATTAATAAATACTTTAAAAAATTTTTTTGATGAATTATCCCACCAACTTGAAAGAAAATGGCATTAATTGGATGTTAACATGCGTTTAACTTTTCGTTCCCGTCCCGGCCGATAGAGGGCTGCACCATTCTACAAAACAAAATTAACTGAAAATGAATTCAAATCTGCTTAAAAATGGCTAAAAGTATCAAAAGAATGCATTGTCATCGTGTTCTGAGCTATTCTAATAGTTTCAAATGTCTAGCTAGTCGGGAAGTTAGTTAAAAATCGATTGCAAGAACACACAAACACACAAACAAACAAAAAAGCGAGTTAATAAAAATATGGAAAAAGTAACACAACTTAGATTCAATTTAAATTAAACTTAAATATAGAAAATTTAAATGTACCTCAAAAGATCTTATAAAAATGTTTCAGATATTTATGTAAAGATAAAATATATGTTTTTTTTCGTTGTAAAATTTCAAACCCTTTGAAATAAAATTACTTATCAGTATTTTATTAAAAAAATAACACAAGGTAGATTCAGTTTAAATAAATATTTAAATGTACCTCAAAAATTATAAAAGAAAGTTTTAGATTTCGATGCAGAGATAAAAGCGTTTTAAGTGGAATAATATTTTAAACTGGAATCTAAGCAAACTATAAAACAAGTTAACAGATTCTTTATTTTATTTTCATAAATAAAATTATGTGTTCCTTTAAATTTGTCCAAAAGTTCGGTAAACATTCAAAGGAACTTATTTTTTAAAATATTCGATACGAACTGGAGTAATATATCAGTCATCCTTTCTGAAATCTTCAGTAGAAATATATAAATCCTTTTTATTTATTCCCAAGTTATTAATATTATGTTTTTACTTATAACAAACAAATATTTTCCCAATTTCAAAGATATTTAATCTGATTTGCTTTTTGAGTTCATATTGTATTACGTTTTACTCTAACGAGTTGTGGTATGCTTTGCCTAACCAAAGTAAATTTTGCTATCAAAGAAAAAACATTTATATATTTTCTAAGTTTTGTCAAAAGGAGGTAGAAATATATTTTGATAAAACAAACGTTTAACTTCTTACCATGTTTTTATTAACTTGCTTTCTTGTTTGTGTGTGTGTTTGTTTGTCCAGTACAAATCTTGGAATCTATTTTTAACTAACTTCCCGACTAGTTAGACATTTGAAACTTTTAGAATAGCTCAGAACACGATGACAATGCATTTTTTTAATACTCTTAGCCATCTTTTATCAGATTTTTACCATGTTTTTACTAATTTCAGTTAATTTTGTTTTGTAGACTGGTGCAGCCATCTGTCGGACGGAACGGAAACGGAAAGTTAAACGCAAGTTAACTTCCAATTAACTTAATTTTCTTTCAAGTTAATGGGATAATTCATCAAAAAAAATTTAAAAAGTATTTATTAATACATAGAATTATCAAATTTATATGATTCAACAGAAAATTTAAAAACATGGTATATAAAAAGTTCTTTTTATCTTGTAATTATTTCCCTGTTTATTTTCTTCTTATGTCAACAATGTTTCTATTGAGGTGGGTTTTGCGAGAGGCTTTGATAAATTTCGTTTATTGACATTTTACTCAACATTATAGGGCTACGGCAATGATGCTGATATACCGACATCTATAAATTCGTATTTATTACTTAGAGAAATGATCAGTTACTTCAACTCAGTCTCTTAAAAGGGGATAAATTACCTTTAAATATGACTCATTAAGTAGTAATCTGTTTGATTAAAGAATGAAGCATACGGTTAAAAAGAAAAAATTGATTTAATTCATACTTTTCAATGATTCAGTTCGTACTTGAATGGTGTATATTCCTTACTTGTATAACTAAAACTATATATAGTATATATATACAGGTAACCCCGTATAACACAGAACTTCTATAGCACGGATACATTCTAAAACGGTTCGAGAATCGGGAACTTCCCCGTATAACACGGCACTTCTATAGCACTGATTCACTCTAACACGGTTCGAGAATTGAGTAAAACCCTCGTACAACATGAAATAGAACAAAAAACTATTCAAATCCTACTTTATCTAATTTGAAATTAGGGAAATCCCTGTGCAACAGCTCAATAAACGTGATAAAACTTTTAAAGTGCAAAAGATACCTCATTTGACATTTTTCATTAGAGTGTGTACGTACTATCAGATTTTTCTGCATAATTTTCGTGAACAATTAATACTTAAATACATTTTAATTGCATCTCTATTTTGGCTACGTAGATAAAAAAAATTCGGGTAAGTAGTACTCGGCCTTTTTTAAAGAAATAATAATTAATGAATTAAACATTTATATATTACATGATTATTTTTTGTCAAAAGGAGGTAGAAATATATTTTGATAAAACAAACGTTTAATTTTTTACCATGTTTTTATTAACTTGCTTTCTTGTTTGTGTGTGCGTTTCTTAGTGGTGGATTTTTATGAATTAATCTGCAGCCCTAAGCTATGTCTGGCGAAAATTTAAAAAAAATGTCCCTTTAAAGACATTTTATCTCTATGGAAACAAAATTACAAATTTTAGATCAGCTCAAAAAAGGCGAAAAGATATCATATGTCACCAAATCGTTGGATTTAAATGAAGCGACAATAAGGACAATAAGGAAAAATGAACAGAAAATTAGACATTCCGTTGCTACAAGCTGTTTTATCTCCTTAAACATGACATATCGTCCTACGGCAGCAATAATTGAGCAGATGGAAAAAAGACCTTAGCATCCGGATTGAAGACTGTTCAAAAATCGGATTCCATTGAGCACCGATATTCTTAAACACAAATCCTTGAAAATTTACGACTACGTAAAGAAAAATGGAGAAACAGCTACTTATCCAGATTTTGTAACCATCAAAGGGAGGTTTGATCGTATGAGAACACGCTTATCACTACAAAACCTAAAAATAGAAGGTGAAAGTGCATCAGCCGATAAAGAAGCCTCTGAAATTCATCCAAAGGAATTAAAAAGAATTATTTAAGAGGGTGAATATTCAACACACCAGGTTTTTAATGCTAACGAGACTGCTCTTTGGTGGAAAAAATGCCCAAGAGTACATATATTTCTAAAGACGAAAAAGTTGCGCCTAGTTTCTATGTATCACAAGACCGTGTAACATTACATTTGTGCAGTAATGCTTCAGGTGATCACATGGTAAAACCTACGCTTGTTTATAAATCTCTCAATCCTCGTGCAATGATAAACCTAAATAAGAGTAGTTTACCGGTATACTGGACAGCAAATGAAAAAGCGTGGGTGACTACTGAACTATTTAAGAAATGGTTTTTAAACTGTTTTGTACCAAGTTTGGAAAACTACTTAAAACAGATAAATTTAGATTTTAAAATTCTACATATATTGGATAATACACCCAGCCATCCTCAAGATTTAAATAACACAAATATCAAAATAATTTTTTCAAATACAACTGCTACAGAGGCTGTTCGCTACAGAGGCTGTTTTTTAGACGATTTTGGTAAGCGGTATTAAAAAATCGTTTTCTGCAAAAGAAATAATTGCAACTGTACTATGTTTTTAAAAGTCAAAATTATCGTCTGCGGCTTGAAAGTTTTGTTTTTATTCAAAATGGCGTTTTTAACAAAGCAGTGGTTCGAAGGATACATTTATGCTCTTTCCGAAGAGAAATATGCATACTCCGTTATCCAAAAACGATGTGAGAGTCATGGTTTTGTGATATCTAAAGCATCGATAGGTAATATCGTCAACAAGAAAGGAAAAAAAAGTCAAATTGGAGCCTCAAGTGGGACAAAAATTCCAAACAAGTATCCAAGGAAAAAACGGATATCTTCGACTATTGCAAAGGTACGTTGCTTAATGTTAAAAGAAAATCCCCCTAGACAAAGGACAGTTGCAAAATCATTAAAATGCTCGGTGTCCACTGTAAACAAAATGATAACGTTGATTTAAATATTAAGAAAGCGAAAAAACGCAATGTGCATCGTCTTCTTCCAAATCATATCGCTGAACGCAGGACACGCTGCAGAATTCTATATGAGAAACACTTATCCAAAGAAAAATGGAAAACAATTGTCACAATAGATGAATCATGGGTGTATTTAAATGATTGCAACAAAAAAAACAGCCATTTATTATCATAAAAGGGGAGACAAAAATTTAAGTACATGGTTCAAAGAATCGAAAGAAAGTTTTTCTAAGGGATTCATGATTGTTGCTGGTTTTTTTTATAATGGCAAGTTAAAAATAAAGAAAGTGGAAAAAAATGTCAAGATTAACTCCAAATACTATCAGGAACATATTTTATCGCCAATTTTTCTGAATGAAATACCATCGCTTTACCCACAGTGCCATCAATCTGTGAGACTCCATCAGGACAAAGCTAGCAGTCACACATCAAAATCCACTGTAAATTTCCTAAAAAAAATGGAACAAAAAACTGGTATCAAGTCCATACCCTTCACTGATATCCTTACTAAATCTCCCGATGTATCACCTATGGATTTTTGTGCTTTCGGACTTTTAAAATCTGCATTATCCAAACGTCGTCCCAAAACCCTTACAGGACTCTGGAAAGCTGTTCAGGAGGAATGGGATAGAATACCTCTTCTGACACTTCAAAAGGCATTATTATCCTGGAAATTGCGGTGTCGAAAGATAGTTCAGAATAAGGGATGTCAAATAGAACATTTAAAACACAAGAATTTTATGTAATTTAGTTTTGTGAATACAATATACATCGTCTAAAAAATGTGTGAACAGCCTCTGTATATTTCAACTATTAGATCAGAGAATTATAGCTGCATTTAAAACCAATTACATAAGAAGATCATTACAATGGGTTTCAAGCAAAATCGATGATGAATCTATGGACGTCAAGGAGGCGTGGAAACTCTTCATAATTTTGGACTGCATTAATCTAATAAACTCATGCATCAGAGAAATAAAACGGAGGACATAAAATGGTTCCTGGAAAAAATATGACCGGAGTCAATTGAAAGTGAAAATTTGATCGAGACAGCTGAAAACAGAATGGATGCAGTAGTAGAAATTGCTAAGTTTCTAGGAGGGAAAGGTTTTGCACAAAATATACAAGAATTACTGGTGGAAGAAGAAATTAATGAAGCAGGTTTGGTAGAAATGATATCTGGAATCCATAATAACTCTGATGATGATAGGTGAAGACAAAGAAGGTAAAAAGTTTACCCTACAAAGCATAAATAAAGGCTTAGGGTTAGCTGAACAGTTAGAGTCATATTTCTTAAATGCAGATCCTTCACATGAAAGGAAAACAAAGTTTAAAAGAGAATTTCATAAGTTGTTAGCACCACATAAGGAAATTTATAAAGATCTTTTAACTAAAAGCAAGCAATCTAAAATAATAGAATTTTTGCAAACGGTAGAGCTTGGATCTGAAGATAATGCATAAAAATGCTCAGATGATAAGGATATTTTGCCAAAAAGAAAACGCCCTCGGTTAATAGTGCTTAGTGATGACGAAGAAAACATTGTTAATATATATTACTCCTAAGAAAATTTTAATAAATATATTTGTCTTAGTTATGAAAATATAATAGCATGTTTTTAAATTTTTGGAACCTAACCCCCCTATTCGTACTAGTTCTTTGTTTCGTATAACACGGATTCGCACAACACGGCAATTTTTCGGTTAATGTGGTTCAAAGCACGTCGAAAGTGGACCGTAGATCAGTGGAAACGGGTCCTCTGGAGCGACGAATCAAGGTTCGCCCTCTACCGCTCGGATGGCAGGGTCTGGGTTTGGCGTCTGCCGGAGTACGCCTCCCACCAGAATGCATTGTGCCCACAGTAAAGTGCGGCGGAAGTGTAATTATGGTCTGGGGGTGTTTCTCCTGGTATGGACTGGGACCTTTGGTCCCAATTCATGGTAAGCTCAACGCCGATGCCTACTGCACTATTTTGGATGACAGTCTGCTTCCTACGTTGTGGCAGTTTTACGGGTTGGAACCATGTTACTTTCAGGCCAACAACGCCAACTGTCCTGTTGCGAGGTCACCATGGATTGGTATGAAGACAATTTGGTTAACCAAATGGACTGGCCAGCCCAGAGCCCAGACCTGAACCCTATCGAGAACCCCAGGGACGAGTTGGATCACCAAATTAAATGTTAAAACAACCGTTTAAAATCAGTGAAGTAATTTACATGTCTTCTCCAAGCCGAATGGAAGAAAATACCACTAGCCATCCTATAAGAACTTGTGGAAATCATGCCTCGGATGGTTGAGGCTGTAATTGCCTCTCGTGGAGGCTCTACCTACTATTGAACATGAGTAAATTTTGTTTTTCTTTTTTATCACAGGTGTCTAAATACTTATTGTTAGATAGTGTATATGCGTTTCTTTAAAGTTAGTAAGTCGGAGTATCTGTCGGGATGGTAGTTCAGCTCCAATTTGTTGGGCACATCATTAGAAACCATTCCAGCATTATTGCTGTTGCAGAAGTAAGTACTATAAGAGTAGCAAAATCTGCAGCAGATTTCGCTATACGTAGGGTTCACCACGATAAGGCCTGCTACGTTACACCCCCTAGATATTATGAACTAAAAGAAATTATATTTAAGAAAGAAAGAACCAACACGAAGTTAATGTTTTGAATATCAGTGGTTATCACATTTAAATTGATACTAATCACCGATTAATTGTTTGAAAAATGTTAATCTAAGTTCAAATTGGATTAAAACACATAAGTGGCCCTTCCCCCCCCCCCCCAAAAAAAAAATGAAATGTAAAAATTGTCACCTTTGAAATAACCCACTACAAATTTTTTTAAATATAAACTCAAAATATTTGTGTTTCTTGAATTTCATTTACAAATTATCAGTATTAGGAATCCCCAATGATTTCTGTTGAAAGTTAATTTAAATAATTGGCAAGAAACTAAAAAATTTATAATTTAGAAATAAAAAACTGCGTCTAAAGTTCTAGTATATTGGTCGTACATTCGAGATCAAAACAGAGGTCGTTCACTTCAGAGATTTAAACAGTAGATAATTTATTTTTTTAAAGAAGTTTTGTAAATTACTTTACATGTACAAAAAAATTCCTCAAATTACTTCAAAGATCAAAAATTAATTCAATTAAGAGTAGATCCTGGTACCTCATTAAATAAAAAGGTTAAAAAACAATGATTTGGATATGGAGTAACGCAGATTTTATTTAAAGGAGGGAAACATTAAATCTTTTTATAGGTATATTATTAAAAGTATGAAAAACGTATTTATATATTTCAGTGTCTTTTTCCGTTTACTGAAAACTGAATTCAGTAATTCTGCAAGCTTTTAAACATTCGACTGTTCATTGTACGTTTCGAAATTTTTACAGATTATTAATCGTAATTCACCTTTTAACGTAGGATTACGTTCTTCCATAACGGTCCTCCGGAAAGCAAAATTTAAGATGTCCTGCGTCGAGAGTTATAATTTTGGTGTCGCGAGTTATAATTTTAGCAGCGAGCCAAACACAGTCTGTATCGCCTGGGCAAGTAGTAAACGGTTAAACAGAAAAGTTCAAAAATTCGTCAAAATTTTGACTTACATATATGTATATATATATATATACATAAGTGTATATATATATATATATATATATATATATATATATATATATATATATATATATATATATAGATAGATAGATAGATAGATAGATAGATAGATGGATAGACAAATAGATCGTTAGATAGATAGATACATATATACATAACAAATACATACATACGTATAGGTACACACACACACACGCACACACACACACACACATATGTATATATATATATATATATATAGGTGTATATATATATATATATATATATATATATATATATATATATATATATATATATATATATATATATATATATATATAGATAGATAGATAGAAACATATATACATAACAAATACATACATACGTATAGGTACACACACACACACACGCACACACACACACACACACACACACACACACACAGACACATATATATATATATATATATATATATATATATATATATATATATAGATATAGATATATATATATATATATAGTTAGATAGATAGATAGAGACATATATACATAACAAATACATACATCTGTATAGATACATATATACATAACACATACATACTTATATACATACAAAAGAGGTAAGCAACGATAAGTAATCCTACGTTAATAACCCGTGGTTATAAACCCGTGGTAATTATAAACGAACGCTTACTGTATCGTGGAATTCAAATTCTTTAGGCCTGTACTGCGTTTTTGAATTTCATAAATTAGGTTCGTGTTAATAAAATTACCTTAAGGGGACACGTACCTTTTAAAGTCCAAGAGACTCGACAAATATACCCCTATTTTCCATCATCAGGAGTTACTAAAATAATTTATTCAGAAATATGACCATTTTACTGTGATTTAAACATTCTTTCTTCTTTATAAATATGGCTCTCTGTTTTTTTCTAGCTTGAAGAGAGAATTTTTAATTGTTTAATCTTCTAACCATTGTTTTTTCATTGTTATATCATTGCGCACATGATAACACCAAAACAGTTGGCTAGAATAACATGAAATTTTATACACGGGCAATATAAACAAGTATCATTAAAATGACCAACTGTTATCTCATTCCTGCCATAAAATATTTAATTACAGTAAAATTTATCAAAACATTTTTCGAAAATTTAAATTTAAAAAAAAAAACCTTTTTTTCTGTGAGTAACTAAGAAATTTGATTTCAAAGTAGTTCATTTTAAAGATATATCCTACAACATAATTTTGAAACTAAATGATTACAAGATAAAAAGAACTTTTCATATACCATGTTTTTAAATTTTCTGTTGAATCATATAAACTTGACAATTCCATGTATTAATAAATACATTTTAAATTTTTTTGATGAATTGTCCCATAAACTTGAAATAAAATGAAGTTAATTGGAAGTTAACTTGTGTTTAACTTTTCGTTCCCGTTCCTGCCGATAGATGGCTGCACCAGTCTAGAAAACAAAAGTAACTGAAAATGAATTCAATTCTGTTTAAAGATGGCTAAAAGTATTAAAATAATGCATTGGCTTCGTATTCTGAGCTATTCTAAGAGGTTCAAATGTTTAGCTAGTCGGGAAGTTAGTTAAAATTCGATTGCAAGATTTGTACTGGACAAACACACACACAAACAAACAAACGAGAAAGCGAGTTAATAAAAACATGGTGAAAAATGTGTATATTCATTAACGTACGGACGCAAGTCTGCGCCCATTTCCAATGAAAAAAACAATGAAAAAAACAATGGTTGAAATTTTAGAAAATTAAAATATTTCTCTTCAACGTAGAAAAATTGAGAGCCATTTTTATAAAGAAGAAAGAGTGTTTAACACAAAGTAAAATTTTCATATTTCTGAATAAATTATTTTAGTAACTACTGATGATTGAAAAAAGGATATGTTTGTCGAGTATCTTATCCTTTAAAAGGTACGTGTCCCCTTAAAAAGGAACTTCTATTTCCCGCAGCCCTTATTAGATAACACGCTCGAAATTATGTTATTTCAGACCATTGGTTCTTAACCTTTTTGATCAGGGACCACTTGTCAAAAATTCTCTGGAGACCAACGGCCAACAAACCTTTTGAAGGCAAAAGTGGCTTAAACTTCCTGAAAAAAAAATTTTTTATTTGTGATTAACAACTTTGATAAAAAAGTTACGGATAAACTTAATAACAACAATAATTTTAATACCAAACATGACAACCTACGAAAAGTTAATTATTAATTAGATAGTTGAGCATGCATTTGCTTTTTTCTTGCTGTATAATTGACGTGGCGCTGAGAAATTTTTACGACGCTACGTCTACGCTTCGCAAGAAAAATATTAGGCATTTTTAATCATAACTGAGATTATTTTCCTACTCGAAACGTCCGGAAACGGAAGATATACAGGTTATTTTTAGAGTTTGAACAAAATATTCGTAAACAAAAAAAGTCTTTTTCCCCAATTTTATAAAACTAGCCGCTGCGCGACCAGCATGGTCGCGCGTGCTGGTCAACGTCCTTCTGGACCAAAGGTTAAGAACCACTGTTCTAAATAGACTTGTTCCAAACATGAAAATAATACGATTATTGTGCAAAACAAAATTAATTTTGTTAAGTAATAAACTTCGTGGACCACGTTTGGTGTTCTCCCTGATAAAAATCCCCGTTCTCGAGAGACTTGTTCCAAAGATGAAAATCGTGTGATTATTGTGCGAACAAAATTAACCTCTCTCTAAGTAATGAATTTCCCGGACCACTTTTTGGGTTCTTCTGGACCAAAGGTTAAGAACCACTGTTCTAAATAGACTTGTTCCAAACATGAAACTAATATGATTATTGTGCAAAACGAAATTAATTTTGTTAAGTAATGAACTTCGTGGACCACGTTTGGTGTTCTCCCTGATAAAAATCCCCGTTCTCGAGAGACTTGTTCCAAAGATGAAAATCGTGTGATTATTGTGCGAACAAAATTAACCTCTCTCTATGTAATGAATTTCGCGGACCACTTTTTGGGTTCTTCTGGACCAAAGGTTAAGAACCACTGTTCTAAATAGACTTGTTCCAAACATGAAAATAATACGATTATTGTGCAAAACAAAATTGATTTTTTTTAAGTAATGAACTTCGTGGACCACGTTTGGTGTTCTCCCTGTTAAAAATCACCGATTTCGAGAGACTTGTTCCAAAGATGAAAATAGTATGATTATTGTGCGAACAAAACTAACCTCTCTCTAAGTAATGAACTTCGCGAACCACAATTTTTGGTTACTCGAACCATAGGTTAAGAGCCCTTGTTCTAAACAGACTTGTTCCAGAGATTGAAATCATATGATCACTGTGAAAAACAAAATTAATTTTTCTCGAAGTAATAAATTTCGAGGACCACTTTTAGTGTTCTCTCGGACGACAGGTTAAGAATCGCCGTTCTTGAGAGACTTGTTCCAAAGATGAAATTTGTATGATTATTGTGCAAACAAAAATTAAACTGTCTCTAAGTAATGAACTTCGTGGACCATCTTTTGGGTTCTTCTGGACCAAAGGTTAAGAACCACTGTTCTAAATAGACTTGTTCCAAAGATGAAAATCATATGATTATCGTGCAAAACAAAATTAATTTTTTTAAGTAATGAACTTCGCAGACCACGTTTGGTGTTCTCCCGGTTAAAAATCACTGTTATCGAGATATTTGTTCCACAGATGAAAATCGTATGATTATTGTGCAAACAAAATTAACCTCTCTCTAAATAATGGACTCAGAGAGACCACAATGTGGGTTCCCTGGACCACAGGTTAAGAACCCTTTTTCTAAACAGACTTGTTCCAGAGATTAAAATCATATGATAATTGTGCATAACAAAATTATTTTTTCTCGAAGTACTGAACTTCGCGGTCCACTTTTCGTGTTCTCCGGGACAACAGGTTAAGAATCACTGTTCTCGAGAGACTTGTTCCAAAGATGAAATTCGTATGATTACTGTGCAAACAGAAATTAACCTGTTAATGAGTAATGAACTTCGAGGACCACTATTTGGGCTATCCCGGACCACAGGTAAAGATCCCTTGTTATAAACAGACTTGTTTCAAAGATTAAAATCATATGATTATTTTGCAGAGAAAATTGATTTCTAAGTAGTGAATCTGGAAAATACCAGTAATGCAAAAAATAACTATTTTTAAATAAGTAAAGTAAAAGAAAAATTAATCCTTAAAAACAATCATAAAAATTCCATTTAATGTCATGGCTTTCGAATGATTAAAATGTCATAAAAAATGCATTGATATAAATTAAAAAAGAGGAAATACATATGAATATAAATACAATTATGCCTAAATATATCACTTACCCAGTTTTCAGATAAAGAGAAAAACTTTTAAAAACCTGAAGAGGGAATGATTATTTCTGGAATTAATAATACCCAAAGGGAGTTAAAGGTATCTGCCGCAATGTCTTTGAAAGTTCTAGGGGGAAAAAAAGATTTAATTAATTTTTTTCTGGAAATTAATTGAAAAGGGTTTTGCGTAAATCTGATGTTTTCACATTCCTATCTTTCATTCTCGCATTTTGTGTAAACTTCATTAGTTCGTTGATGAAAAAAGTACGAAAAATTGTATTAAAAATAGCTGGAGGGTATCCTAGCAATAGATCCTTTTTTTTCCTGAACAGAATGCGGTACCTTAAATTATTTTAAAATATTGCCTGAAGCTAAATCGATGCTGAAATTCAACTTTCTTTAGATTTTTAGCCCAAATCTTAAGTTATTTAATTAATTTTTCCGGATATTAAAAAAAAAAATAGAAAACATATCAGTGACATTAAATAAGCAATACCCACAGATAACACTGGATATTTTTAAATTTTAACAAGACAGATTACGAATTATTTCTTTATTATTGTTTAATGAAACTAATGTAAGACGCCCGGTGGCGTAGTGGTTAAAAGCGTCAAGCTGCCACCCCACAGGGCCAGGGTTCGACCCTGCGTCTGGACAAGGTCGACTCAGCCTTTCATCCCTTGAGTGGGTCGATAAAATGAGGACCAAGCATGCTTGGGAACTAAAATCTGGGGGTCCCGAGTCAGGTTTATCCCCTGACTGAGGCATATGCTGTATGGCACCCCCAGGTCAAGGAAGCGGAGATGGGCACCGCAGGCCTTGGTCCACAGCGGACTCTTGCGCCATGAGTTTAGTTTTAGTTTTGGAAAATAATGTATTCTTTGTTTTCTCTCAAGTCCGTTGTCGTTGTTGATTCTAATGCTTCCTTGAGCAAAAGTATTAAAGGCCAGGTCCATAATATAAGCTAGCGGTTTAGAGGGGCTACGTCCATATCCATGCACACCTGGGGTGCGGCTCCAGTTTATGTTGGCACCACAAAAGTCCGACTTTGACAGGTGCCACCTCAGTTTTGAATTACTGTCGTGCTAAATGTAATTAAATGCTGTCATATAAATAATTGTAGAGAAGCCAGTCACTATAATGGATTTCGCGAAGTTTTGTTATGGTTTTTAGTGCACCCTGGTCGGAATCTATTCCAGCATACACATTCCAGCTGTACACATAAGCTAACGGGCAGAGATCTGTGGTGCCGGTTGAGTTGCCACCGAAATTTTGAAAGAGCAACCCCAGGGGAGGTATCTTGGGGAATCGTACCCTCTCCCACCCTCTCTGACTTCATCGAGGGACTTTCCGATCTAAAAAATCTAATTACTTATATTCGACCTAGACAAGGAGGTAAAGGCGCTTTTCGAGATTCCTCGGCGCCAAATTCATTAACAGACGCCAAATTAACGCCAAATTAAATAAGACGCCAAATTAACAGACGTGCTACCACTAGGATACCTTGGGCCCTCTCTCAAGACCTCTCTCAGGAATATCGCTTGAACCTCCCTTGCTCGATAGAGGAAGAATGCATTTCCATCAATAAGTACATTCAGAAATGAATTCGTACACAGTGCAAAAAGAAATTGAAAAAAGCAACGGAATGGAAGATCAGTTGAGTTCGTTATATGAGACCAGTGAATCACAATACGCTTTGTCGAATCTCCGCGATATGTACTTTTGCAGTGTACTTCTAATTTTGTGATAAAATTGTTATAAAAACCAGTAAACGTTTAAGACGTGCTTTTCCGACTCATACATTGAAAATCAAAAATCTTTGTGACTGATCATTCCATCCTTAAATTTGGTGTTGAAAAGTGTTTAAGACGGTACAAGTATGACGATTTAGAAAACCGAACTAGAGGAAGGAATAATTCGTCAGAGACGCTTCTACGAGCTGAAAAAAGGGTAAAGAATGAAAATGTCTCAAATCCAATGGTTTCATGTTGACGACGATTTTAACATACGACAACGTTCATCCATAACGTTCCTTCATAACGGTCCTACGAAAAGCAAAATTTCAGACTGTAAAACCATCCGTTATGAGTTATAATTTTGGCAGCCTGCCAAACTCAGTCTGTATCACTTGGGCAAGCAGTAACCAGTTAAATAGAAAAGTACCAAAATGCGTCAACATTTTGACACACTCACACACACATACATACATATATATATATATATATATATATATATATATATATATATATATATATATATATATATATATATATATATATACACTGTTGGCCACTGTAAATGCAACACCCTGAAGGAAACATGCAAATAGCATGAAATTTACAACATGCATTAGCGGAGGTGAGATATGCAAATGATTAGAACTTCAGCGCAGACGCACATCACGCGCGCCTGTGGCGCCACTTCAAAGCGTTATTTAAGGCTTGGAGATTTCGACGATTTCAAGTTCGGCAATTGTGTTTTTCTTGTGGTTTTTAAAAAAAAAAAACGATCAATTATGCCTCGTCGAAAACAGCGATCATCTTTTGATCAAGTATCCGAGTTCGACAGAGGAAGGATAGTGGCCTACCGAGATTGTGGATTATCTTTCAGGGAAATCGGTAGTCGTGTTGGATGAAACCAAACAACTGTAATGCGGATATGTGATCGTTGGATGCAGGAGGGTACGACGGACCGGCGTGTTCCATCGCATCCACCTCAGCGCACCACTTCACGTGATGACAGGCAAATTGTGCGCATGGCAGTGACGGATCGCTCAGTCACATCACGAACCATAGCAAAGCACATGCAGTCTGTAACGCATCATTCAGTGTCTGCGCGTACCATTCGACGCCGTTTACAGCAGAGTGGTCTGTCCGCAAGACGTCCAATGCTTTGTCTACCCTTGACGCAGAACCACAGACGTCTCCGCATCGTCCAATAGTGCGATGACAGAAGGATGTGGACGGCAGAATGGAATGAAATTGTCTTTACTGACGAGTCACGCTTCTGTCTGCAACACCACGATGGTCGCATTCGAGTCTGGAGACACCGTGAAGAGAGGATGCTGAACAGGTGCGTTATGCACCGCCACACTGGTCCTGCACCGGGTATTATGGTATGGGGCGGTATTGGATATCACTCTCTCACACCTCTAGTACGCATTGCCGGTACTTTAAACAGCCATCGCTACATCTCCGAGGTGTTGGAGCCAGTTGTCCTTCCTTACCTTCAGGGCTTGCCCACAGCCATATTTCAACAGGATAATGCGCGACCACACGTGGCACGCATTGTCCAACGGTTCTTCGTCAATCGCCAGATTGAATTGCTTCCCTGGCCGCCTCGCTCTCCGGATCTTTCGCCGATAGAAAACATGTGGTCCATGGTTGCTCTACGATTGACCCAGATTCCATCCCCAGCTGCCACAGCAGATCGACTTTGGTAACGTGTGGGAGCTGCTTGGTCTGCTGTACCCCAAGAACTCATCCAAAGTCTCTTTGAATCAATGCCGAGGCGTGTGGCAGCGGTGATCTCCAACAATGGCGGCTACTCTGGCTACTGATTTTGGCAGGAACCACACTTCACAGAAGTCTATAAATTTAATCATTTGATACTTGGTCAACATGTTATCTACAAAATAAATTTTGTTGTGATGTCTATTGTCTTTCTTGGTGTTGCAATTTGGGTGGCCAGCAGTGTATATATCTATATATCAACGTCGCTAAAATCGGTTCGACGCCATTAACCACCTTCCAGACATCAGGTGATATCAAGGGAAACCATCGGAGACGACTGGCCGACGCAGGTATAAGGACCCGACCTCCATTAAGACGCCTACCACTGACTCCAGATCGTAGGCAGTGTCGATTGGATTTTTGCCGACCCCAGGCAAGCTGGAGTGATACCGACTGGAGGCCTATGATCATCAGCGATGAATTCCGATTCAGTCTCAATGCTGATGACCAGCGCATACGCGTGTGGAGGCGGCCAGGCCACCAGTCCGATCTCACATTTGTTGTCGAGAGGAATACGGTGATTACACACTGTGTGACATTGTAGGGAGCGATTTGTTGGGAAAAACGATCACCTCTAGTCGTCCTTCAACGCATATTGACAGCACGCAGTTACGTGGACTAGATTTTATCGCGAGTTGTACTGCCTATGGTATCAAGTCGCCCAGGTGCCATTTATCAGCAAGACAACGCTCGTCCACATACTGTGTGACTCTCCCAACAATATCTTCAAGGATATGACGTACTCCCATGGACTTCCAGGTCACCAGACCTCTCGCCAATAGAGCATGTCTGGGACGTGCTTGGAAGGCAACTGCAGCCGTCCCGGAATACTGGTGAATTAACTGCCCAGTTGCAAAGATTATGTCATGATCTTCCGCAGGAGGTCATAGGTGACCTCATTCATTCGATGCCACGCCGTGTTTCCGCTTGTATAGCTACCAGACGTGGATATACTACTTACTGATTTGTAACCATTTTCATGCCATATCTTCTCAATAAAAAGATATCTTCTTCTGAATTTGTAATCATTTGCTTATCTCCTCATACACTACATGCATGTTAAGTTTCGTGATAGTAGCTTGTTTCCTTCTGAGTGCATATATTTTTTGTGACAGAGTGTGTATATATATATACTAGCTGAAAACACGCAATTCGCTACGGAGTACATTCAAATTAAATACAACGGTCAATACATGCAACTAATGCCAAAAATAATAAATAAATAAATAAATAAATATATATATATATATAAATAAATAAATAAATATATATATATATATATATATATATATATATATATTTATAATAAATACGACGATCAATGTATACAATTGCTGTAAAAAAGACAATATTTTTATAGAAAATGATGTAGAAGAAAATATTCATATTAAATCTAATAGAATACTAAAGAATACAATACAGTCAATACAGTACAGTTTGAGGAATATATCCTTTACTGTATTTTAATATTTTTTTGCATAATGTCCAATCGTCTGCCGAATTAGCAAGAAAAAAAATTTTTTTTTTGTCTATTTAGTTGTTATAGACGTGACGATAAATTTATTTAAAGTACCAGAAAAAGAAATCACGTGATCAGCATTTAATAAATTAAATTCTAAAACTCAATATTTAAAAATTCAGCAAAAATCAGAAAATGGAGGAAAAGATTCGAAAAGTTCTCATTTTAAAGGAATTTTTATGATCTTTCTCATGATATAAATTTTATAACCCTGTAATTATTATTTTAAATGCAAACTTAACAAAAGTTACAAAAACAGCTTAAAAATTTAATTTTAAAAAATCTAAGAAGAACTTTTCAAAAATCTTTCTTAGTGCACCCCTACACTATAAGAAGACTCGCCATGAAAAATTTCAGCGCTTCAGGTCCAGCGGTTTGGTCTGTGCGTTGTTTGTCAGTCAGTCAGTCAGTCAGTCAGTTACGGAACTGTTATATATATATATATATATATATATATATATATATATATATATATATATATATATATATATATATATATATATATATATATATAACGCATAGATGCTTATATACATACAAAACACGTAGGCAACGATAAGTATTCCTACGTTAATAAGTTTCTTTAGAAGGGACTACCTGAAATAATACTTTAACTTTATTTAAGGCTGCTGTGTACTAACCCTCTTGAGTTCACTCACCTCAATGTTAACCTACGGAGAAACTGTGTCCCAGGATTGCCGACTTTCATTTTAAGATTTCTTTTTGCTAAATTGCACTTCGTAATAGTTTTAAACTTTGGGAAATTTTTCGTTTTCCTTTTAAATGCAAATTATATTTTAAAATTTAAATTATTTTGGAAAAAAATCTAGTATACTGTGTTTTAAACGCTCGTGAATTCCGTTGGTGGACGAAATTTATAAAATTAATCTAGTTGCAAGGTGCAGAAAAGTTCAGACTAACTGAAAATACCATTTTTATTGGATTATCAGCATTTATGTAGCTGTAAATAGTAGACACATTTCCTCCGTAGGTTGACATTGAGAAGAGCGTAACCAATAGGGTTAGTACACAGCAGCGTATATATGAACGCTCATAGTATAATCAATAACTTAAATTTTTATTTTCTTTAGAAACTGGATCAAAGTTAGGCACAGTTCCCCAGATAGCCGAAGGTAGTGAAAACTTGGTGATTATTGCTGGTGATATGACACGCAGGCAAGTAATTGGATTAAATCAAAAGTGTCAATAGTAGAAAAAGAAATTAAGTAGTTAATCTAAAATAAGTTGTTTAGTTTGTACGTTTCAAACCCTCTGTTAACAATTACAAAGATTCGACAAAAAATAGGTTATCTTACACATACCACAAATAGTTGTTTTTAAAGATTATATTTTTTAATGCTACCTGAATCTTATATTTATTGGCAGCAGTTTTAGAATCTAATTTTGGGTCAGAGGTAGCCACGTTGTAGGGTGTCGGCTTTCGGTACTGAGGGTGCTCGGGCAGAATCCCGACAAGCGCTATTAAATATCTTTGTGTGTAGACCAGATAGGGGCTTGTTAAATCCGGACCGGAAAGTCCTTCTTTGAGGTTAGTGGGTGGGGAAGGTACGATCCCCCCCAGATGTCACCCCAGGGGTGTTCGGTTGAAATTGAGGTGGCACTTGGCTAAGTCGCACTTCGACCCTTGTGTTGCGATTATAAAGTGGAGCCGCACTCCTCTGGCCCCTAGGTTTATATGCACCTAGTATGGAATACTTTCATCCAGGGGACATTAGAAATAGCAGCAACAACAACGTTTTTAACCATCTTAAGGGAAAAAAGGGTCGTTTTTTAAAATTTTCAACATTTTACTCTCATATGCAAATCTAGCAGAAAACCCGCACTTCGCTACGGAGAACATTCAAATTAAATACAACCGTCAATGTATGCAATTAATGCCAAAAAAATAAATGTATATATCTATACTTATATATAAAGAGAGAGCGATTTTGTACGTGGAGGGTAATCTTCAGAACCACTGTACCTATTTGAAAAATTCTTTCACTGTTTGAAAGGTACATTATTCCAGATGGACATAGGCTATATACTATGTATATCTGATCAGTAGAAATAAAGTTAGGGGCTTAATCCTAACAATATCCATTGTTTCCGCTACTGTCTTCTACCGCTTTTTGTTCCGAAGCTTTCAACGATCCTTAGCGTAGTGCTATCGCGGTGGTCTTCAGTTCTGACGCTAGCTGTTGGAACCTAGCACGCCTTTTTCTTTTAAAAAATTTATTTTAATTATTAACTAACGTAAAATTAATTTAAGGTATTATTTAGGTTATTATTAAGGTAAGAAAAGATTTACAATTTATTGGCTATCAACTGGAATTTTATTGGTATAATATTGTTTTCAACCCGGACAAAGTCGGGACGGGCAGCTAGTTTATAATAAATGCGACGATCAATGTATACAATTGATGTAAAAAAATATATATATATTTATAAAAAAATCGTAAGGGATATTTATTTTTTTTGGATAATATCCAATTGTCTGCTGCATTAGAAAGAAAAAAAAATTTTTTGTCTATTTAGTTCTTATGCACGTGGCGATAAATTTATTTAAAGTACCAGAAAAAGAAATCACGTGATCGGCATTCAATAAATTAAATTCTAAAAATTAATCTTTAAATTTCACCAAAAATCAGAAAATCCAGGTAAAGATTCGAAAAAGATTTCATTGTAAAGGAATCATTCTTGTGATATAAATTTTATAACCATCAAATGATTATTTTAAATGCAAATTTTAAAAAAAGTTACAAAAACAGCTTAAAAATTTAATTAAAAAAAATTTAAGAAGAATTTTTCAAAAATATTTCTTAGTGGACCCCTGCACTATAAGAAGAATCGTCATGCAAAATTTTATCCCTTTAGGTCCAGTGGTTTGGTTTCTGCGTTATATGTCATTGAGTCAGTCAGTCAGTGAGTCAGTTACGGAACTGTTTTATATATATATATATATATATATATATATATTAGAATGATTACCCTTCTTTTCTACTAGGTTGAAGACGCTTAGGATT
Organism: Dolomedes plantarius; assembly: GCA_907164885.2. Lineage (NCBI taxonomy): Eukaryota > Metazoa > Arthropoda > Arachnida > Araneae > Dolomedidae > Dolomedes > Dolomedes plantarius. The sequence goes on from OU015499.1 coordinate 63,514,873, forward strand.
CCAAGATAAGTATTTTCTGGAAGAATAAGACCTGTTTTTCAAAAAATTCTTCAAAAAATGCTAGCATTTTTTCAAAAGGCTCCATGCGCATTGCTTTTCTTCCGATTTCTTCTAAATTTCTCAGGATTATTAATTGAAGTGTTTTTCACAAAGCTGTGCATCTTTCTCTGACATCATAAATATTTTTTCAAATGTATAGACCATGAAATAAAGCAAAAACGCAAAAAACATAAAATAACAACACGCAAATTAAAATATAATAATTATTTATGACTTAAGACTAAGTCGGACTTCGACCCTTGTGTTGCCATTATAAAGTGGGGTCCCACCCCTCTGACTGCAAGCCAATATGGACCTACGCTGGAATACATTCCAACCAGTGGGTATAAACAACAACGACAACAACATTTAATTTTTCTTAAGTAAATTCAATTAAAATATCAATTTTTTCTTCATAGAAACAGCATATCGGGGAGACAAAACAAACAGTTTGGCAGACATTCCGGAAATAAAAGTATTAAAGAGCTGAGTTAGTTAATTCTTTGATGAAAACATCGAACTTAATATTCTAAAACAATAGTTTGCAGAATTTAATGTTTTTCTTATACTAGTTTTCCCAGACGATAAACAGGATTCATTAAAATAGGGTTTTCCGTGGTTTGTTAAAGGTGCCAATTCCAGAAATCTAATATTCCGTAGTATTCGGACCATAACACGCACCTGACGATAAGGCGCATCTTAAATTTATGGGAGGATTTTTAGAATCGAATATTTTGTATTTTGTTTGGTATATAAAGATATTATCAATTTCTTAATTAATAATGATAAAAAATGTATATAATAAATAATATGTATTGTTACGAATTTTATAAACATTGCATTTTGTTTCATTAGAATGGCTTCTATGGAAAGCTCCTACGTATTTAACATGGGAGTCTTTGAGAATCTCGTCAAATATGAGAGTTATCGCTAAACTGGAGATGGATTTAGTGACATATTTTGGTCGCCAGACTGGGCGATATTTCGCCAACTTGCCAACTAAACTTTTCTGAAAGCTTCTAGAAATAACTATCTGTGACTGACCTATAGAAGGCGCTTTGGGAATCTATAAATATACCTGACGCTGGCATTGGAATTCAGTTCAATTTCCTAGTGAGAACTGAATGTGATGTAACTGCGTTAATTGGCGTGTATTGTATTGAAAATGCTGGTTTCCTGACTCGTGTTTTTAGAATTTTTTTGCTGTATAGAACACAGTTGTTACGTCTTTTAAGTTTGAATTTGTGTATACGCCTAAAGCATTTACAAAATGATAAATTTATTTTGTGAGAACTGAAGAGATTCTTATTCAATCCTAACGAACCCAGGAAAACGGAACAATATATATATATATATATATATATATATATATATATATATATATATATATATATATATATATATATACACTGCTGGCCACTGTAAATGCAACACACTGAAGGAAAAATGCAAATAACATGAAATTTACAACATGCATTAGCGGAGGTGATATATGCAAATGATTAGAATTTCAGCGCACATCACGCGCGGACGCGCAGACGCACATCACGCGCGCCTGTGGCGCCACTTGAAAGAGCTATTTAAGGCTTGGAGATTTCGACGATTTCAAGTTCGGCAATTGTGTTTTTCTTTTGGTTTTTCAAAAAAATCGATCAATTATGCCTCGTCGAAGACAGCGATCATCTTTTGATCAAGTATCCGAGTTCGACAGAGGAAGGATAGTGGCCTACCGAGATTGTGGATTATCTTTCAGGGAAATCGGTAGTCGTGTTGGACGAACCCAAACAACAGTAATGCGGATATGTGATCGTTGGATGCAGGAGGGTACGACGGACCGGCGTATTCGATCGCATCCATCACAGCACACCACTTCACGTGATGACAGGCAAATTGTGCGCATGGCAGTGACGGATCGCTCAGTCACATCACGAACCATAGCACAGCACATGCAGTCTGTAACGCATCATCCAGTGTCTGCGCGTACCATTCGACGCCGTTTACAGCAGAGTGGTCTGTCCGCAAGACGTCCATTGCTTTGTCTACCCTTGACGCAGAACCACAGACGTGTCCGCCGCCAATGGTGCGATGGCAGAAGGATGTGGACGGCAGAATGGAATGAAATTGTCTTTACTGACGAGTCACGCTTCTGTCTGCAACACCACGATGGTCGTATTCGAGTCTGGAGACACCGTGAAGAGAGGATGCTGAACAGCTGCGTTATGCACCGCCACACTGGTCCTGCACCGGGTATTATGGTATGAGGCGGTATTGGATATCACTCTCGCTCACCTCTAGTACGCATTGCCGGTACTTTAATCAGCCAGCGCTACATCTCCGAGGTGTTGGAGCCAGTTGTCCTTCCTTACCTTCAGGACTTGCCCCCAGCCATATTTCAACAGGATAATGCGCGACCACACGTGGCACGCATTGTCCAACGGTTCTTCGTCAATCGCCAGATTGAATTGCTTCCCTGGCCGCCTCGCTCTCCGGATCTTTCGCCGATAGAAAACATGTGGTCCATGGTTGCTCTACGATTGACCCAGATTCCATCCCCAGCTGCCACAGCAGATCAACTTTGGCAACGTGTGGAAGCTGCTTGGTCTGCTGTACCCCAAGAACTCATCCAAAGTCTCTTTGAATCAATGCCGAGGCGTGTGGCAGCTGTGATCTCCAAAATGGCGGCTTCTCTGGCTGCTGATTTTGGCAGGAACCACACTTCACAGAAGTCTATAAATTTAATCATTTGATACTTGGTCAACATGTTATCTACAAAATAAATTTTGTTGTGATATCTCTTGTCTCTCTTGGTGTTGCATTTTGGGTGGCCAGCAGTGTATATATATATATATATATATATATATATATATATATATATATATATATATATATATATATATATATATATATGTATGTATATATATGTATATACAAGATGTATTACCCGGCTTCGCTCGGGATTCAGTTTCTGTTATTATTTTTTTTCAATGATAAGCCTCATGTTATGATGTTCTACAATTTTCACTAAAATTTTTTTGCGGTAGCAAATAGCATTAGTTTGTTGTCGGTGCTGTCGTTGTTCATCACTTTTCTCTCCTTTCGATGTTGAACCTCGAAGACGATCGTATGTTCGACGCGTTAAAAGTTCCTTCATCAGTCTCACTGCTTCGGATCACTTCAATTCGAATTCTGTTGCCTTCGATCTCTTTCGAACGTTTTTTCTTCAGATTCTTGTGTGCGTTTTACTGCATTTTGAATTCTGTTGTCTTCGTGCGCTTGGGAATGTTTTTCTTCAGATTCTCGTGTTCGTCTAACTGCATTTCGAATTCTGTTGGCTTCGCTCTCTTTTGTTTATTTTCATCACATTGCTCATTTCTCAACAATCTTTGACATTTTCCCCTTACTTCTGCAGTATTAAAAGTTGCTCTCCTTTTTTTGGGCATTTTAAAGCATTAATTTGCAGCTAGTCAATAACGCTTGAATGGATTTATTATTATAGAAAAAGAATCAATAATGTTTGAATGGATTGACATCACATTCAATATTAAAACACAGTAAATCTGATAATTACTATAGAAAAGTATATACACGTATATCATGCTGGGAATTCTTTCTCAAAACTAAATCGTCTGCTACGTTTCAATGCCACTTCCAGACTTTCTTAATTATAATATATGCGTATTTCATGATTGTAATTTTTTCTCAAAACTAAATCTTCTGTTATGTTTCAATGTCACTTCAGGTATATAAATTATCGTTTCAAGGCTAAACGCACGTGTTTCTAACTAAGTGAACGTGTCCTTCAACCGTGTTGACTGACACGTTGAAGACACGCAATCGGATGAACGGTACGGCACCGGATAAAATACGAACAAACAAACATTCATATATATATATATATATATATATATATATATATATATATATACCAGTATAGTCAATCAGTTCGGGGACTACCCTCTCCCCTCATGCCCGGTGTATGGAGGAACCGAAATAACGATGTGGTTTGCAAGTCTGGATATTTGCGTACGCGTGAGACGTCACATGACGCTTTGCACAACTGCTAAAGCCCGCAGCTCACCATTTGGCTGCAGACTGTCAGCCTATGATGTCGATGTAGCAAAATGTCCTTTTTGGAACAACGTTCCAACATTAAATTCTGCTACAAATTAGGAAAAACCACTGCAGAAACGTTACGGTTACTGCAAAAAGCGTATCGAGAAGAAACAATGTGCAGATCGAATGTTTTCAAATGGTACAGCTTGTAAAAAGAGACGATGTTGCAGATGATCCACGATGTAGGTGGTCAGTGACCCCACAAAAGGAGGCGAACATCTAACGGGTAGGAGCAGTGATTGTTTGGTTGGATGAAGTTTATTGGCGTAAGGTCCAGAAAGGACAAGCTGCGCCAAACACAAGGTAACATCGTCAACAAACGGTATGTACAGGTTCTTCGTCGTCTCCGGGAGGCAATCCGTGGTAAACGTCCACACGTTTGAAAATCCAACATGTGAATGTTGTTGCATGACAATGTCCCGGCGCACCGATCCCTGATGTTGCAAGAAGCCTTTGCTAAACACGGCACCACAGTTCTGCCACATCCCCCGTATTCCCTAGACCTCGCTCCTTGTGATTTCTACTTGTTCCCGAAACTGAAAGATCGCATCAAGCGCAAGCGGTTTGCAAATGCCGAAGAAGTGATGGAAACAGCGACAACCGCTTTACGACAGCTCTCACGCAACGGTTTCCAGGACTGTTTCCAGAAGCTATATCAACACTGGGACGAGTGCATAGTTGCGGAAGAACATTATTTTGAAGGTGATTGTGTTCACAAGAGTTTGTAAGTGTATTCATTGTTGTAGTAAATAAAGTCCTCGAATTTATTGACTGTACGAGTATATATATATATATATATATATATATAATAAAATATTAATTTTATTTTAAGATTACCTTCTGACCGTTAGACACACTCTAATTTTAAGTCAAAATTTTTATGTAAAACGGTAGACTTATAGTCTGATAAATACGATAAATAAAAATGTTGCGACATCAGCTACTTTTTCACTATTATTACGAGTATTCAGAATCTTATTGTTTAAGCATTTATCGAATAATTTTCAACCGGGAAGGAAAATTATCATTTAATCAGGATAATTATAATTCAGTATGTCATCTTGCAATAATCATCATTATCTAAGGTTTTGTTTGTGAGGTGAGGACTCTTGACATCGGATTTTTGAGGATACATTGTACTGAAGAGATGGGGAATACTGTATCAGTGCTTGGTTAAATTGATCAGAAGGTTAAAACTTTATGGAATATTTTCTTTATTGACATTACAACCTTATCCAGCATACAGCAGTATCGGTTTTGGCAGTATCGTTTCCAAATACAGCAGTATCGTTGTCAAAATTTCGGCAACCCTCTGGTGTGATGGGCCAAAATGAAGGAGGAAGGCAACCATCATTTTGGCCCATCACATCAGAAGGTTGCCGGAATGCACATCTCGCCAAACTGTTCGCTTAGTGCGATTTTGGCGATTATCACAACATCAAATAATACTAGAGAGATTCACAGATGAGGCCTCTCCACAAATAAGTTATTTGTAAACCTTGAAGAGAAAGCATTCATTTTTGCATCCTGTAACGGTAACACGTGTTATGTATCATAACACAGAACGAAGATGTAGTAGTTATTATTTACACGATTTACCCTTCCACGTTAGTAAATGATCCGTGTTGTCTTTTGTTGTCAATGTCCAGCACTGAATATGCAAAAGACTATTTTTTGCTTTTGCAGAAATATGTTTACTTTTATCCTAGAGTAGAGCGTTTTGTAAAAATTTCGATTTTTGTTCAACATTGCTGGGAAATTCGATTTGTCTTTAAACGCCCACACGTGGCTGCAAATCTTTCTATCTCCTTCGGTAAGCCTTTTTTTAGTCATCAGTCATCCATTTACATATATTTGATATTTATATTACGCTAGGGTATCTTGTTAAAATTTTGAATTTTTTCACATGGCTGGGAAATTCGATTTCCCTTTATCCTCCCGCTTATGGACGAAAATCAATCTATCTCCTCAGGTAATCCATTTTTTGCATTCGTCCGGGATTACTTCATATGCATTCTATATTAATCTTAACTTCTCCTCTTTGGCAGGTTTTATGCATTTCCTTATCTCCTTGTTCTGTTAATTTTTTACAACAAATAATGATATACGATGGTTTTTTTTCAAAAGAGATCTGGTTGACTGCACTTCGACAGTCACCAGTAAAAATTGGCTGAAATTCTGGATTATGAATTCCTATACCTTCAGCTTACTATTCAGATATACTTTGACAAGTATCTCATAACGAGTTCGAAACTAGGTCCAAGGCCTTCTGTAGGATGTAAATTTTTGCATAGAGCTCCGACTCTTTGGCATGCTTTAAGCATTTTGCTATCTTTATGAGCTGTAAATTTTGTATCAGAATTCTTGATAGACGCTTTTTGACTGCACTTCGACAGTTACCAGTAAAAATTTAGAGAAATTCCGCATTAGAAATTCGTTTCCCTTCAATGTATACATTATTAGCTGTCATTATAAACACTGTCCTCAAATTTAACTATTACCCCAGATGTTGGAAAACTGCCCTTATTAGTCTTATTCCTAAGCCTGGTGCTGACCACAATCTCCCTCAAAATTACCACCCCATTAGTTTACTGTGTTCTCTCAGTAAGATTACTGAACGCGCTATTCATTACAGAATATCTAAATTTCTTGAGGTAAATAATATCATTTTCTCCAAACAATTCGGGTTCAGATTCCAACGCAATTTTACCCTTCAACTGTTCCGAGTAGTGGAATTTGCCAGCGATAGTCTGCAAGCTCGGAGACACACTAGCGCTCTATTTCTAGACGTTAAATGCGTATTTGACAAGGTCTGGCACCCGGGTTTTATCCACAAACATATAGAAATTAACAGGCCTGATTCATTAATTCACATTCTCTATAATTATCTCCATAACCGAAATCTCACCGTCCTGATTAATAACGATCTTTCCTAGAATAATTACGTTTCCTCGGGCGTTATTCAAGGAAGCATACTCGGACCTACCCTGTTTAATCTTTATCTTAATGACATTCCCAGAGGAGTTAACACGCTTCTTGCTCTTTATGCGGACGACACAGCTATCCTCTCTATTTCTCACATTAGTTACCTTGCCAATCAGATCCATCTCATATTGACATCCTCGAGAGTCAGTTCACGCGATGAAAAATTGGAATCAACCCCTCTAAATGTCACGCGATCTTCTTTTCCAATCGATACTGCAATCCTCCTCGCCTCTATCTTTATGACTCTTCTATTGACTAGGAGACTACAGTAACATATTTTGGTGTTACTTTAGACCGCAAGCTGACATGGAATCTCCACGTCAACACAACTGTTCAAAAATGTACTGCTGTCAGTATGTAACTCCATTAATTAATCTACGGCCACCACCTGTCTATGAAAAACATGGTTCTCCTGTTCAAACAAATTATTCTCCCCGCTGCCCTTTATGATATTCTTGTCTAGTTTTACGCTGCCAAAGCCCACATTAAAAAACTGGAGGTAATTCAGAACAAAAGTCTTCGGCGTATTCGTCTCGCGATCCGTTACATGTCGAATAAAACCATTCGGCGAGACTTTGGGTATTTTAACTTTCACAGAAACTGCTCATAAAATATCTAAAGATTTTTATGAACATTTTCTTCATATTCGCAATGGAATTATTGAAGAGTTAACTGATTACGACTACTCTCTTCGTGCAAATCACAAGCTCCCTCGGGCGTGTTTATGGAAGAGCTAAAGATTTATCTTCTATCCTGCTTATTCCTAACTTATAACTCCTCCCACATGTATATTTATCTACCCCCAAGAAATTTTCAATAATCCGAGGGCGAATATCTTTCACTTTTCTCCCAAATAATTGTAGAATCTCTTATACCAGTGGTAGAGCACGCGCTTCGTAATCTTTTGGCCCCGGATCGATTCCCGGCGGTTGCATTTTTTTTCAATTTTCCTTATTTTAATCTTTAAATTTTTTTGTATTATTTTTAAATTAATTTTTACTTCATGAACGCCTGTGTATATGTATAAAAAAGTTCCGTAACTGACTGTCTGACTTACTGACAGATGACGCACAGATCGAACCACTTGATTTAAAGGGCTGGAATTTTGCATGGCGATTCTCTTTATAGTGTAGGGGTGGACTAGGAAAGATTTTTGAAAAATTCTTCTTAGATTTTTTTAAAATTAAATTTTTAAGCTGTTTTAGTAACATTTTTTAAGTTTGAATTTAAAATAATAATCTGAGGGTTATAAAATTTACATCACAAGAAAGATCATAAAAATCCGTTAAGCCTAGCAGGTGGGCAAAACCTAGTTCCAAAGCTACCTGTACACTGCAGATGTTATATTATTGCATTCACCGTTATAGACTCATTAACATGCAAGAAAATACATGTAAAATATGGCAATTTTTTTTAAAAAAGGGAACTTGTAAAGCGTACTATCATGTGTTGGCTTGCAATAACTTATTTTCAATCAAAAATATTATATCAGAGAGATCTAATTAACCTTTCGCTTACGGAGCCCATTTTTCCTATTCCCTCTTTAGAACGGGAAATTTCATACCCCCTTTGTAAGAACTGCCATTCAGGAGGTTTTATATATATATAAATATATATATATATATATATATATATATATATATATATATATATAAATATATATATATATATATATATATATATATATATATATATATATATATATATATATATATATATATATATGAAATGACCCGAATTGGGTCATCTCATGAAGTAATGTGTCGTGGGGTACGACATATAAAAAAAAAGAAAATAGAAAAGGTGCAGAAAAACCAATTAACAAACGGGATGGAAAATGGAATAGTAAAATGACGCCAGACGATACAAGAAGAATGTCGTGGGGATACGATATGTTAGGAGTTCAAAAAGGGCAGACAACCCAATTAAAGCGAGAAAGTCGGCGGTACTATGAGAAAATTGAAATGGCACTTGATCAGACAAAGGACCGGATGAAGGAGAAGAAATTGAAAAGCAACAATTAAGAGTCGAAACAACGAGGGGTATAGATAGAGGGGACATCGAGATGAAAAGGGAATTGTTGGCAAAGAGGACCCCACACATAGGAGATGTTCTGGGAAAACACGATTCCTAGAAAAACAGGGATGAGTCGAAGACGGGATTGTTCGAATATAAAACGCCCCTCACTCTGAGTGGTTAAAGAAATAATTAGGGGATGAAAAAGTTAGCGAATCGAAATGGAAGTAAAAAAAAAGGTTCAGCATGAGAGACGAATGAAAATGTAAAAGGCGGGGCGTTGAGAAGATAAAAAATAGAGAGAGTGAGAATATAAAATAATGATATAATTGATTTTGACTCTCAGACTTAGCACGCAAATAGAGAGTTGTAGCCTCGTAAGCGAGAAGTCTAAAGAGAATATATGGGAGATTGCGCCCCAACTTAGCGCATCGCTGTAAGCCTGCAACCCAACAATGAGAGGAGATTAGACGAATAGTGGAGCCGAGAAAGATTGCCTGACCCCCGCAAGCTAGCGATGAGAGGAGCATAGAGGAGCGTCGGAGCCGAGATAGATTGCCTGACTCCTGCAAGCTACCGATGAGATGATAGTAGTTGAGATACGGAACCAAGACAGAGTGCCTGACCCCCACAAGCAAAAGATGGAGAACCGATCCGGCCATTAAAGTCCGCCTATTCCCACGACAGGTAGAGATTCTGATAACCGTGTTCACCAGCGAAAGTGAATCCTGAAGAAAGATATCCCAATCGATGCACATGAATATGCCAGCCAATGTTCCCCTTCTGCAGTCTGCAAAAATGGAGGTAACCTTTCATTACCTATTGCCAAAACGTCGATAAAACCCCGAGTCTTAAAATATAGGCGGAAGTTAAGGAATAATATATATATTGCGCACTGAAATTAAATTAATTTAAATAAATGAAATAGTGCAGTCAAATAATTCCTTGATATAATGAGTATTTCCTTAGGTTCATAATTAACAATAATATAATTGAATGTATACTAATATTTGTATTGTGTTAATAAATTAATGTATTGTTTAGAATTCAGAGTAATGGTATCATTGCCTACCACTATACCCAATCACGACCCACCCAATGTAACTCTACCACATAATGCATCATCGTGGCCGGAAAATAATACAGTCAGTTTCAGGAACAAACTAATTTATTAAACAGTAAAGCAACACATCTTATTCCCTTCGAGTCAGCCCAGCGTCTCTCGTAAGAGCGTGAAAAATAGAATTAGGTCAGAGAAGTTACCATAATGGGCGGAGGAAGTTAGTATGTGGGAAGGCGAAGCGTTTACGCCAAAGTAAAGAAAGAGGGGTTACCAGGACAGAGATAAAGCTCAGAATGGGCGATTATAGGTAGTTAGTAATATTATCAGACACACACACACACACATATATATATATATATATTCATACATATATTAATACACACACACACACACACATATATACTCATTCTTGGGCCCGTATTCTTGGGATACATGCTATCCCAGCCTGTAAGGAAAAGGTTAACCATAATGATCTTAAAAAAAAACCTGAATCTTTAATGTCCTGCATAACTAACTTTATTTTGGAGCAAATTTTCTTCTTGATGTAAAAGGTATGTTTTAAAATTTAGGGGCAGATTCCCTGTTAAATTGACGTTAACTTTTTTTTAAATTACCGTAAATGATTTTACTTAAACATTTATGCTATTTATCTCTCTATTTGTTTAACTGACAAAATAAATTTTCACAAATGAAAATCGAATTTCCTTCAGTAAAAATAAAATCTAAGATTGAATCAAGGGATCCGATTTCACAAGGAAATTTGCTTTTTGGCATGAAACTTTAATGTCCTGCTTTAATGTCCTTTAATCTTTAATGTCCTGCATAATTAACTTTATTTTGGAGCAAATTTTCTTCTTGATGTAAAAGGTATGTTTTAAAATTTAGGGGCAGATTCCCTGTTAAATTGACGTTAACTTTTTTTTAAATTACCGTAAATGATTTTACTTAAACATTTATGCTATTTATCATTCTATTTGTTTAACTGACAAAATAAATTTTCACAAATGAAAATCGAATTTCCTTCAGTAAAAATAAAATCTAAGACTGAATCAAGGGATCCGATTTCACAAGGAAATTTGCTTTTTGGCATGAAACCAATTTAAATAAGATTTACTGGACTGAGTTAAAAAAAAATTTGAACTTTTATCTAGATTCCTAAACATGAAATGCATTTTATGCAAATCTACTATGAAACGCAAAACCGTTGAATTTGTGACTGAGATAATCAAACAGATAGCAGAGTTTATACTAACCCTACAACGGGCGCTCCCTGAATGGTTTGTTTTTACATCTGAGGTTTGAATGTTCTAAGCAGTTTCTATTTATAGCTACACCTTTTCTTATGCAGGTCTGATTTTCTGACCCTTGTATTCCTTTCCATTCATTGTTAGTCGGGAATTAACCGCAGTAAACCAGCGATTATACTGGATTACATTACGACAAAAGCAGGAGTTGATGTAGTCGATCATAAGTGCAGTTATTGCACGGTATTCCGCATATCACGAAAATGGCCAATCTCATTTTTATATAGGTTTTTGGGGATAACAGGAATCAATTCGCAAGTTGTCTGTAGATTCAATAAACCGGTCAGTTTTGAAATAAGGCGATTGTATCTGCATTCTTTGGACTTTAATTATAAATATACCTGAATATTATCAACATTTCGTATCTTATCATAACACGCAGAATTATTATTTTCCATTTGAAAAATAAAAGTTTATTACAAAAGGAATATTCAAGGTTGAAAGAGACGTTGCACTTTGTGCCACGCGCGCCTGCTGGTGTTCCCAAAAATTGGCACGCCCGCTGAAGGGTTAAGGTACACAGAATTTCTTTGATTCACAAAAAGTGACTAATTTCCATGAAAGACATGCTGGCGTTCATGAGGTAAAAGAGCTCTCCATTGCAGCAGTAATGATATTTTAAATTCTTTGGGATTTAATCCTAATTTAATTTCCGCCCAAAAATGGAAATACTCAATAAAAATAAAATGTATATACCATTAGAAGCACCAGTTAGACTTTTATATGCATTGAAACCAGAATAAGTAATTTCTGGTAGTTTGCAATTAATGTTAATGATGTAATGATATTCCGGAGAGAAATTTAAACTTAATTGCTGTTCATTAATTATTACAGAATTTATCTTAGTGTATTTTGAATTTTCTATTATGGAAATAAACGCTTCCTTTGTTCGAAAAAAGCATATAGTCGATAAAAAATAAAATATTTATTCCACTGTTGAACTTCTGTATTCAGAATTATACTTATTTTAACAAAGCGTAGCTAAATTCACGGAATTCGTTAAATAAAGCTGAATTTTTCATTATAATGGGATTTGATTTTTGTGACTAATTTATCCAAACATATTTATTTTTTTCCTGGAAAAAGTTTTGTGATTTCTCTTCAGAAATTTCATAAAAAACTTAATTATCTTAGTTGTAAATTATTTGATCTTCACTTATTAGAACTAAATTTTGAACACAATTCATTTTTAAATCCTGAATGAAATAAAATTTGCCTTTTCAAATTTCAGAGCGGAAATGATATTTACATAAATGTACGAAATATATTTACATTTAAAACATTTCAGAATGAACTTAATTAGCTTAGCTGGAACTTATCTGACGTTCATTAGTTCCGAATAAATTTATGTTTAACTGACTTTCAAACGTCTTATAATTAATCAGAAATATTTTTTGTTAGAGAATGAGATTCTTTGATTAAACAATTTTTTCTTTTCGAGTTTCTGTTCAAAAATTACATATTCTTAAGAGTGAAATAAATTTACATAATTCGTGACTTCTGTTTAAAATTTTCATATTGATCTGTATTAGCCTAATTGCAAACTTTTAAAGTTTTCTTTTTCTTAGTTCGAAATTAATGAAGTTCGATTGCTATTTGTTATTTTAGAGGCTGGCTTTTTTCTTCACGGCTGTGTAATTGTCATCGTAGGAACAGACATTTTTAAGCAACTAGCCGCTGCGCGACCAGCATGGTCGCGTTTAGTTTCATATTTTCTTTTGCAAAACAACGCAACTGAAAGTAATATATGTAAGGAATGTTAGCATTACCTGTCACCATAAATATACGTTGTTAAGGGGTATTCTCTATAAGGCTGATTCTAGAACATCGTGATAAAAAAATGTGAATTTCCATTACCTCAGAACAGAGTTCAAGATAAGACTGAGAAACCCAACATCAATGATTTAAAAAATTACATCCCTCTTTGTATGTACTATTTTTCAAAATTAAGATATCAATACTTTATCATTACAACAAATAAGAAATTGTTGGGGAAATATTTCATTATAGTGTTGATTACATCACTCTCTGTATGTATTACTCTGCACAATTCAAATATCTACACTTAATCATATCAAATAATAAATTGTTGAGAAAATTTATTCACTTATAAAATGGAGTAAAAATTCGGCAAGTACTGAAAAAAGTGTAGAAAATTAACTATTACTGGTTGTTGATTGCTATGCCGGCGACGGTTAAGCCTAACCTCGCGATTATTTATGCTCTCTCTTAATAAATTATTTCTTCTTCGCTTTCTTTCTTGAGACTGTTTCCAATTTTCACTTGATCGTGCAGCGCGCTTTCGAACATTCCTAATTTCAGTGCGTAAATTCACGTTGACACGCGGTTGCAAATTGAGGACGGCCACTAATGTTTACATCTGGTAGTGGCAGCCGTTGCCATTTGGAGTGTAGAAATATCGTCGATTTTTGTGCCGCATACTTACGCGTTTTATATATATAGATTAAGACCAGTCAAAAGATTTAAAATGGGATTGAGCTCAAATTTTAAGAGCCTCCTTCTAACGTTTCATCCATTTAATTTCATGCTTTTTTTAAATTTATTTAAACAAGAAATTTACAAACATCTGATGCATACAAAATTACAGAAAATACTCAAATTAACTTTCTAAATAATGATTTGTTTAACCCTCTAAGCGTTTGAAACGTATTTTTCCGTCACATAGTTTCAACTTGAAAAGATTTTGTTTCAGATCGTTCCATCCTTAAGGGGCTGGTGGACCCTTCAAAGCTATTTTTGAAATTTTAACCTCATATGAGATATGAAATTTTGCGTGTATATTCATTAAAGTATAACGAAATAAAAACCCTAATAAAATTTTATAAATATATTTTTAAAAATTTTTATAATTAAAAAATTGAAATTAAATTACTTTTTTTAAATGCTCTTTGCGACTCAATTTTTAACAATCCGCCTTAATTTTATATTTATATCGCTTATAAATACATTATGAACAAAGTTATGTACTATTTTGTATTTTCTTTAAATAGTTAATTTTTAGGAAATATTTTTACACTTATACTCTGAATTTTGGTGAAATTTTTTTACTTTTCTACATTTAAGTTAAACTTTGATAACCTGAATGACCTCGAATCCTAAAATGGATACATAACTTTATTTTGATGTATTACATGAGTCTTTATTGTAAATTTCATAAAATTTCGTCAAAAATTATGATGCGAGGAGCATTTTAAAGACTTGCAAATTTGGAAATTTTTCATTTTGAAAAAAAGCCTACCTTCAATACTTACTTTTCTAAAGCCACCAAGTTTTCATTTTACTTTTCACTACATATTTTAAATGCATTTCATTCCAATATTTACATGTTCTTAAAATATTAATACAACCCCCCCCCCCCCAAAAAAAAATGCCAATTTTTGTTCGATTTTTGGTAATTTGAAAGTCCACCATCCCCTTAACCCTTTCCTTACGGGTTGGGATAGCATGTATCCCAAGAATACCGCCCATGAATGAATATATATATAAATGTATATATATATATATATATATATATATATATATATATATATATATATATATATATATATATATATATATACTAGGGGCTTCGTCCCTAGGGTCGTTACGCTCGCTCCTCTGTTAGGGTCAAGGTCAAGGTATATTGAGTTTGTTGGAGTGCCATGGTCTTTACCTCCAGTAGCAAGATATGTACATCAGAAAATATGTGCTCAGCTGTAAAATAAAAAAAAATTAAGCCCTCTTCAGATAAGTAAAATAAAAAATATAAAAATTAAAAGAATAAAATTCAAATATTTAGAATAATTAGTAAAGATGAGCATTCCACCGGATTCGAACCGGGGACTATCACATAAGACCAGCGCGCTCTAGTACAGCACCAATCCTGGCACAGCAAGTTGAAGGAATAATTTGCTAATAGCGCTATACATAGGGGGGATTCTATGGCAATGCAGCAGCTTCCATCCATTTACTGTTGAAGTGGAATCACTGCGAAGGGGAATCATTGTTGAATCATCACTGTTTCAGCTTTAAAAATCGATTAAAAATCCACTATTTAAGATATAGACTTGAAATGAGATTTATATGAATACAAAAGCTTTCAGCTTGCAGATGATGTAAATATTTTCTTTGTAGGATAAAAACTCGAGGAGCATCGATATTATATCCACTTTGGGGACGATATTTCTTGAAAAACTGTGTCCTTTTTTGATGAAAATATTTGTCTGATTTTAAATATTTTTAAACAAATGAGGTCTAGTTTGAAAGAAAAATGTCTGTAGTCTTAGATTGTAAAAAGATCAAAATTCTATGATCATTTTTTGGCGAGTTATCGTAATCTGAAGATGAAAAAGTCAATATTTTCCCACAAAACATAAAAGAACAACTTAAAGTCCAACAAAGATGAGACATGTCAAACTTTGTTCCCCACATTTTTCTGCATCTATTGGTATCGGTCTCGACCCCATAACCCAAGCGGTTTCGGAGTAGATAGCGTGACAAGCTTTTGACAGCGGCGGCGGCGACAGTTACTTTTTTGTAGAATATATATATATATATATATATGTGTGTGTGTGTGTGTGTGTGTGTCTATGTGTGTGTATGTATATATATATAATCTTCTTAATGGCCGTTCTTACAAAGGGGTATGAAATTTCCCGTTCTAACGGGAAAATGGGCCCCGTGAGCTAAAGGTTAATTTGATGTTCGGAAATGTGTTTCAGATGGTACAGTTTTGATGCTTTTGAACACCATAGATGGAGTAAATCATCAGAAATGCTTTCTTCAGCTATGTCGACACTTTTGCGCTTTTGTGTTCGCTTTCGCTTTCGACATGTGGCACGGAGAGAGAAATGTGAGGCATGCTCAGAGCGATGCGTCACCACCTGCAAATTCCAGGACAGCGCATGCGTCGCGGTAGAGCATGCGATATCGCAAGCGTGTCCAACCCGAGTGGATTTTCTTGCGGAATTCCATGCGCTTTTCTATTCAGCAAGGCGGTTTTCAAGCCAGTGTTCAGAATGTCGCAGTCTTCGGAAGAAATTTTAAATTTTTTTGATGATTACAGAAATTTACCGGCATTGTGGGATGTCAACCACTCCGCATACACAAATAAAATTATTAATGCATTTAATACATTTAAAATAATTATTTAATAATAATTAATGTGTATTGTTTTAAAATAAAAACGAAATGTATTTTTAAAGAAAGCAAATTGAAAAAAAAATTTGAAAACTTGTACTATATCATTGAAATTTTCTTTTTGAAATACAGGGATAAGATTTCAAAAATATGCATCAGCTAATTTGTTATTATAAAAATACTGATTAAAAAATTCCCCATAGCTTATCATAGGAATTAAAGACCCACTTTGAAAAAAAGGAATAGATGTTTTAGTATTACAAAAGCAGGTTACAACCTAGATTCGCGTTTTGCGTGACGTAATTTTTCCCCCCATGTCATGCATTGCCTGCATCCAAATGCGTATGATCTTGTATGTATCATTTTCATCTGAAGCTAAATATCATCGACACATTTTAAATGTAGGCATTTTTTTGTCCATCATGGTTTTCTCGTCGTGTTCTTCATTTAACCCCACGTTAAAGAAAAATGAACGATTTTCATTAATAACAAAATATACTTCTTTACTTCTTACATATGTAGAAATTTTTTTTATTATATATGAAAATTCAAACTTAATTCTTCATGGCCCGCTTTTCTCAGAAAAGAAGTAAATGTCTCGGTTTAATTCTTTACTTTATATTAAAGAGATTACTTACTCTCTCTCTCTCTCTCTCTTTATATATATATATATATATATATATATATATATATATATATATATATATATATATGTGTGTGTCATTTATCTAAAGTTTGCAAATACTAAATGAAATATACTAATATATAAATGATATGTATGTATGTATGTATGTATATATATAGTATGATTAGCTAACGATTTTTCATGAATATTGTGTATAGTTCAAAAGTAATATAAATGTTCCTTTTATTCAGAAATAAATTGATATAAAAGTGTAATTTTACACTATATATTTAAGAGATAGAATTTTAATAAAAAGCAATATTCTACCGTTTTCTATTCTTAGTATTTGTTTGGTTTTATTATTTCATAAACAAAGCTATAAATTGTAGCTCTTTTTCTAATACCTTGGCATGTAAAAAAACAGAGCTTCTCTATATTCCGTATCACCAATTATTAATTTCTCTATCAAACTACATTGATGTACGTGCATAAGAAAAACCATCTCTAATCGATTACTGAGGTATTATATAAAAAATATTATGTTTAAATTTATATTATTTTCTTCTCATTTAGATCATTTTCCCCTGCACGTGCAAACACACACACACACACACACATATATATATGAATGATAAATATGCAAATAGAGGGATTATATATATTTATATACAGAGCACCATACCAAAATTGTAGTCTATTCTTTTTGCACATTCCTTGTTGTTTTACGTAAAAATAGTGATCACCTTATAAACTCCGCCAAATCACAAGAAACGCAGCATAACCATCCGTCTCTTCCATCTCGTGAGGCATGAACTGACGAACCAGTGTGGACAACAAATCGAATGCGTCTAGAGGCATGCCGGGAAGCATGGGCTAAAAGTAAGTTGAAAGGAAAGACGAACCGCAAGTCGAGAGCGAAATCGAACTCGAAAGCGCAAAAGTGTGGACATTGCTTTACAGATGGAAGAAAGAGAATAAACGAGGGGTACCCCTCGTTTATTCCAAAAGTTCCACAACCTTTCACGGTAATGTTTTTACGTGGAGGTTTT
This sequence comes from Dolomedes plantarius, assembly GCA_907164885.2. NCBI lineage: Eukaryota > Metazoa > Arthropoda > Arachnida > Araneae > Dolomedidae > Dolomedes > Dolomedes plantarius. The sequence continues at coordinate 63,533,206 of OU015499.1, forward strand.
TGGGTGAGCAGCTATTGCGCTATTCCTAGTCCATTGATACATTTGCTGCAGTGACAGGCATACATTGCCATGATGAACTTCCATTCTTCGATGAATTTATATGGCCTTTTTTTCTTTCACTACCCAAAAGACGAAGAAACAGAACTGTTACTCTTTGGTGCAAGGGCGCGGTGACCCAGTTGGAAATGGCGTCGAGCCAGTTACTTGCAAGTTGCTGGTTTGATACCCATCGCCCACAAAAACATCGACGTGTACACTAATGGTGGCTGGTACACTGAAAAAAATCTGTCGTAGCTAAATTCCTTCCAAATTCCCAACATACCTCTTGAGGTGCGGGGTCAAGTACTCCAGTTTCGTCACTTGACTCGGTTCAAAATTTCAGGCCCGGACCATAGGAGGTAAAGGTGGTCCACCTATTCAGTACTCCCATAGTGAAGTTGCTAGCAATTCTGCGGTGTATATGGCGTCACGATAGTGTCCAAAACCGTCTGGCGCATTGGTAAAAATAATACTCTTTGGTGCATGTTGCGGCCGATGCCGCCATCTTTTTACTCAACATTACTCCAGCTCTTACGGTCCCCAGCGGCTTTACAATGACACGCATTGACCTTCCCCTGCTATAAAAATTTATATTTGTAAAGATGGCATCAGTAAAAGGGTGACAATATTTTATTTTCCAGTTCTAGAACTTTGTATGAGGTCGTGCAGTTTTCAGCGAGTGATTTGCCCATCCATCATTTTAAGAAGAAAATGGTTTTGAACCACGTGGCTGCACGTGCCACTAGAGAGTGCAATTAATCTTCTAAAAACTGATTAAAAGAAAATATATTCTCTACGAGTGAATACCTTTCCCACGTGGAGTATAGACATTTGCGAGTATGCATAATGAATAGTTTTGCCGCAGATGCAAAGGGATTGATAAATCCAGATATTTTTCACCTCTTTAGACAAAGATGTGATGCCAGCGTATTCTTCCATTTGTGATCTCTTCTTCTTTTGTAATAAATGTGTTATTTAATCGGAAAGTGTAAGGAAAGTAAATTCTTGTTCTATTTTTTAACGCAATGTATTACCCTTTTCGAATCACGACCACTACACCGCTCCCTTCTTTTTTCTTCCAATGTTATCCCAAATGTCTTATTGTGCTGAAACAATTACCATTCAAAAAACATTTAAGCTCTATAAAAAAAGGGGGAGGGGTTTCAATTTTTAAAATTTTTTCACTACTGCAAATTTAAATAGTAAATGAATATGCCCTTACAATGTCTAATACATTTGCATAAAGTCTGTGTGAGATATGTTTTGTTGTTTGTTGTTTGTAATGTCCGTGGCCTGAAAAATCCAAACCAAGTGAGTTCAAGGCTGACGGAGGGACTTTCTGGCCTACGAATTTAACGTGCTGTGACGTAGGTAGTAATAACGACAAGCATTTCGCTTCAATTACTTTACTACGCCACCTAAAACACTTACAACTACAACTACAAAAAGCAAATATATACAGCGAGTTAGAATTTACATGTTAGAGATGTCAGGACGGCTCGGGTTCACAGCCAACTCTGGCCTACAGACGGCCTCTCGGACCAGAGAGCTCCGTCTCTCTCACACTCAAAAACAGCTCTCTCCGTCTCTCAAAAACAGATCTCTCTCCGGAGTATTGGAGGGTCTTCTTTTTATACGTCGGAGAATTCAAAAGCGTTCTCCGGCGTTTTAAGTGCGCGTAAGTGTCCAAAGTTTATGAGATTCCACATGTCGCTATAGTGTCAAAATCCTGGAGAGCCCTCGAACCACTCAGGTATTTATTACTTGTATAACGTCAAAAATCGCACATTACACAAAATCTATGGCCTCTTATCCGAGAGTTTATGAGACCGCTCAGTTTAACATTTCGCCGATAGATGACAAGTTCATGCTGAGGGGTAGGAACGAGCAACACAGACTTATATAATTACAAGTTCGTGGAGTAATGGAGACAACGTCACAACTCCTCCCCTCTTTATAAGAATTTTTCCTCGGAAAAATTCCATCCTAGAGACACTCCATTTAAATTCAGAGTTATTGCATATAAGTACAAAGCCATAATTTTGTCTTCAAATGTTAACAATTTTAACGTTATGACCTTCTGAAAAGTGCTAGAGAGAAATCCAATTCACAGACGATAATAAACACACATTTTCATAATTTCTCATATTCCTCAACTAACACTTAATTTCATGTCTAATACAATAACTCCATTTCATGTCTAATACAATTATAACTGAGTATTAACAAGTAAGTATAACATACAACATTCTTTAAATCTACTCTTTTATCTAAACATTTGGCATACAACATAAAAAACTTCTTATACAGCAAAATATCAAAATTCTCATACATTTTATGCTTTCTAAACCCTTGAATACAAACATTCATGTTGTTATATCTCGACATAACAAGTATTTAGTTATCTACTACAAGAACAAAATAAACGCATAAGTTTTCTTCTTACTATGACAAAAAATACACAATTGCATGATTCATTAAACAAAATAACATAAGAAACATGAGGTACTATTGCCTTCTTATCTCTTCAAGGCTTACATCATTCTTGAGTATACCTTCCACAGGGGGGGAAATCGAGTTCGAATTCTCTTCCCTAACACTAGAGGGGTTTGCGGTGGTTTGACCCAATTCTTTCGGGTCGGACCATACCCGGCTCAGACTGTCTGCATTTTTGTGAGATTTGCCCGATTTATGTTTTACTTCAAATTCATACGGTTGTAATGCAAGTGCCCAGCGCATTAATCGGGGGTTTGAACTGGCATTTGTACGTAACCAACGTAAAGGATTGTGGTCGGTTATGATTGTAAAATTTCGACCATCCAAATAATAATGTAATTTTTTTATTGCAAACACTATACTGGCGCATTCTCGCTCAGTGGTACTGTAACGTCTTTCAACGTCTGAAAACTTTTTGCTCAGGTATAGAATAGGGTGTTGTTCTCCGTTTTCTGACTCTTGGCTCAAAACTACTCCTATTCCTGAATTCGAAGCATCGGTTTGCACGATAAATTCACGATTGAAATTTGGGGCATGTAACACGGGCTTATCCGTAAGACTCTTTTTCAATGCGCGGAACGCTTTTTCGCATGCATCAGTCCAAAAAACTTCACCTTTTCTAGCTCTGCCCTTCAATGCATCTGTCAGCGGAGCTGCGAGTACGGAATAATTGTTTATATACCTGCTGTAATATCCAGATAATCCTAAAAACGCACGAATTTGAGTCTTGGTTCGCGGCGTAGGGGAAACTTTTTACACTTTCAATTTTTGCCTCCGCTGGAGTACGCGCTCCATTCCCAACGATATGACCCAAATACTTTACATGGCTTTGCGCGAATTTACACTTAGCGGGTTTGATTTTCAAATTTTCCCTTCTTATTCGCTCTAGAACTAAACTTATATGTTTCAAATGGGCTTCCCAAGTGTCTGAAAATATAGCAACATCATCTAAATAGGGGACTGCAAAATCTTCCATTTCCTTTAATACATCCGACATAAGTTTACTAAAGAAAAATGGTGCATTCTTTAAACCGAAACTCATTTTTAGACATCTGAAAGTTCCGAATGTTGTACAGAACGCAGCATATCTTTGCGCTTTTTCGCTTAAAGGAATCTGCCAATATCCCTTAGCCAAATCCAATACTGTAATATATTTTGCCGATGATACTCTTTCCACTCGCTCTTCGATGTTTGGAAGGGGGAAATACTCTGTCCTAATGATTTCATTCAGCCTTCGGTAATCTACGCATGGTCTAGGGTCTTTACCTGGGGCCTCTACTAAAATTAACGGTGAGGTGTAATCTGACTCACCTACTTCGATAATCCTTAACCGTAACATTTTTTGGATCTCTGATTTTAATATTTCCGTTTGTCTCTGTGAAGTGCGATAGGGTTTTGATCTTATCGGTTTATCGCTGATTAAAGTAATGTCGTGTTCTACTAAATTTGTGGTACCAGGATCATTTGAAAAACACGAAGCAAACCTATCCAATACTTCTTTTAATTGGTCAATTTGACCAGCTGTCAAATTTTTCTCTAGCTCACTAAATCTAACTAATTCTCGAAAATCAAAATTCGTAGGATTGTTTGCTAAATACGGGATATCTAAATCATGATCTTCCTTCACTTCAAGATCGCCTTCATAACTCAACAAATTTACATGTTCGGGTCTAGTGTAATAGGGTTTTAGCATGTTAATATGGTATATTTGAGTCCTATTTTTCTTACCAGGAATTTCTACTACATAATTGGTTTCCGATATTTTATTCCTAACCTTTGCAGGACCTATCCAATTCAATGAAAGCTTAGTAGGTCGAGTCGTCGCCAAAAATAAGACTAAATCTCCTTCCTTGAACTCCCGTTTTACTGCATTCTTATCGTACCAGACTTTTCTTTTCCCTTGCATTTCCTCTACTCGCGTTATCGCTATTTCTCGACATCTTTTCAACCTATTTATTAAATTAAAAACGTACTCTGTTACTAAGTCACCTTCAGGGGGCGGATCTAACCAACGTTCCATTAGCAAGGTTTCAGGGGTTCGTAAGTTCTTACCATATACTAATTCAGATGGTGTATAGCCTGTACTTTCATGTACTACTGTACGGAGAGCTAGTAAAATGGCTGGTAAATGTTTATTCCAGTCCGCACCTGATTCAAGACATAATGCCCTCAAAAGTCTTTTTACAGTTCGATGAAGACGTTCTACAGGATTACTTTGCGGATGGTGTACAGAGCTATGGTGTACCTTAATACCGAATTTATCAAAAAACTCTGTAGTTAGAGCCGAAGTGAAAGAAGTTCCTAAATCACTTTGCACTTCGCGAGGAAATCCTGTACGGCTAAAAATATTTAATAACGCATCGGTTATTTTAACTGAGCTAATATCTGCTAGCGGAATCGCTTCCGGGTACTTAGATGTCATGCAGATTGCAGTCAATATGTAACGGTGTCCCTCGGTGGTTAAAGGTAAGGGTCCGCACGTGTCAATATTAATTCTGCTAAAAACCTCCTGAATTACCGGAACCAGTTTCAATGGAGCCTTTTTCTTCTCGTTCGGACGCCCTGCTCTTTGACATTGGTCACAACTACGCACGAACTCGTCCATGTCTTTATAGCAATTTGGCCAATAAAAATATCTGATCAATTTATCTTTTGATTTAGTTCCACCTAAATGCGCTGACGTACCTTCATGACACAGCGTTTTTACCTGATGTCTCAATGCTTTTGGAATTACTAATAATTTTGTAACATTTCCAAAACGATCTTCGCGATTCCGAACTAAAATTCCATCAATGATCGAATACGTTTTATCTGCTTTTCCTGCACTTGTTTCGCTTACTCGGCTAACTAATTCTTTTACCTCTTCACACTTTTTCTGCGCTTCCAAAAAACCTTTCTTATCTATCTTTAAGAGGTCTAATTCTGGAGCTTCTGCCTCCAATGCTGGAATTACTATTGGCTCTTCCGTTTCTATCGGGATGCTATTTTCCTGCTCTTCGCGATTATCTACCCTCAATTCAACCGTGTTTTCTGCATCTCGTTTGACCGTTTCGGCCTCTTTTCGTAAGCTCTTCGTATGAGAGCGCGTTTGGACTGCATTTAGCTGTTCTACCGAAAAAAAATCATATCCATATTTCTCTCGTATCATCTCGGCCGTTCTATTACCTAATAAATACCGATTTTGGTCCAAATGATTTCCGCATACAGCCGCCTTTGTAATGATTTTCCCAAAATCTCCCGCTATCTCCACACGAGCTAAAGGTAAGCAAATTAACTCTAAACTCAGCGGTTGTTTTAACCAAACTGTCTCACCTGTAAATTCTTGTGGACAAATGAATCTTCTACTAACAATGTCAAGAGATGCACCGCTGTCCCTAAGAATGTCAATCTTTTGGTCATTCACCTTACCTGGGAATGTATAGGATTCTAACAGATCAGGCTTTTCACTTTCTTGCACATTGTTTACGGAACCCGACGTTGTTTTTTTCTGAAATCGTGGGCAGGATGAGCGAATGTGCGTTTCGGAGCCACAACCGAAGCACTTTAAATTTACTCTCCTTTCAAACGCCCTAGTTCGGTTTACTGGACCATGTGCTGTTGACGCACCAGGGGGATAGAACTTTGGCTTATTTTCCCGGGGCTTCTCTTGTATGAACGGACGCGTTCTCTCTACCCTACTATCCCTCGCATCTTTAAATTTTGGGCTCATTGCTCTTACACTGTCATACCCATCTAGTAACTCAACCATTTCCGATTCCGTTTTTATATCGGACCATTTATCTATGAAGTGTTCGCGTACCTCCATCTTTGCTCTTTTCTTTATTTGATCTGCAACCAAAAGATCTTTCAGAGATTCAAAATTATCTACTTCTAAACCATCTAGCCATTCTCGTAAATAGTTCCGCAACTCGAACGCAAAGTCCTTCCAGGTTGACAGGGGATTCTTTTGATGGGATACAAATTTCTGGCGAAAAGACTCCGGGTTTAATTTGTAACGGAGTAAGAGGGTCTGTTTTATGTGATCATAATTTTCTGCGTACTCTTCTGGTTCTCTGGCTATAACACTAATTATATCAATCGGTAGGAGTCCTACAAGGTGCGAAACCCAATTCTCCTTAGGTATTTTTGCGCGTTTAACCTGTCGCTCAAAAAGTACTAAATATAAACTAATGTCCGTTTTATCCGGATTAAATTCGGGAATTAATTTTTTCAAATTTAAATCAGTGGGTCTCGAATTTATACTTTCTGCGGTGGACTGGGAACTAGAAGTTCCTTGTGCGATTCTTAATTTTTCTAATTCAAAATTTAATTCCAATTCTTTGGCTTTTAACTCCGCCTCCCATTGCAATTTTTCTTTGTGTAGGACTTTTTCCCTCTCCCAGTTATGTATACGAGATTTCTCTGCTTCTCGTCTTTCTAACTCTTCCTGATTCGCCTTCAAAATACTCTGGTATAACTCAGCCACGAATTCGGGATCATAATTTTCTTGGCTTGTAACCAAAACCTTCAGTTCCAGTATTGTTTCACTTCCTTCCCGAGGAATCTCCAGTTCCTGAACCAGTTTAACTAGATCCTCTTTTTTTCCTTTGCCCAAAAACGCCATTGCTACCCGTTAATTTACCGACTTAATAATAATAATTATAATAATATCTTGTAAGTTAAAAACTCAATAGAATCACAGTACTATTAAAATTTACACAAAATTAAAAATCTTAAGACCTTAAATATTTCTTTAGAGAAAAGTATTTAACAATATAAAATGAACTTCTTTAAAATAATATTAAAAAATAATTTTACAAAGAGAACAATATATCATATACACTCTTTAAACAACACAATTGAATCTCATCATATTTATTTTTTTGGATTTCTCTCTAATCTCATAAATCAACAAATATATTTCCGATAGGTCTTGAAAATTTTTGAATATTTTAAGAATTTTAACTACAGAATTTTAAGCAATAACTTCTGGAATTTTTGGAAATAGACTCACCCCTTTTTTTAGCTGCTTGAATCTATGATAATCCATAGGCACAACACAAAAATAATCTTCAGCCCTTAGGCCCACAATTAACACAACACTTCACCGCACCGAAAACCTTTCCAGAGACAGAATCACATAATTTCTTTCTCTCCCGCAAATATAGGTCAACCACCTTTTTTTCGCTCCTCTCGACTCGGGGAAACACGAACCACACGGGGAGAATCAGCTGTACCGTTGACCTCCGACCTCAGCAGGCGAAACCTGCGGCGAAATCTAAACACTCGTTCTTAGCGCTGCACGGGAATGATACACTTTTCGGAACCACAGGAGTAGAAAAAATTTTCTTGCTTTCTCCTTCCTTCTGGCAACACAGCACGGCTAAAATATATGTTTTCGGAACACTAAGTTTTCTCGTAACGTGAATTTCTCACAATCACAATCTTCAACAATTTTTCTTACTGGCGTAAGTTTCCGTGAATTTCTCACATCAAAAGCTTCCACAATTTTTCTTACTGGCGTAAGTTTTTCTCAAAATCACAAGCTAAAAAATTCTAAATACTGCCGTATTCTTCTTATAACAATATCTAAATACTGACGTATTCTTCTTATAACAATATCTAAATACTGACGTATTCTTCTTCTAAAAACCTCTAACTAACTCTAACTCAATAATCCTACTTCTTCTGACACCAGCTGTGACGTAGGTAGCAATAACGACAAGCATTTCGCTTCAATTACTTTACTACGCCACCTAAAACACTTACAACTACAACTACAAAAAGCAAATATATACAGCGAGTTAGAATTTACATGTTAGAGATGTCAGGACGGCTCGGGTTCACAGCCAACTCTGGCCTACAGACGGCCTCTCGGACCAGAGAGCTCCGTCTCTCTCACACTCAAAAACAGCTCTCTCCGTCTCTCAAAAACAGATCTCTCTCCGGAGTATTGGAAGGTCTTCTTTTTATACGTCGGCGAATTCAAAAGCGTTCTCCGGCGTTTTAAGTGCGCGTAAGTGTCCAAAGTTTATGAGATTCCACATGTCGCTATAGTGTCAAAATCCTGGAGAGCCCTCGAACCACTCAGGTATTTATTACTTGTATAACGTCAAAAATCGCACATTACACAAAATCTATGGCCTCTTATCCGAGAGTTTATGAGACCGCTCAGTTTAACATTTCGCCGATAGATGACAAGTTCATGCTGAGGGGTAGGAACGAGCAACACAGACTTATATAATTACAAGTTCGTGGAGTAATGGAGACAACGTCACAGTGCCCATACAGGTATAAGACAAGAGAATATTGAATGGCACATGTAGGTCTTCGAAAGAGGGGGAGGGGTTTCAATTTTTTAAATTTTTTCACTACTACAAATTTAAATAGTAAATGAATATGTCCTTACAATGTCTAATACATTTACATAAAGTATGTGTGAGATATGTTTTGTTGTTTGTTGTTTGTAATGTCCATGGCCAGAAAAATCCGAACCAAGTCAGTTCAAGGCTGACGGAGGGACTTTCTGGCCAACGAATATAACGTGCCCATACAGGTCTTAGACAAGAGAATATTGAAAGGCACATGTAGGTCTTCAAATCCGTCAGTGTCGAATTCTAACGCGCTAACCAAGATATCCTTTAATACATACACATATATGTTTGTAACCGTATTAGCACAGAGAGGCAGTCACCTGAATGTATATAAAAAAGTATGAAATGATTGTAAATCAGCATCAATTATGTTACTTGTCGAGTGTTTTGAAAAAGGTTTAGGAAACAAAATGGATGCTTATCAGTCAGACAGTACAGATATTCCTCGACTTACGACCATTCGCACTTACGACCGAAATTTTTAAATTAAAACAAAAAATAATTTTTTTCTCAAAAATGCTGTTCTTCGAATGCACAGTACATACCTATATGTGTTACATAATTATTAAAAAATATGATGCAATATTCTATAATACTGCAAAAATGTATGACGCAATAATAAAAATGTATGATGCAATAGTTTCGATATCCACACGATAAATCAAATAAACCTTCTTTGGCTTCAGAAAGAACTTCAGCTCTTCATTTTATTAATAAAGGGCCACAAAAATTAGAAGCAGTGGATCCAAATGAAGAAAGATTACAAGTGTAAATCGTCGTATTCAGGAAAATCTGGTTTGCTACCTGAGAATATACAAAGAAAAGAAGACACAAGCTGTTGAGACTACCTTCGATAACTGTTAAAAACATTTGCAACGTATCTTCTGTCAGAAATTCTGAAACAATGGATCGCACTAGCATAATAAGCAGTGATGACGAAATATGATTTATGTCTTCTAAATACAATTTATTTTAAATTATATGAACGTATGCATGTATGAAAGAAAATATATGCAATATATGAAAGTAAAATACATGTACAGAAAAAAATTGCTTGAAACTGGACTTACGACCAACTCAATTTTCAACCAATTTCTCGGTCCCTATATCGGTCGTAAGTCTTAGAATATCTGTATATTTTGGAGATCTCTTTTTATCAGATGATGCAATTTTATCAGAAGACCAAGGATATTTTATCAGATGATTTTATCAGAAGACCAAGGATACAAAAACCAAAAATACGAGGTCCAAGGTTTGATATGTTTATGGTTGACTATAGGAAAAATAGCTTCAAATTCATGTGAAGTTATAAAAACAAGCTGCTGTATATTTAATACAGTATAAATAATTGCAGGCAGCGTCCGATAATAAAAATAATTGCATGATATTTATTTTTTTATAAATTAATCACTTAATGAAAAAAATGTAATGTAATAGAAAAATGGAAGCAGTACTGGAAATATATTAAATAATAATGATCAGATTTACTTGCGACAGAAAAAATTACCAGCTTCCGAAGTTACATATGGAAGAAATAAAGTACTCATAATGACATAAAAATCAAATAATTGGTCCGTTGGCTAAACAGTAATTAGAGTTGCATGAAACTAAAAAAAAAAAGTAAATATTTTTCTATGTACAGTATTTTATTTCTTTTTACAGACAGGATATCATGTATTTTTTTCTTTTTACAGACAGGATATCATGTGCATTATTTGTACTTTTTAATAGATATAAAAAATATAATTCCAATTATGTTATACGAAAGTAATTGGAATTTCAATTCGATTTTTTTAAGTATATCTTTTTTTTAGGAAATGTTTGATGTATGAATATTTGAGATATTTTCATGAGATTTATTAACTAAAACATTTTTCAGAGAATTACTTTCTCTATATATTTAATTTCTTACATATGTTATTACGCAATTTACTATATAGTTTATTATATATAACTTATTATACATATAACAAAATTTTTATTATATACATGTAATAAAAAATATCGGTTATATAATAATTTTTAAACCTTCTTAAGTTTTATTCATGTTAAGCAATATAAGTTATTGATAACTATAATTAATAAATTCATTCATAGGTATTCCTTTGTCTTATTAAATTTTATATTAAGTAAAATAAGTAGCTTTCAATAAAAATTATTTATAATTTCATATAAAACTTTCAATCATTATAACTTACTTTTGAATTGACAGATGGATATTAAGTTTCGTGGAAGAAAATTTTCACTTCCAAATATCGCAAACACAAATCAAGTGTCTTTTATTTACTTGTGATATTTTATCATTATTTTTCATTATGTGTAAAATGCTTATTATCTAGAATTGAAGTATCCTTTGATTTGCAATCAATGGAGGATATATGGCGCCACGTGTGGCACTTGGCAGCTGCTGTAGACAATCTCATCGCCAAAAAATCTACTAAAATTCTCCTGACAGTTCGAAAATGCATTTTTGACAATCCACCTCCTGTAAAAATATGCTTACATAATCAATCTAGATTAATAGTTTACGAAACGAAAAGGAAGCATTTTCTGAAATGTATTATACAACATCTGTTACTAAATTGCCATAGGATAGGAAATTTAACTTTTCTTATATTATTTTTCAAAAACTGTTGTTATTTACTTGAAATGTTTCAATCAAAAATCAAAAGTAGACTTATCTATATATATAAAACAGTTCCGTAACTGACTCATTCATTCTCTGACTGACTGACTGACTGACATACAACGCACAGACCAAACCGCTGGACCTAAAGGGCTGAAATTTTGCATGGCGATTCTTCTAATAGTGTAGGGGTGCACTAAGAAAGATTTTTCAAAAATACTTCTTAGATTTTTTAAAATTAAATTTTTAAGCTGTTTCTTAAACATTTTTACGTTTGCATTTAAAATAATAAATACATTGAGGGTTATAAAATTTATATCACGATAAGGATCATAAAAATTCCTTTAAAATGAAATTTTTTTCGAATTTTTACCTCCATTTCCTAATTTTTGGTGAATTTTTAAAGATTAATTTTTAGAATTTAATTTATTAAATGCTGATCACGTGATTTCTTTTTCTGGTACTTTCAATAAATTTATCGTCACGTGCAAAAAAAAATAGACAAAAAAATATTTTTTTCTTGCTAATGCGGCAGACGATTGGACTTTATTTTGTCTATAAAAATATCCCTTATGATTTTTTTATAAATATGTTTTTTTTACATCAATTGTATACATTGATCGTCGTATTTATTATAAATATATATATATATTTTTTTTTTGGGAATTAATTGCATACATTGACCGTTGTATTTAATTTCAATGTACTCCGTAGCAAAGCGCGGGTTTTCAGCTAGTTTTTACATTGAAAATAAGTAACCCGATAACATAAATAACAATCAGTCTTGCCAACCAGGGCACCCTAGTTGGCAAGGGCAGCGGATAAGTGATCTGAAAGTCACTGGTTCGATGATCGTCACTGACAAATCCACTGAAGTGTACACTAATGGCGGCTGGTGCACGTAAAGTCTGTCGTAGCTGCAATGTCCTCCAAGTTCCCAAAATTACCTCTGGAAGTCAGGAGTCAAGTGTTCTCGTCTCATCACTCGACTCGGTTCAAAATTATGGGACTGGTCTTTTGGCCAAGTCGGTCTCCGACCCTTGTGGTGCCAGTCAAAAAGGAGTAGCACCTACATCTCTCATAGCCTTCGGGACTATATCAGATGTTGTCGGTCAAGTGGAATAAGCAACAGCAACAGTAACAACAACAACAATAAGCCTTTATTAAGGGCTCGAGGTAGCCCAGTGATAGCGCGTCGGCTTTTGGCACTGAGGGTACACGGATAGAATCCCGTCAACCGCCATTAAATAAATCCATGTGTAGGCCGGATATGGGCACTTTGAATCCGTAGACCGGTTTGGTTTGGTTTGGGAGCGCTACGGTCAATTTTTTGCTGCACGGGGGCTAATTTGACCGGGACCTACTGCTTAAAGCCAATTTCGAACGGCTACAAACGTCCATGCCAAGAGTGGGATTCGAACCCACAGACTTTGGTACCGAAAGCCAGCGCCATTCGGTCATCGTCGGGAAGTCCCTCTATGAGGTCAAAGAGGGTGGGAGAGGTTACGATCATCCAGATATCGTTCCTGAGGGTGCTGGGTCACATTTGAGGTGGCACTTAGCTTAATAGGACTTCGACCCTTGTCGTGGCATTATAAACCATAGCCACACGCCTCAGACCTCTTGCCTCTGTAGACTTGGTATGGAAAACTTCCAGGAGGAATTAGAAACAACAATAACCACCCCAACAACAGTGCTTATTAAACTTTTAGGGCTCTACGTAGACTCAAAAACTGGATTTAAAAATTAGCTATTCATATTACTCAACGGCAAAACGATCATATAAAATGAATGAGAAGAGGTGCTACCCTTACAGTTATATTTAAGTCAAGCTACCTGTACCACGAATATTGTAAGATTTGGGTAACAGATATTCCAGAAGACTATAGGATGTAGATTATATCCACTTGAATTTGAATAGAATAGAATATTTGTAGCATTTGTTTATCTGGAAGTTATTCCCAGAGTACCTAAAAATCTACTAAAATTCTTCTGACAGTTCGAAAATGCATTGTTGACAATCCACCTCCTGTAAAAATATGCTTACATAATCAATCTAGATTAATAGTAGATTGAAGTAGAATTAAAGGTCTTAGCGCTGGCCTGAGACCTTTTGCCTCTGTAGACCTGGTCTGGAATACTTCCAGGAGGCATTAGAAACAACAATATCCACCCCAACAACAGTCTTTATTAAACTTTTAGGGCTCTACGTAGACTCAAAAACTGGATTTAAAAATTAACTATTCATCTTACTCAACGGCAAAACGATCAGATTAAAAACTTCGTTAATGTGTTAAGGGTCGAAGTCTTATTTAGCTAAGTGCCACCTCAAATGTGACCCAGCAACCCCAGGAAAGATATCTGGAGGATCGTACCCTCTCCCACCCTCTTTGACCTCATAGAGGGACTTCCCGAAGATGGCCGAATGGCGCTGGCTTTCGGATGGAATTTGTGACAAATAAAATCCAGTTTTTTAATTAAATGTGTTAATACGTCTATTTTATATGCTCTATATATCGCTCCTTGTATATAAATGTTTCTATTCAGCTGTTTTCCGTAAAACTTTATTAGGCTTGCATATAGAAGAAAAAGTATACTTCCCCAAGTATACAACATCAGAAATTCAGCTTCTATCCTTTCTAAGGTATCAGTTGGCTCTACGTTCTGTATCAATTCATTTATTAACCTGGACTGGCAGTGAGAAGTTCGAATGCTCGTTTACTATATTGGAAGAAAATGGAAAGTTTTTGATGTTCCTGTTTTCCACTTCCATTTTTTATATTCTGCAGCTCAGTATATAGCCACAGGGCAATTTTCTTGATTCTACCTAAATTAGATTTCACTAGAGAGCATTGTTGTTTATACCATTTTCACAGATCCTGTCAATGGTTTGTCTTTTTAACCTTTTCAGTTGTCTTTTTAAACTTGTCTGCTCGTGGAAAAATATCTGCTTGAAAACTTCTATCCCTCAAATTCCACTTTCCTGCTTTCTTCTAAGCACTTAACCTTTAGTTACGGGGCCCATTTTTCCGATTTCCTCTTTAGAATTTCATACTCCCTTTGTAAGAACGGCTATTAAGGGATATATATATATATATATATATATATATGTGTGTGTGTGTGTATATGTATATGTATATATATGTATGTATATATATATTTATATATATATATATGTATGTATATATATATTTATATATATATATATTTATATATATATATGTATGTATATATATATATATATATATATATATATATATATATATATATATATATATATATATATATATATATATATATATATATATATATATATATATATATATATATATATATATATATATATATATATATATATATATATGTATGTGTATGTATATGTATATATATGTATATATATGTATGTATATATATATTTATATATATATATATATATATGTATGTATGTATGTATATTTATATATGTATATATATATGCATATATATAATATTTATATATTGTAGCGAATCTGGGGCGTAGCTGTCGTGGCACAGGCGTAAGGTGTTGGGCTGCGGTTCTGAAGGTGATGAGTTCGAGCCCCGCTGGATGCAAGTTGCTTTTCTTCAAATTTCCTTTGTTATCATTTCTCGTTTTATTCAGAATGTTCTAATATGCAAATTTATTGTATTCTAATTTATTGTATTCTAATTTATTATATGCTAATTTATTATATGCTAATTCTAGTTTCTACCGTTCCAGAAAGTTCGGTGACTGTATATAAGTCGAGCTAGCGTTCAGTTCAGGTTGAATAAAGTTCTCTAGTGCAGCTCTCGCATTGATTTCCTGTGATATAAATTCGAATCTACGCGACATTTGTGGTGGAGGCGCCGTGTACTACGATAGGTACGACGGAAGATCTACGCAGAAGCCAACGGTTACGAGGACTCTCGCCTGAGTTTGGCTTGTTACCAGATCCTAGAAGAGGTCCGAGCAAAATGCCTGAGGGAAACGAGACCGAGCCAAAGGTTCCAAATGATGCCAGCCCTGCTCCATTCAACATCGCACAAGTGCCGTTACTTACATACCAGTTACCCCGAAATCCATGCCTCTTCACCGGAGATGACCTACAGGATGTCAGCAGGTGGCTTAAAGACTTTCAACGAATCGCCACGTATAACCGTTGGGATGAACAGATGTGCCTAGCGAATGTCATCTTCTATCTTGCCGGAACGGCCCGACAATGGTTTGATAACAATGAGCACACTTTTACTAATTGGGCTACGTTTAAGCAATCCCTAGACAATACTTTTTGCCGAACAGACGATATGCGGCGCCAAGCTGAAAGGCTGTTGTTCTCGCGTGCGCAACATACTGGGGAGACATCTGAGTCGTACATTCAAGATGTGCTTGCTCTGTGCCAAAAAGCTAATCCCGACATGCCAGAAGACGAAAAAGTGGCTCATCTCATGAAAGGAATTTCAGAGGACTTATACCAGATCCTGTTGGTTCAGGACTATAACACCGTCGATGCGTTTGTAAAACGCTGTCGTCAGATAGAAAGCCTTCGAAGAAGACGTATCGTCCGCCTAGTATTCCAGAGGCTACCTAATGTCTCTACAGCGTCGGCCGTAACGGAAGTAGGAGACATAGGATCGTTGGTACGTGCAATTGCCAGGGAAGAACTGCAAAAAATCTTGCCCGAAGCCCAATGTTACATTAGCAAAGAACCAAGTACACCAAATGATGTCGCATCTGTGGTACGGGAGGAAGTAATGGAAGCCCTAGCACCGCTCACAGGTCAAAGAAGACGCATCACCAATTCGCGCCCCTCAGCTTCAGTTAGGCTTCAGCCAAGGCGTGAAGCTAGGGTCCACAGTGTTCCAGAGCGCAAAACGGACCTGTGGAGAACTTCTAATAATGTACCCCTATGCTATCACTGCGGACGTCCAGGACACGTACTGAGGTATTGTAGGGAAAGACGACGGGTATTTGCAAATGCAAAAGCCGCTAGAACATCCAACCCCCGACAGAACATGGACCCTACAAGATATGGAGCCTTTTCTCAACGTGATATGGACGCTGACTCTTTATACAGCTTGGACGACAATAATGTGCACCCCCCCATCTTCCAGTTTTAGAAGCGGTTCACCCTACCCTCGCCGCTCCTTCAGCCGCCGACAGTCGCAATCTCCTGTACGCCGCTCTAGCCAATCGCCCCGCCGACTCAGAGAGGAAAACGAACTCCAGCGACCTGTGCAGGAGGTGAGGCCGCAGATGAAGAAAATCCTCCGACGTATACTACCACCAAGTTAAAGAGGAACACCATCTATGTCACAGTAAACGGACAATGTGTGCAAGCCCTCGTAGATTCAGGTGCTGATTATTCTGTCATATCTGAAGAATTACGCAGAAAATTGAATGCGCCTATGTTTACTGAGAGAGGACATATATTGAGAACTGCATGCGGAAAACCTGTAGTTGCCTCAGGACGCTGTGTATTAAGAATCAACTTAAATGAGAATGCAAAACCGTTTGAATTTCTTGTTTTCCCGCAGTGCAGCCACCAAATGATACTTGGATGGGATTTTTTTCGCGCCACTGATGCCATCATAGATTGTGGAAACGAAAAGCTTCAACTTGCCGAAATCCTTCCAGAAAACGTGGAGTCAAGTAGTTCAGATTGCTCTTTGTTTGCCGCAACAGATTACGTAATCGGAGCAAAGTCAGCAAGGCAAATATGCGCTATAAATCCAGTCATTATGGAAGCAGATAAAGCTCTAATTATTGGCAACAAACTTCTAATGTGTGAAAGAGAGCTATCTATACCAGCTTCAATTATTAACGTTGAGAAGGGCTGCTGTAATCTATGGGTAACGAATTTCTCTCGACGACCTCAGTTGATACCAAAAGGGATGAATATAGCCAGCTAAATCACCATAGCCGACGACGCCATTTGTTCTCTGAGAGATAGAGATCGAGAAGGTTCCAGGGAACACAAGTCCAGAGAAAGATTAACTCGGGACAAATTAAAAGAAATTGTAGATACTCAGTTGACTCCTGTTGAAGAAGGCGAGTTATTAAATCTGCTGGAAGAATGTAGTGACATTTTCGATGTAAATGGAACACCGAGGAAGCCCAGATGCAATACTGTGAAGCACAAAATCTACACAGGGGACACCTCCCCAATCAAGCAAAGGCCCTATCGTATTTCAGCCACTGAGAGACGTGCGATTGAAGACGAAGTACAAAGAATGCTAAAAGAAGACGTGATACAACCATCAAACAGTCCTTGGTCGTCTCCAGTCGTACTTGTAAAAAAGAAGAATGGCGAGTGGCGTTTTTGCGTGGATTACAGAAAATTGAATAAGGTCACTAAGAAGGACGTCTACCCGCTACCACGCATCGATGACGCATTGGACTGTCTAGCAGGTGCGAAAATTTTCTCAATTATGGATTTAAAATCGGGCTACTGGCAAATAGAGGTTGATGAGAAAGACAGAGAAAAGACAGCCTTCGTAACATCAGATGGTCTTTATGAATTTAAAGTCATGCCGTTTGGGTTATGCAACGCTCCAGCTACCTTTGAGCGAATGATGGACACGGTACTACGGGGTCTCAAGTGGAATATCTGTCTTTGCTATCTAGATGACATCATTGTCTATGCGCCGAATTTCTCAGAACACCAAGTACGTTTAAGAAAAGTTTTGAAATGCATCCAAGAGGCGGGGCTGACACTTAATTTTAACAAATGCTCATTCGGCAGGAAGAAACTGACGATATTGGGACACCTGGTTGATCAACATGGGATATATCCCGATCCGCAAAAGATAGCTGCTGTAGCAAATTTCCCTGTTCCGGAAAATATCACCGACGTCCGAAGTTTCCTGGGCTTGTGCTCGTATTACCGACGATTTATTAGGCACTTCGCTGATATTGCTAAGACCCTACAGGAATTATTGAAGAAAGGTACAAAATTTTCGTGGAGCACCGCACAAAGTGAATCTTTTTCATCACTCAAAAAATGACTGACAAGTGGCCCTGTTTTGGGACATTTCCTCCCAAATGCGGAAACGAAAATACATGCAGACGCTAGCGGCTATGGCCTCGGTGCCGTGCTAGAACAGGTCCAAAATGGTAAGGAAAGACCAATAGCTTATGCTTCCAGGTCCATGTCATCAAGTGAACTAAACTATTCCACGACCGAAAAAGAGTGTCTTGCTGTCATCTGGGCGATTAGTAAATTTAGACCTTATCTGTTTGGAAAACCCTTCACCATCGTAACAGATCACCACTCTTTGTGCTGGCTCGCCAACATAAAGGATCCCTCGGGGAGACTTGCACGATGGGCTTTGAGGCTGCAGGAATACGACGCTGACATCGAGCACAAGAGTGGTCGGAAACATTCCGATGCCGATTGCCTATCAAGAAAGCCTCTTTTCGAAGCAGTAGCCGAGAACTGTGAAATCCCCTTCTTTGCGTCCATCACAGATTACCGAAAAGAACAACTAAAAGATGATCGGTTGAAGTCCATAATTAAAACCCTGAAGAGGAGTGATGGATTCCACAATTATCAAATGAGAAACGGCGTGCTATACAAGAAAAACTATGATCCGATGGGACGACAATGGCTCTTGGTGATACCGAAACAACTCCGCCTCGATGTCTTAAAGAGCCTCCACGACGCTCCAACCGCCGGTCATCTCGGATTTGCCAAGACGTACGACCGAATAAGGCGAAAATACTATTGGCCCGGACTGTATGGCAGCACACGTAGATATGTGTCTCACTATCGAGAATGCCAAAGACGAAAATCGCCACCTAAACTTCCACCAGGGCAACTTCATCCAATAAAAACCCCTGATGAACCATTTGCTAAACTTGGAATAGATCTCCTCGGACGCTTTCCAGCTACTCGAAATGGGAACAAGTGGATCATTGTTTGCACAGATTACCTGACGAGATTCACAGTTACAAAAGCATTACCAACTGCTGAGGCCACAGAGATTGCCAAATTTATAGTCGAAGAAATCATACTAAAGCACGGAGCTCCCAGGGAAATGATAAGTGATCGGGGACGCTCATTCTTATCCAACCTTGTGAAAGACATCAATCAATTATGCCAGACGTCTCATCTTCTGACGACCGCTTACCACCCACAAACCAATGGTCTTACAGAAAGATTTAACAAAACATTGGCAGACATGCTGTCGATGTACGTAGACGTTGAACAAAGAAATTGGGATACCATCCTACCCTTCGTGACTTTCGCTTACAATTCAGCAAAACAAGATACCACCGGATTCAGCCCATTCTTTCTCGTCCATGGTAGAGATGTCCAGACTCCTCTTGACGTAATTTTTCCACACAACCCGGAGAACCAAGACGATAGTTATGCACAACAATTGATCACCAGAGCTAAGGAAGCTAGACAGCTTGCTAAAATCCATATCCTCGACGCCCAAGCTACTGACAAACAACGATATGACGAGAGACATCGACCAGTCAGCTACAGTGTCGTAGACTTAGTATGGGTCTTTACTCCTGTACGAAAAGTTGGACTGTCTGAAAAGCTCTTAAGACGTTATTTCGGACCATATCGAATAACAAGACGCCTATCTGATGTAACCCACGAAGTAGAAAGTATAGAACGGGATAGAAAACGGCGAGATACAAAAGACATAGTCCATGTCCTGAGATTAAAACCTTACTCTGATCCAAAGGAACAATTGGATGACGTGGGTGCACATGGCCCTTCCAGGAGACCTGTTACCAGAAGCCAAACTAAATTGCAGCGGGACGCTGCTTTCTCTTAAGGAGGGGGAAATGTAGCGAATCTGGGGCGTAGCTGTCGTGGCACAGGCGTAAGGTGTTTGGCTGCGGTTCTGAAGGTGATGAGTTCGAGCCCCGCTGGATGCAAGTTGCTTTTCTTCAAATTTCCTTTGTTATCATTTCTCGTTTTATTCAGAATGTTCTAATATGCAAATTTATTGTATTCTAATTTATTGTATTCTAATTTATTATATGCTAATTTATTATATGCTAATTCTAGTTTCTACCGTTCCAGAAAGTTCGGTGACTGTATATAAGTCGAGCTAGCGTTCAGTTCAGGTTGAATAAAGTTCTCTAGTGCAGCTCTCGCATTGATTTCCTGTGATATAAATTCGAATCTACGTGACAATATATATATATATATATATATATATATATATATATATATATATATATATATATATATATATATATATATATATATATATATATATATATATATTCCTTCATTCTTGGGGCCGCATTCTTGGGATACATGCTATCCCACCCCGTAAGGAAAAGGTTAATTCTGTTTCTTTCAACTTCACGTTCAAAACTTGCAATTTCACCTTAAGGATTGGATTCTATTTCTTCAGATCTCCCTCCTCCCTTCTCCTATCACTTTATTTGTTTACTTTCACTTTCGAGTGTCCCATCGGGCTTTGGCACAAAATATTTACTACCTGCGCTGTCTGACTGCCAAATCCCTTTCCAGACGCAACTTCCGTTTTGCCCAGATGAAGTGCTACTAGAAAATTCAATTTATCAGTCTTTATTGTCAGGTGAAAAAGATCCAATAAATGTTGTAAAATAATTAGATTTCAGCTAAGAACGTTTTATATATTGAATATAACTGCATAAAGTATAAAAAAAAATGAAAATATTATTATAAAATTATCTGATGGGCAAAACACAGACATATTTATATTATACACTGATATATATACAGTCGGACCTCCATTTAACGAAGTCGCTAAATCCCGAAAAAAGTTCGTTATATGGAAAATTCGTTAAATAGAGATTTACCTTTTAAATACTTTAAACTACACAAGACAGATTTTAAATTCATAAACACTAAATGTTATTAATAAAAGTAATTAATCACACCTTTATTTTGTAAATTAATGTCTATTTGTTTTATATATCTTACCCATCAAACAGAAATCTTGAAGGAAGAAGAATAAAACAAAACATTGTCCGGGAATACACTGTATTTTCAATAAAAAAAATTATATTAAAATTAAGGAATTTTAATGACATCGCATTTATTATACCAAGTAATTTTAAGCTTACATTACCACATGCGTCCTTACATTTAATTACTGAGAAAGTTTGTTAATTTTGCCTGAGTTTTTTGTTTGAAAAAGTATTTTCTCTCATAATACGTCTCGCATCTTTGCAATACACCAAACACCCCTTCAGGCGTAATTTCTTCAAACTGTAATCCGCGTCGGAACGTGTTAAAAGAAAATTAATGTGTGAAATGTGTTAAAAGAAAGAATTAGTTTGAAAATGTTCAGAAATATTTTGAGAAATATGGAGAAAAAAATATTGGATCACAAGAAAAAGTTCGTTAAATGGAGAATGCACTTCGCTATTTGGAGGTTATTTTACGAAGAAATTCGCAAAATGTTCTTGGTTCCAAGGAAAAGTTCGCAAAATAGAGAAATTCGCAAAATAGAGGTTCGTTAAATAGAGGTCCGACTGTATATATATATATATATATATATATATATATATATATATATATATATATATATATATATATATATATATATATATATATATATATAATTCTGTGGCTTGGTACAAGAAGTGCCTAAGTCAGTTAGTTCTCCAAGATGACTTTGTTTGCTTCTATCTCTTTAAAAAAATACTATAAACAATGTAAGAAGTACCCAAGTCTGTTCGATGCTTTAAAAGTGTTTTCTAAACCGTTGGACGTGGGTACTTTTTAGATTGAAAATAATATTTTTTTAAAGAGACAACCAAAAAATCTCAACTTGGAAAAAACTGACTTAAGCACTTCTTGAACCACACCCATATGTATGTGTATACATACATATATATATATATATATATATATATATATATATATATATATATATATATATATATATATATATCAGTTTTGTTTGATTAATTCGTGGAAGTATTTCAAAACATTATGTTTCGATATTCTTGCTTCAAGAACATTTTTATGTTTTACTATGTCATGCTTATTCCTTTATGTTCTTTTAGTTACGTTAGAATGATAAAGAAAGTTTTTAAGATCATAATTTCATAATTATCCTAAATAAGTTGAAGCAACATTATATTGAAACAAACTACTTAGCTTTGTCATAGACATGGAAGCAGTACGTAATAGATTTGCTTCACATGTTCTGTTTCACATGCTATTAAATTAACCCGGAATCACGCAATGTAGAATTGTGTATTACGCAGTTGTTAGAAGTAAAGCTCTCAGACAGGGAACATTCTGCTTATTAACTTATTTCCTCTTTCTTTCTTCCTTAGCGAGACTATTTCTTGATGCTATGCTTCTAAGAAAATTATACGAAAGAAGCATTTATACAGCGATATATAGAAAATAAACTCCAATAGAGATTGCTCGTTTTCCATAAGCGGGTTTAAGATTGGTGCGAAGTAACCCAATTGGATTCACGCACCTCAATGTTAACACATGGAGAAAATGTGTCCAAGGATTGCCGACTTGGGTTGAAAGATTTTTTTAATGAACTCAGTAATAGATAAAGAAATTTTACACTGCGGGGCATTTTCAGTTAAAAAATGTGAATATTATTTTAAAATTTAAACTATTCGGAGGAAAAAATCTGGTATAGATAGTGTGTTTTAAACGCTCATCAATTCCTTTAGCGGACGAAATTTTTAAAATGAATCCTGTTGAGATATATATATATATGTGTGTGTGTGTGTGTGTGTGATATGGGGAGAACGGCCGCCGGTCATTGCAAAGAAGAATGCCGCAACCCCACATCACAGTCAACTCTGTATACATTGAATTACTGGAATGGTAGTCTGTTCGAAAACAAATGTCGTCGACACAAGATTTCTCGAATTACATTTTTTATTTAAATCGCCGACCGCTCCGTCGGTATGAATGCAGCAAGAGAAAGTACAGGAGTCCCTATAATTCTGGATGCCAACACCTATATAAACTTCAGTCCATCACGTGATTAAAGGGTGTGTCTTAATAGTTGATTGGTTTAAAGTTGTTGTTGATGTGCAGAACTGATTTAAATTTGTACTGACGCCCCGCCGCGCCTCTTTTCGATAAAAAGACTGCCATCTTTAATGATATTGCCTAAGGCTGTAATAATGGAATTTAACGCGAATGCCCAAAGGGAATTAAATAACTTAAGGGATTAAAAAAGGGGTATGTAATTTTGAATAGTAAAGTGAGGAATTAATAGTTTTTAAATTATTAGTGTTAAGAGTGTTGAATTAAGAAATTACTAGATTTTTAATATTATATATATATATATATATATATATATATATATATATATATATACAGAGGCTGTTCGCACATTTTTTACACGATTTTGGTAGCGGAAATAAAAAATCGCTTTCTGCAAAAGAAGTAATTGCAATTGTACTATGTTTATAAAAGTCAAAATTATCGTCTGCGGCTTGAAAGCTTTGTTTTTATTCAAAATGGCGTTTTTAACAAAGCAGTGGTTCGAAGGCTACATTTATGCTCTTTCCGAAGAGAAATATGCATACTCCGTTATCCAAAAACGATGTGAGAGTCATGGTTTTGTGATATCTAAAGCGTCTATAGGTAATATCGTCAAAAGAAAGGAAAAAAACGTCAAATTGGAGCCATAAGTGGGACAAAAATTCCAAACAAGTATCCAAGGAAAAAACGGACATCTTCGACTATTGCAAAGGTACGTTGTTTAATGTTAAATGAAAATCCCCTTAGTCAAAGGACAGTTGCAAAATCATTAAAATGCTCGGTGTCCACTGTAAACAAAATGATAAATGTTGATTTAAATCTTAAGAAAGCGAAAAAAACGCAATGTGCATCGTCTTCTTCCAAATCATATCGCTGAACGCAGGACACGTTGCAGAATTCTATATGAGAAACACTTATCCAAAGAAAAATGGAAAACAATTGTCACAATAGATGAATCATGGGTGTATTTAAATGATTGCAACAAAAAAGAGCCATTTATTATCATAAAAGGGGAGAAAAAAATGTAAGTACATGGTTCAAAGAATCGAAAAAAAGTTTTTCTAAGGGATTCATGATTGTTGCTGGTTTTTCTTATAATGGCAAGTTGAAAATAAAGAGAGTGGGGAAAATGTGAAGATTAACTCCAAATACTATCAGGAACATATTTTTCACGCAATTCTTATCAGGCCAATTTTTCAGAATGAAATACCATCGCTTTACCCACAGTGCCCTCAGTCTGTGAGACTCCATCAGGACAAAGCTAGCAGTCACATATGAAAATCCACTGTAAATTTCCTAAAAGAAATGGAACAAAAAACTGGTATCAAGGCCATACCCTTCTCTGATATCCCTACTAAATCTCCCGATATATCACCTATG
Source organism: Dolomedes plantarius (assembly GCA_907164885.2). Taxonomy (NCBI): domain Eukaryota; kingdom Metazoa; phylum Arthropoda; class Arachnida; order Araneae; family Dolomedidae; genus Dolomedes; species Dolomedes plantarius. Next base: position 63,558,090 of record OU015499.1, read on the forward strand.
GATTTTTGTGGTTTCGGACTTTTAAAATCTGCATTATCCAAACGTCGTCCCAAAACCCTTACAGGACTCTGGAAAGCTGTTCAGGAGGAATGGGATAGAATACCTCTTCTGACACTTCAAAAGGCTTTATTATTCTGGTAATTGCGGTGTCGAAAGATAGTTCAGAATAAGGGATGTCAAATAGAACATTTAAAACACAAGAATTTTATGTAATTTAGTTTTGCGAATACAATATACATCGTCTAAAAAATGTGTGAACAGCTTCTGTGTGTGTATATATATATATATATATATATATATATATATATATATATATATATATATATATATATATATACATATATGTGTGTGTGTGTGTGTGTGTGATAATATTACTAACTACCTATAATCGCCCATTCTGTACTTCATCTCTGCCATGGTAACCCGTCCTTCTTGTCTTGACATAAACGCTCCACCTTCCCACATACTAACTTCCTCCGCCAATTCTGGCAACCTCTTTCACCTAATTCTATTTTGGCGCTTTTTTGAGAGAGAAGCTGGCCTGACTCGAAGCGATTAAGATGTGTTACTTTACTGTTTAATAAATTAGTTTGTTCCTGAGCTGAGTTTATTATTTTCCGGCCACGATGTATGCTGTTATTTCATGAGATGACCATCCGGACATCATATATATATATATATATATATCAACAGAAAAGTGCAGGATATCTGAAAATACCATTTTTATTAGATTATCAACATTTATGTAGCTTTAAATAGAAGACAAATTTTCTCCATAACTTAACATTGAGCAAACCCTATAGGGTTATTCCACATAAGCTTTATTGATCAAAACAAGAATGCTGTTATGTGAATCGAGTAATATTTCTCAGTTCATATATGAAATTCTTAATATACACGCTGCGACAGAAATAATGAAATTTGGACGTTATTGTAATTTTCTTTAGCTTTTATTTTAAATGCTTCGTCTGAGATAATTTTCCTTGAAGCATGTTGATTTTTCTTCAGAAACAGAGCTGTCTTGATTTCGTAAATGCAGAGAGAAACTCGAAAGGTCAGATCAAGTGATGAGATTAATTGATTTATTCGTGTTTTGTTAAACAAGGCATCATAATTATTAGAAAGCTACCGTTTTCTCTAGAAAGATGCTGAAACTGAAAAAAAATATAGACTCATTTGTCTTACTTGACTTATATATTCTAATATCAGTTTGACGTCAAAGAAAATATATATTACAGATAATGATCATAGTATGTTTTGAACATTTTCGGCCAGTTGAAACTTCATTAATTTTGGAATGAAATAAATGAAGCACAATAAAACAAAATACAAATTGCTATTTTCTTAATTTACGCAAAAAACAAATTGTGAATATTCTTTTAAAAATTTTCAGCAGTATAGATAAGGAGCGTAATATACACTGAAGTGCCACTGAATTACGGATAGCAAAGCCTATGCAAATTGTGTAGCGCTGCGCATCATGTAAGCGCAAGTGAGGGCGCTGTGGTAACTGCATATATAGCGCGTACTGTGGTTGTTCTGAATTAGTTGTTGGAATTGTCAGTAAGGGTAAACTGCCTGATTTAGACGCCTTCGATCGCGGACAAATCGTAGGTGCGCGACGCATGGGCCATTCAATTGCCGAAATCATCAGACTGCTAGGATTTTCAAGGTCGACAGTGTCAAGAGTATACCAAGAATACATGGATGGTGGAAAAAAAACTAGCGATCGGGCAAACTGCAAAGGACAATTAGCCCTGCGTGGTGAGAGACGGCTCAGGCGTATTGTACGTAGCCAGCGAACCAAACATTAGCTCAAACTACCACCCAGTTTAATGACGGTGCCAGTCGTACAGTCAGTAAACGGACTGTGCAACGCTCGCTTCACCGTATGGGTTTCGGGAGCCGTTGACCTACGAGAGTACCATTGCTCTATACTCGCCATCGGGCTGCACGTCTTGCCTGGGCAAGAGAGCACAGAGACTGGAGTGTAGAGGACTGCAAACTAGTACCATGGAGGGATGAGTCTCGATTCCGACTACTTAACGCCGACGGGAGGCTGAGAATATGGCGTCAGGCTCATGAAGCCATGGATCTTGCATGCCTGGCTGGAACACGCTGCGACAGAAATAATGAAATTTGGACGTTATTGTAATTTTCTTTAGCTTTTATTTTAAATGCTTCGTCTGAGATAATTTTCCTTGAAGCATGTTGATTTTTCTTCAGAAACAGAGCTGTCTTGATTTCGTAAATGCAGAGAGAAACTCGAAAGGTCAGATCAAGTGATGAGATTAATTGATTTATTCGTGTTTTGTTAAACAAGGCATCATAATTATTAGAAAGCTACCGTTTTCTCTAGAAAGATGCTGAAACTGAAAAAAAATATAGACTCATTTGTCTTACTTGACTTATATATTCTAATATCAGTTTGACGTCAAAGAAAATATATATTACAGATAATGATCATAGTATGTTTTGAACATTTTCGGCCAGTTGAAACTTCATTAATTTTGGAATGAAATAAATGAAGCACAATAAAACAAAATACAAATTGCTATTTTCTTAATTTACGCAAAAAACAAATTGTGAATATTCTTTTAAAAATTTTCAGCAGTATAGATAAGGAGCGTAATATACACTGAAGTGCCACTGAATTACGGATAGCAAAGCCTATGCAAATTGTGTAGCGCTGCGCATCATGTAAGCGCAAGTGAGGGCGCTGTGGTAACTGCATATATAGCGCGTACTGTGGTTGTTCTGAATTAGTTGTTGGAATTGTCAGTAAGGGTAAACTGCCTGATTTAGACGCCTTCGATCGCGGACAAATCGTAGGTGCGCGACGCATGGGCCATTCAATTGCCGAAATCATCAGACTGCTAGGATTTTCAAGGTCGACAGTGTCAAGAGTATACCAAGAATACATGGATGGTGGAAAAAAAACTAGCGATCGGGCAAACTGCAAAGGACAATTAGCCCTGCGTGGTGAGAGACGGCTCAGGCGTATTGTACGTAGCCAGCGAACCAAACATTAGCTCAAACTACCACCCAGTTTAATGACGGTGCCAGTCGTACAGTCAGTAAACGGACTGTGCAACGCTCGCTTCACCGTATGGGTTTCGGGAGCCGTTGACCTACGAGAGTACCATTGCTCTATACTCGCCATCGGGCTGCACGTCTTGCCTGGGCAAGAGAGCACAGAGACTGGAGTGTAGAGGACTGCAAACTAGTACCATGGAGGGATGAGTCTCGATTCCGACTACTTAACGCCGACGGGAGGCTGAGAATATGGCGTCAGGCTCATGAAGCCATGGATCTTGCATGCCTGGCTGGAACTGTACAAGGGCATGATATCTCAATCATGGTCTGGGGTGTTTTTTCGTGGCACAGTTTGGGATCTTTGGTGCATGTACCAACCTCCTTCATTGCAATTCGTTACGTAGAGTTGCTGGGTGATCACCTCCATCCGTTTATGCTGTTCTGTTATCCGCACGGTAATGGAGTTTTCCAGCCAGACACCTGTACCTCTCAGAAGTCTCGGTTGGCTACTGGCTGGTTGGATGAGCATTCCTCTGACTTCTCTGTCATGAATTGGCCACCTAGAAGCCCAGACTTAAATCCTATTGAGCCTCTTTAGGATGTTTTGGAACAAGGCGTGAAAGGCCATCACACAGCACCAAAGAACCTTACTGAATTACGGACAGCTTTAGCCAATATTTGGCAAGCCATTCCCGTGGAACGTTTCCAGAAACTTGTTGAATCTATGCCTCGTCGTGTGGCTGCCGTTATCAAGGCCAGAGGAGGCCCAACTCGTTACTAGGTAGGTATCCCTAATTCAGAGGCACTTCAGTGTAGTTCTTAGAGCAACAAAACAAAATATTCAAAGAATGTCCAATTTGGAGAGATTCCTCTCCCCTCCGAACTACAACAAAATGACAAAAATGTGGATGGTAGCTAATCGGAACTACAGCCGTTTTTTAATAATATTTCATGCTTTTATTTTTATCACCAATTTCATTACTATTTGTTGACAGGAAGAAGAATGATTTATGTATGCCCTATGTTATTTTATAGATGAATGATGCTCTCTCGTTTATGCGGATCTTTTTTCGTCAAGGAAAAGGAAAGTGACCGCGTATTATTTGCACTACAACAAATCAACTAAACATATCACAAAAAAAACCTTGAGTTATAAGGCAAGTAGATTTGCAAAAAAATGACGAACAATCAAAGTCCAATCATGAATACCATAAGTAGATAATATAATCAATTTAATTATCTCATATAAAACCTTCATTTCTATGTAGCCACGAAATTTGCTCAAATTATTAATTTACTGTTGGGTAACTCTAAGTGTGTTATATTTGAGTCTTTGAAATACCCTTTCTTAGATAAAAGGATATTTAGAGATATATTCGTGTTCAAGGGAATCTATTTATTCAAGAATGAAATTATAATTTAGTATTTTATAAAGTGTATTATTGTTATAACTGTTTGCAATTATTAACGTTTATAGAGTAGCAAACTATTCTTCAGATTTTTTGAATATATGTATACTTTTATTGCAATAAATCTCATTCAGATTAAACAGAGGAAAAAGTTATTTTTTGGGGAGGGGTTTCGTTTTAATAGGCTTAATTTACTACTCAAATATTCATAAATGTCCCGGAGAAATGAGCGACACACAACCCTATCTAGACTTCTATGTTTCATTTTATAATATCACAAGGATTAATACTCTCATTATCATCAATTCATTTCGATATGAAAAATTGACATTTTTTTCTCTCCTTGAATACTTATTTTATACAGGATTTATATTAAAATGTTCAATAAGACGACCTTTTAAGTTTTTTTCGTTTAATTAAAATCCCATATAGATACACGGAAACGTAATAAAATGCCAAAATTTACATCAACCTCCCACAATCTGTCTCGCAAATACTTCTAACAACATATAATTCTATTTATCATTACTTGTTTTGCTACTGTTTATATTTTACATTGATTTTCTTTTACTGATTATCTAAACCTCTTTATACAAGCCAACAATTTCTCCTTAATAAATAAGCTCAGCTCCCACAATTTTACATCATTTTATGCCACATTTTTCCTCATCCTCACATACTCCGTGTCGCAAATGGGCAATACTTCTAATAATATGATACTATTTAACATTAATTGCTTTGCTACTGTTCATATTTTACATTGATTTTCATTTGCTGATTTTAGAAACTTCTTTAAAGAAATCTGCAATTTCTCCTTAATAAACAAGCTCAGTGCCCACAATTTTACAACATTTTATGCAAATTTTACATCATCCGCACATAATCCGTCTCGCAGACGGGCAATGTTTCTAACAAAATAATACTGTTAACGATTACTTGGTTTACTACTGTTTATATATTACAGCATTGTATGCCAAATTTTACATCATCCGCACGTACTCCTCTCGCAAACGATGAATACTTCTAACAATATTTTCCTTTACTGATTTTCTAAACCTTTTTATACAAACCAGAAATTTCTCCTTAATAAACAAGCTCAGCTCCGACAATTTTTCCTCAATTTATGCTAAATTTTACATCATCCTCACATTCTCCGTGTCGCAAACGGGCAATTCTTCTAACATTATAATACAATTTACCATTACTAGCTTTGCTACTGTTTATATTTTGCATTGATTTTCCTTTACTGATTTTCTAAACCTGTTTATACAAACCAGCAATTTCTCCTTAATAAACAAGCTCAGCGCCCACAATTTTACAACATTTTATGCTAAATTTTACATCATCCTCACATACTCCTCTCGCAAACGGTGAATACTTCTAACAATATTTTCCTTTACTGATTTTCTAAACCTTTTTTTACAAATCAGCAATTTCTCCTTAACAAACAAGCTCAGCGCCCACAATTTTACAACATTTTATGCTAAATTTTACATCATCCTCACATACTCCGTGTCGCAAACAAGCAATACTTTTAACAATATAATACTATTTGCCATTACTTGCTTTGCTACTGTTTATATTTTACATTAATTTTCATTTTATGCCAAATTTTACATCACCCACCATACTCCGCCTCGCAAACGGGCAATATTTCTAACAAAATAATGCCCATTTGCGAACTGTTAATGACTGTTAACGATTACTTGTTTTTCTGCTGTTTATATTTTACATTATTTTAATTTAATGATTTTCTAAACCTCTTTAAAGAAATCAATGATTTCTCCTTCATAAACAAGCTCAGTGCCCACAATTTTACAACATTTTATGCAAATTTTACATCATCCGCACATAATCCGTCTCGCAGACGGGCAATGTTTCTAACAAAATAATACTGTTAACGATTACTTGGTTTACTACTGTTTATATATTACATATCTTCATTTGTTTTTCTAAACTTGTTTAGGCAACTGGGCAATTTCTTCTTAATAAGAAAGCACAGCGTCCACCCAAAGTCTTAATTTTTCCCATTTTTTCTATACTCCAGATAACGTTCGCCCGTCCTTGGACTTCATGCATTGCACTTTAAAAATAAAATAGCATCAATTACGTAAACTCCATCTTAACTGGAGAACCTTTGTATAGTCCAACGCAACGGATTACATTTTCGGTTTTTAATTAATTATTTCGCTTGTTCTTTTAACACTAGAAAGACGGGAAATTTTTTCTTGCTAAAAAGACTGAACGCCGTCATTTCGACGGTTAAAAATAAAATCAAGAATTTAAAATATTTTTTGTTTTTTTAATGGTTAAATACTCTAAATGTTGAACTATTTCATACCAATATATATAATAAATTAGTATGTATTTAGATACATTTTTATGCAGTTATACCGAGCTGACAACCTGGTACGGTTTATCCGGGAAAATACATGCATGGTTTGTGCAGTCCTTATTTTCAACACCAATATTTCCGAAGAGCCAATATTTCTGCTATTTGCAAAAGAGGGAAGAGACGAAAAGTAACTGACATTTTTCCGGTATTATTTTAAAGATTTCTGCTTGTTTTCTGTATTGCCGTCAAATCGACGGCTTTCCGTCTTAGTAGGTATACAACACATTTTCTCTCCCCCTCTTTACTATCGAATATAATTTTGTAAATGTGTGTGCATATTTCGCGTAAAATTAGAAAAAGCCGCAAAATTTCAGAAGCCTGAGGACATAAATAAAGACATAGCGCTCAAGAGTATGTCTGAAACCATCAAAATGCCGGCAGCCGTTTTTCCAGTGTTAAACGTTATGACTGGTGTATGGTGTGTGCCACATTTTTTTTTCAAAAAATTCTTCAAATAAAAATATATTACTTGCGTTTCTTTGAAAAAGTGACAAAGGTCACCCGAGTAAAAAATTTCTTTTTTTATTATGTAGTACAATTAAGAAAAAAAATCTTTCAACCCATGTAAAAAAAATTTCCGTAGGTTAGTATTGAGCTGAACGAATCCAACAGGTCTAAGCTTTAAGACTGCGGTGTGCTAACCCTATTGGATTCGCTCACCTCAATGTTAACCTATGGAGAAAATATGTTCAAGGATTGTGGACTTGGGTTTAAAGATTTTTTTTTTTAAAACTGCACACTGCAATAGAGAAAGAATTTTTACACCTTGGGGCATTTTTCGTTTTTTGAAAAAAGAAATTCCAAATAATATTTTAAAATTTTAAATATTTGGTGAAAAAAAATCTGATAGAGTGTGTTTTAACCTTTTCCTTACGGGGTGGGATAGCATGTATTCCAAGAATACAGGCCCAAAAATGAATAAATATATAAATAAATAAATAAATAAATAAATAAATAAATAAATATATATATATATATATATATATATATATATATATATATATATATATATATATATATATATATATATATATATATATACACTCAAGAGCCAAAACATTATGACCACCTGTCAATAACGAGTTGGCCCACGTTTGGTGCGTAACACAGCTTCAACCCGCCTTGGCATGGATGCCACAATTCCTTGGTAGATGGCCGGAGACAGATTGTACCAGATGTTTAAGCAACGGTCACGAAAATCTGAGATACTGCGAATTGGTGGTCTTTGAACTCTGAGCTGGCGTCCCATGACATCCCAAATGTGTTCTATCGGATTGAGATCCGGTGAGTTAGGCGGCCAGGACATTAACTGGAATTCAGCATCATGTTCCTGGAACCACTCCAACACAATTTTAGCCTTGTGACACGGGGCGTTGTCCTGTTGGAACATTCCATTTCCAACTGGAAAAACAGAGGCCATGTAATGGTGCAACTGGTCCGCAATGATTTTCAGATACCCTGTAGCATTCATGGTCTGCTCTACCACAACCACGGGTGCCAGATACGCCCAAGAGAACGTCCCCCAAAGCATAATACCGCCACCACCGGCCTGTGTATGACCTACTGTACATTGAGGGAGCAACAGTTCGCCTGGAAGACGGCGTATCCTGACACGGCCATCGGCGTGATGAATGACAAACCGTGATTCATCTGACCAGACAACTCTCTCCCACTGATCCATGGACCAGTCGCGATGTTCCCGGGCCCAGCACAGGCGCAGTTGGCGATGACGCTTGGTCAACAAAGGCATACGAGTGGGACGTTTGCTGCGTAGCCCCATATCCAACAGTGTCCGCTGAACAGTGTGCTGCGATACTATTGTACTTGGCCCTGCATTGTATTGGGCTGTCAACTAAGCCACTGTCTGGCTCCGGTTTTGCTTCGACATGCGATACAGTCTCCGACGACCTTTTTCTTTGATAGCGTGTGGACGTCCAACACCTTGTCGTCTACTGCTGGTTTCACCGTCATTCATCCACTTTGCATAAGTACTAACAACTGTGGGTCGCGAACAACCCAAGAGTCGTGCAGTTTCGGAAATACTTGCTCCGAGCCTTCGAGCCATTACAATCTGCCCTCTATCAAAGTCGCTTAGATCCGCAGCCTTTCCCATCACACACAGAAGTAAGTGAAAGAATGATTCTTCAGACTCTCCAGCAGCAGTTAAATACCACTTCCACCTGATCACGTGCCTTCCACGTCATCCAGGCGAATTCATTGCAAAATTTTGGGGTGGTCATAATGTTTTGGCTCTTGAGTGTATATATATAAATATATATATATGTGTGTGTGTGTGTGTGTGCGTATATATACATATATATATATATATATATATATATATATATACAGTGGAATCCCGACCGATCGTTCCTCGAATCCTCATTTTCCTGCATTTATCGTTAGGTTCAGTCGGTCCCTTGATAAACGATAGATCAAGATTCCACTATATAAATATATATATATATACATATATATATATATATATATATATATATATATATATATATATATATATATATATATATATATATATATATATATAACCCCCTTAATGGTCGATATTACAAAGGGGGTAGGAAATTTCCCGTTCTAAACAGGGAATCTGAAAAATGGGCCCAGTAAGCTAAAGGTTAAACACTCCTAAATTCCTTTAGTGAACGAAATTTCTAAAACGAATCCTGTTGCAAGGTGCAGAAAAGTTCAGGCTATCTCAAAATGTCATTGTTATTGGATTATCAGCATTTATGTAGCTGTAAATAGTAGACACAATTTCTGCATGGGTTAACACTGAAGTGAACGATTTCTTTAGGGTTAGTACACAGCAGCCTTAAATAGCAAAACCGTGATGCCATTCGGATGTAAAATTTCACCTAAACGAAACACTAGCCGATCAACGAAAAATGGTGCTAGCGACGTGGCCACCTGCGCTTCCATCGTCACGTCGGACCCTACAGGGAGAAACGACTGATGATGGGTCGTGATTGCGCAATCTTGAAAACATAATAATGCTTAGCAAAAGAGTTTTTTAAAAAAAGAACCCAGTCTTAAAGCAGTTGCCTTTTTCTCTTACAGGAAGTGGAACTTGTTTGTGATGACCTTACTTTAAATTCACCTGACAGTTGTATGAAGAAAAAAATGTAACGAGATATTATGCGCGTTTCGTTTTAAAGCAAAGTGGTAGATAAAATATCTTATTTCAAACACGCTTTCTTAGAAATTTTGATATTACATCTGAATGAACAAATACTTGGAACTCGTTGTTGTTTAGAGCTAAAAGGGATTCTTCCTACGTATGTCTTTAATCCTTTTAAATGTCTTCTTTTAGAAGAATTTCCTAACCTTATATCATCATATTTGTCCTAATGGAATTTCTAGATGTTATTTAAAATAAATGTATATTTCGTAATAATGCTTTGTTTAATATTATTAGTTATTATTTCACTTACGGAATTTCTAGGTATTATTAAAAATAAATATATACTGCGTGATAAATAACGATTTGTTTAATATAATTTATTTTATTACAGTTACGGAATTTCTAGATATTATTTTAAACAAATGTATATTGCGTAATAAATAATGCTTTGTTTAATATTATTAGTTATTATTTCACTTATGGAATTTCTAGATATTATTTAAAATAAATGTATATTGCGAGATAAATAATGATTTGTTTAATATTATTTATTTTATTACAGTTACGGAATTTCTAGATATCATTTAAAATAAATGTATATTGCGTAATAAATAATGCTTTGTTTAATATTATTGGTTATTACTACAGATACGATATTTCTAAAAATTATTTTTAAAAAATGTACACTCAAGAGCCAAAACATTATGACCACCTGTCAATAACGAGTTGGCCCACCTATGGCGTGCAACACAGCTTCAACCCGCCTTGGCATGGATGCCACAAGTCCTTGGTAGATGGCCGGAGACAGATTGTACCAGATGTTTAAGGAACGGTCACGCAAATCCGAGATATTACGAATTGGTGGTCTTTGAACTCTGAGCTGGCGTCCCATGACATCCTAAATGTATTCTATCGGATTGAGATCCGGTGAATCAGGTAGCCAGGACATTAACTGGAATTCAGCATCATGTTCCTGGAACCACTCCAACACAATTTTAGCCTTGTGACACGGGGCGTTGTCCTGTTGGAACATTCCATTTCCAGCTGGAAAAACAGAGGACATGTAATGGTGCAACTGGTCCGCAATGATGTTCAGATACCCTGTAGCATTCATGGTCTGCTCTACTACAACCACGGGTCCCAGAGACGCCCAAGAGAACGTCCCCCAAAGCATAATACCGCCACCACCGGCCTGTGTATGACCTACTGTACATTGAGGGAGCAACAGTTCGCCTGGAAGACGGCGTATCCTGACACGGCCATCGGCGTGATGAATGACAAACCGTGATTCATCTGACCAGGCAACTCTCTCCCACTGATGCATGGACCAGTCGCGATGTTCCCGGGCCCAGCGCAGGCGCAGTTGGCGATGACGCTTGGTCAACAAAGGCACACGAGTGGGAAGTTTGCTGCGTAGCCCCATATTCAACAGTGTCCGCTGAACAGTGTACTGCGATGCTATTCTACTTGGCCCTGCATTGTATTGGGCTGTCAGCTGAGCCACTGTCTGGCTCCGGTTTTGCTTCACCATGCGAGACAGTCTCCGACTTCGAGCCATTACAATCCGCCCTCTATCAAAGTCGCTTAGATCCGCAGCCTTTCCCATCACACACAGAAGTATGTGAAAGAATGATTCTTCAGACTCTCCAACAGCAGTTAAATACCACTTCCATCTGATCACGTGCCTTCCACGTCATCCAGGCGAATTCATTGCAAAATGTAGGGGTGGTCATAATGTTTTGGCTCTTGAGTGTATATTGCGTTATAAATAATGATTTGTTTAATATTGTTTATTTTTTTACAGTTATGGAATTTCTAGATGTTAATTAAAATAACTGCATATTCCGTAATAAATAATGCTTTGTTTAATGTTATTTGTTAATATTAGACTTACAGAATTTCTAGACATTATATAAAATAAATGCATACTGCGTAATAATAATGCTTTGTTTTATATTGTTTATTATTATATATTTATTATTACTGACGTTTCCAAGGCCTCTTTATAAGACAAACTAGAAACCTTTGGTGAATGCAATGACTTCGGCCAATATACGCTTTCCTTTTATGTGCTCTGAACATGTTTGGAATTGTTTTAATATTATTTTTTGTATCTCTGTCATTGGAAATGAAAAAGATATTTACCATTAAGCTAAAGTTACCTAGATTTACTTCTGTAATCTTGACAGTAACATTTGACATTAAGATATAGGATGCGGCAGAATGGACTACCACATTTCTAAAGGTTATTGTAAGCGAGTGGGTAGGGGGGGGGGGTTGGGTGGCGCGGGAAGTAGCAACAGTTCGTGTGGATTTTCTACTTCTCAGTGGACACCATGAGTTGGTCGGGTGAACATCACGGTTTCGTTATCAATGCGATCTTTTAAAACAAAAATTCTGTAACCGCGACACAATAGGCGTTTAGGACAGGTTTAGGGCTCGAGGCAACTGACGCCGTTCGATATTTACGATAAAAGTTCTTCTAGCACAGTGATTCTTAACCGGGGGTGCGGGCACCCTTGGGGGTACGAGAGAGCATTTCTAGGGGTGCGAGAGAAGGTTCTAAATTTTTAATGAAAATTACCGCCTAACCGCTCATGAGAAACATGCCTTATTCTCTTCGAGTTGAAATGGGAATTTAGCAAATTTTCCTTTTCTGGATTCAATAATTTTGGAAAATGATAAAACAACAATTATACCCGGAATAAAATTACACCTCCACCAGCGGAGTGAATCATTTGATGGAAACTTTTCCACGGGAAATATAAGCAAACTTAATAGATTGGTCCATTTTTGTTTGACCTAAATTCAATGGACGACAACGTTTTATTAAAAGACGAATTTATCGCAATACGAGCTAATGCGCGCATTGAAATGGAATTTGAAAAACTGGACATAGAACAGTAATGGTGTACGCAGTTAGAACTTTATCCAGAACTGGCAAAAGCAGCATTAGAGGCACTTTTACCATTTGCCACCACTTACCTTTGTGAAATAAGTTTTTCATCACTTTTGCACATCATAACAAAATCCAGAAATCGCTTAAAGGCATCCGATGACTTACGCGTGGCTCTTTCACAAAAAGAGCCTCGTTTTAAAAGGATAATTATGAACAAACAACAACAACGTAGCCATTTAAAACGTAGACATTGTTTTATATGTAATAATTGGGTATGTATTGTAAATCTATTAATTTTTTATGCAATAAAAGAATTATCTTGAAATAAATATCTTTCCTTAAATAAAAAATAGAAATCTTATTTTTCAAGGGGGTGCGGGAGCTTATTTTCAGATTCAAGGGGGTGTTGACTATTAAAAAGGTTAAAGAAACACTGTTCTAGCACGTCACCCAGAGGGGGGATCGGCGTGTGCTGGATTTTTGTTTATTCGTAAAAATCAAAAAGTAGAACGCTTTGCTGGTACGAGACATCGGCTTAAAATCTGCGGGTAGCAGCGTATCCTGTTTAGCGTTGCACTCTACTTTTCAGCAGTAATTCGAAAATTCACTGAAGGGCCCATTCAGTTGTTCACCTCCGCCGATATCTTTAGGGACGGGCGAAAGTCTAGCTCGAGGGTTGAATGTAAATCTGAGCACGACCACTTAAGGAGGCGATTTTACATACGTTTATTGCTACATTTAAAATATTGGTAGGAAAAAAGAGAAAAAAATTAAACTTTTCATTTTTCACAATCTCAGGACTTAACGAACTCCAGTCACTGGCAAATATTTCATTTTAATGAGAATATTTGGCAGTGCAAATTTTCCTACTGAAATGAAATATTGGTCAATGCAGGCAAATATTTTCATTTTAACGCGTATATTTACAAGTGCAAAATTTCCCATTAAAATTAAATATTTGCCAGTGCAGGCGAATATTTTCATTTTAATGGGAATATTTACAAGTGCAAAATTTCCCATTCAAATGAAATATTTGCCAGTGCAGGCAAATATTTTCATTTTAATGGGGAAAAAATGTTGTGAAAGAGATAATTAGTATCTACTAACGTGCATCCCTTAAATTTCTGTCTCCGTAGCTTGAATTTTTCGCGCAAATGTCTTACGAATTACATGCATCCATGTCTTACAATTAACATGCATCCATCTCAAACGCGCCATCCCGGATATATTTTATGCACGGATATATGGCATGCACACGGCATGCACGGATATATGGTATAGCTCGTTAGCGAAACAATGTTCCTGTCGATGGAGAAGTTTTGGTATCGATCCTCTATGAAATAATTTTAATCTATATCAGTTAAATCTATTTAATTTTGTGTCACACGTGAAGACAGTTATATACAGAACTTGTCCGGAGAATGTGAATCAGCTTAACATTTTATTGCGTTCCTGCATTTTACATGAACTGCATCTTACTGCTATGATCATTTTTGCGGCAATAGTCTATTTCAGGGTCATGCCGAAACTAATCCTCTCGCGTACTGAAATTTAAACTGTCACCACAAAATTTTCGTTAGAAAATGTATTTAATTCCAAGTTATTTCGGAACGACCAACGCATTCCCCCCGGGGTCTTCGTTGTGTGCAGACGTGTTTTTTTTTCCCGATGCATGATGGCGAACGTTTCTCCCTCTCCGGAGGAGTATATGGAACTTTCTACTGCTGAAACTTATCCACCTTCAGAAGTCACCACACCAGTGCCTGACATCAATATCCTTAACCAAGATGACCAGAGCATCCTAAAAGATCTTATTGAAGACGGCATTCCCATCAAATTCCGAAACAGCCTGGAAAAGGTCCATCAACTTGCTTTCGAAATGTACAGATTAGGTAAGCATGGGAACCATCTAAATGAGCTCTATGCTCAATTAACAAACACTAATCATCCCTCTACTTCAACTAACCCTAACAAAAAACCTAGGACTGAATCTGATGATAATTTTCCCTCTCTCCCAACCAAGCCTATGGCTAAGGCTTGGTTGAAGGGTAGAAGGATTTTCGTTTTCCTTCTGCCCGTCTTACGGCTAAAAAATCCATATCTATTGGAGGATTAACTCAACCAACTCCCTTAAAAAATAAATATAGTGCTCTACCTGAACAAAATTTAAATGCTAGCACTTCTAAAAGCCCTCGTATCAGTAACGCAACCAGTAAAATCAAGCACCTAACAATAGTAAAAACTGAAAACTATAGGGAAATTCTTTCAATACTAGCTGGTAAAGATGATTCAAAGAAATTCCATGCCAAGATAGGAGCGGAATTTATTAAAATTGACCCTTTCACTGCTGAAGATCACAGAGGAATAACTGAGTGCATGAAAACAAACAACATCAAAGGCTTCCTTCTCCCTCTGGGAGTAGTTAAACCCCTTAAAGTTGTCATAAGAGGTCTACCCATTGATTATTCCCCAGAGGAAGTCCATGAAAAATTAAATGACTTAGGATTCCCAGTAATCAAAGTCGCTCAATTGCAGAGAAAGGACCAAACCAAGCTGCCCCTATATCAAGTACAACTCACACCAACAGACGAGGCAAAAAATATCTACGAACTAAATTCCTTATTTTTTATAAGAATCAATATTGAACCCTACAAATCACCCCTCAAATCAAATCAATGCTTCCAATGCCAACATTTTCATCACCACTCCAAAAACTGCTATATGAACCCTCGCTGTGTTAAATGCGCAGGTGATCACCATACGAAAGATTGCCCCGATGAGAAAAAAGCCCAAATTATAAAATGTTGTAACTGTCAGGGTGATCACCCTGCAAATTATCGTGGATGCCCCAAATTCCCTCATAATATTATAGCGAAGAAGAAGGCTGAAAAAGAAGCCAAACAACAGGAAGCTAAAGTTTCAAAATTAGTCTCAGCTGGTATATCTTATGCGCAAATGGCAAACCCTAACCCCACCACTACTTCAGAAAGTAACACCTTAACAGAACAGGAAGCATCCCCAATCCCAAATCTAACTCCAGTCAATAAAAATACATTCACTCTTTTAAAACAATTCCAAGAAATCCAGCAAATAATAAATAGTATGATAGAAGAGCTTGGTATTCCTGATTTTTCAGGAATACTTAATCAATTAAGAACCGTAAAAGCTGACATGAAAAATAAAGATTTCGTTGAGGACAAATTTTTTTGCTTCGTCAACGGTATGAGATTAGTTACTGAACCTGTTGGTTAATGCCCCACCCTTCTCTCTCTCTTTTGGCATGGAATTCTAATGGAATCAGAGTTAAAATCCGTGAGTTCAAACAATTTATATATGAGCATAACCCCGATATCATCCTTCTGCAAGAAACACATCTCAGACCAGAGGATAATCTAAATGTACCTAACTACACTACTTATAGAGCTGACTACGTAAGCTCCACTACCCCCATGAGAGGCACTGCTATTTTAGTTAAAAAAATCTCTACCCCATCATGAAATTGTTCTACCTCCTCTAAAAATTATCAACGCTACAGCTATAAACTTAAAACTTCAAAATCTGCAACTTTATACTATCATATCTACTTATATCCCCCCAGGCCACAGAATTACTAACGTTAAGGCAGATTTAAACACTTTAAATACCATAAACGCTAACACCTTAATTTTTGGAGATTTAAATGCACAGCATAGACTTTGGAACTGTTCCTCGCACAATTGCTACGGTAACTTAATCTATAATTTCACTAGTAACACCAATTTTGATATCATAGCCCCCTCTACCCCTACTCACTTTAATAATCACAATAGCAATATTATAGACTTTGCCCTAGTAAAAGGTATTCCCCATGACCTTACAATTAACACTATATGTGCACTTTCCTCCGACCATAATCCTGTTGAAATTAAACTTCCACTTGGTAACAACCCTCTCATTATTAGCTATACCAAACACATTAATTGGAATTTATATAAAAGTAACCTAGAAAGTACTCCTTACATCCCCCCCATCGTAAATAATATTAACGATCTGGAAAACTTAGTAACCAGTATAACTACAGACATTAACAACAGCCTAAATAATAGTACCAAACTTATTCCCCCTAAAACTAACACCTTACACGACCAACACCTTAAAATATTAATCAACAATAAAAATAGAGCCCGTAAAAATTGGCAACATAACAGAACTCCCGCTAATAAAACTAAAATGAATCAAGCTCAGGAAGACTTTAAATACTATCTTCATGACATTTTTATTAAAAACTGGCAAAATTACATAGAATCACTTGACACCACTGAAAACTCCATTTGGCGAGCCGCTAAAAGATTTAAAAACCAATATCGTACCATTCCCCCCTTAAAAGACCTTGATAGTAACTCTAGTGCACAGACTGAACAGGAAAAATGTGAACTAATAGGTAAAAATTTTGCTAAAAACTTCACTCCGAATCCCATCCTAAACAATAGCACAGAAAACATTGTTAATACTAATATTAATCTTTTTCTCAACACCCCACATGAAAGCCCAACGCCATTCATTGTCCCCATTGACGTTATTTATATGATCAAAAAACTCCCTAATAAAAAAGCCCCAGGTGAAGATAATATTAATAATACCATGCTCAAAAATCTCCCCTACAAATATATCTTTAAAATTACTATTGCTATCATCTCCATCCTTAAATTTGAGCATTTCCCCCATAGTTGGAAAAATTCTATTATTGTCCCTATTCAAAAACCTAACAAACCCAGCAATTCCCCTAGCAGCTACAGGCCCATTAGTCTTCTAAATTCAATAAGTAAATTAGCTGAAAAATTCATAGTTAAATATATTAATGATCACCTTCAAGAAAATAACATTCTCATCCCTTATCAATTTGGCTTTAGAAAATCCCTCTCTGCCCCTCACCAAGTTTATCGGCTAACAGAACATCTTACACGTGCTAGGAAAAATAAGCAATCCACTGCAGCTCTGTTCCTAGACATTTCCTTAGCCTTCGATAAAGTCTGGATCGATGGACTCATCCACAAACTAATTAACTATAACCCCCCCCCCCCCAAATCATCAGGATTCTCATTTCTTACCTAAAAAATAGAACTTTTCAGGTCAAAATTAATGGTCAGCTTTCTAGCAAATTTAATATCTATAGAGGCCTACCACAAGGTAGCGTCCTCGCCCCCATTCTTTTTAATTAATTTGTTAATGATTTTCCAATTCACTCTAATGTTAACTTAGCAATCTTTGCGGACGACACAGCCGTTTATTCTTCTTGTAGAAATTTTAAATATGCGGTCAAAAACATTAATAAGTACATGACTATCATCCAGCAGTGGCTCGACAATTGGAGAATCAAAATTAACAATGAAAAATGTATAGCAGTTACGTTCACTTCAAAGCGTAAAAAATCCTTCCTAAATCATCAAATTAAAATCGGAAACACAAATCTCCCCTGGTCTGAAACTGTAAAATATCTTGGCATTGTTCTCGGTAAAAATATCACTTTTAAACATCACATCACAAACGTTAGGAACAAGTTTCGAGCAGCTCGCAGACTAATATATCCCTTAATTGCTCGGAACAGCAAATTAAGCAGTCAAAATAAATTGCTCATGTATAAATCGTTTCTTCTTCCTATACTAACTTATGGTGGGCCAGCATGGTCATACTGTGCTGAAATGCATGTTAAAAAACTAGCTTCTCAGCAGAGCAGCACGATCAGACAAATAATAAATGCCCCTTGGTACTTCCGTAATGTTGACATCTACAATGAAATCGGTCTCCCCACTCTTAAAAAACACCTTCAAAATCTAGCCATTAACTTTCACTACAATATCGATAATGATTTACTTAAAGATTTAGCAAATTATGATCATGCTGACCCCTCTAACAGGAAACGGCCTAGAGCCATCCTGTCATTTTCTTAAATGTTTTGTCCTTCGTCCTTTTATAAAAAAAAATAAATAAATAATAATACTTGGCTTGCCAAGGTAAAAAACAACAAAAAATTTTATAAAATCAAATAAAAATGTATTTCTATCCTTAAACTTTCTCTTTTAATTTTATTCATCTTTGCATCGTTTGTAGACCCTCTTTTCTACTGCCCTGCAAGATGCTTACTCACTTTTTCTTATACTATGAACTCACGGATTAGCAGCGGCCCAATCATTTCACTCCTTTCCTATACTCTGTTTCATTTGTTCCCCTCTGCTTATTACCTGAAAGTCTGCAATTGAGGGCGCGGCCCAGGAATTGCAGTTGCGACCCATTTCCTATGGTCCTATGGCTAACGACAAACGGTACTCGGAAGGTTTTACTTGAGGAATTCTTGCTTTCTGGATCTAGCGATTGTTCCGAAATTTTGAAATGCCCTCTGTACAAAAGAGTATGGCTCTCTGTTTAGACAAACTCACACCACATAAATATATGTGGCGGTGAAAGTCAAAGTGGTGTAAGTCACTTTTTCAACTTTTTTATATCTGAGGTCAAAAATGTAATCTCCATGTTCAATTTGTAATGGAATTACAAATAATTAGTATTTGCAATATTATAATAATTACTATGTATTACAATTTGTTCACTTTATAGTGGAATTTTTTGTAGTTTTTGCAGTAAAACGCTATTGACTTACATCAATTGATTTACTGACTTACACCATTTTGCCTTTCACCGCCACATATCTCTACGTAAGTCATCCCGCATCATTTATTCTATAATTTAATATTCTGCAAGGTTTCGCTTTGGAATTTCTTCTTTTTGGTGCAAACTGAGAGGAGGTACAAATCCGAGAGGATGTCAAGATAGGAAATTCTTTAGTCTCAGAACTCCAATCATCGATACTTTAAACTCTCGTACGAGAGCCAGCCTTTCTCCGTTTCAACGCGGAAGCGTATTTTCTAGACGCTTCGGTAACCGCCAGAACAAGGTTACGACAGTCCGACGTTGCTGTCTCAAATGGAAAAAACATGCAATCATATCCCCAGCTTATGTCTGAAAGAGGACGCCTGGTGCTGTCCTGTTTTGCACAGTCCAATTTACGAGATTCTTTTATCGTAAAGCATGCCCAGTTATCTCTTCAATTATTATGGTACAGAGCCGATCTGAAGCATCTCTTTGTCGAAAGAATTTCGCAGAACCTTTCTCGGTAGAGAAATTATTAAAAATCGCAATGAGAATTTGCAAAACATAACCGAAACGATTAAGAACCTAGATGCATTTCACAGCATCATTGGTCCTACAGAACATTTGCGAATTCGACGGGCGACTGAAACTGATATTACAGGGTGACAATTATTGAGTTATATGAAATAAAAAAATCACATTTTAAAAAACTACCGAGTTCAAAAATTTGTTCAAATTTGAAAAATAACTACAGATGATCGGTAGCCCAGTTGGCAAGAGCAGAGAGCCAGTGATCTGAACGTCCCTGGTTCGATGCTCGTCGCTGCAAATCTACCGCCGTGTTCATTAATAGTGGCCGGGGCACGTAAAATAGGGCTTGGCTACAATGTCATCCAAGTTCTCAAATTTACGTCTGGAGGTGCAGGGTCAAGTGTTCCGGTCTCGTCACTTGACTCGGTTTAAAATTACGGGACCGGTCATTTAGCCAAGTCGGACTCCGACCCTTGTAATGCTAATTCAAAACAGGAGCTGCACATCTATTGCCCATAGCCTTCGGGACTTGATCTGATGTTACTGTCGGTCAAGGCGCATAAGCAACCACAACAACAACAACTTAAATGGCAGGGGCCAAAGGAAGAACCAGTGTGCTTTGGATTTTCATTTATTCAAAAATCCAAAGCACGACGTCTCGCTGGCCTGAGATGTAGACCTAGAAGCTATGGGTCGCAGCAAGCATACCATATCTCATGCCGCATTAACACATTAGCACTCGCGTCCAGGGCCCGATTATGAACGCTGGGGGCCCCTGGGCAGATGCTATTTGTGCCCACCCCCTTACGGACATTTATAAAAATACATACTATTAGAAGTACAAGGTGCATACACCAAAGGGGTTTTGGGGGACCCTAGCATCAGGGGACCCTGTGCAAAGTCCCGATTTGTCCATGCGATAAAAAGGCCCTGCTCGCGCCACCCCTCGAAAGCCGCAAGACATTCGCAAGCCATTCATCACGACCCTGCATCGACGCGAGTGACCGTTCTCACATTCACGCCCCTTTGACTTGTGCCAGAAAACCGCTCCTGAAGCGAGCGCCCACGACTAGCGAGGAGAAAAGGGGGATGGGCGGCGAGCGCACCGTTTACACATTCGCCGTGCACCTCCCCGAGCGATTCGACGCACCGCTAGCGCAACTGTGTAAAGTCGGTTTCAGAAGCCGGAACTTCCCATGTCGCGATAGCGTGAACGCATCCTGTCAATTACATTACACCCCACCTTTCGGAATGACTCCAATAATTACGAGATAAAAAGACTTTTTATATACCATGATTTTAAATTTTCAATTAAAAAAAAATGTAATTTACATGCAGCTTCTTCATGAGCTACAAACGAATTCGCATCTTGCATAGTTAATTATGGATTTCAAAATTATAAATTTTAATCTATAATTTGAAGGGAAAAAATCAATGAATTTCGCAGAGAAAATATCGCAAATAGCATGTGGGCTTAAATGAATATCCCATTGAAATGAAAATGTAATATGCTTGGTTCACTATTACGTTAATAGATGGCGCCTGTAGCGCATTTAATTTTGGCTCCAGACGTATTTTTCTTACGCTCGTATTTTTTTTAATGGATTTTAAAATATGGAATAAAGATGGCTAACAGTATTAAAATAATGCATTGTCATCGTGTTCTGAGCTATTCTAAAAGTTTCAAATGTCTAGCTAGTCGGAAAGTTAGTTAAAAATCGATTGCAAGATTTGTACCAGACAAACACACCCACAAACAAGAAAGCAAGTTAATTAAATCATGGTAAAAATTAGATAAGGGCCCATTCAGCTGTTCACCTACACCTGGCGATGGGTTACTACTCGAGTGATTCACTCGCATAACTCGATTATTAAAATCATTCGATTAGTTCGATGGTCACAATCTGGAGCACCTGGAGCAATATCAGCCAAACTTGGTACACATATTACTTACAATCTGGGAGGAAACACTAGGGGGAAACACGTTAAATAAAATTTTCATAAAAGCACAAATTCTTCTAAAACACGAATAGTAATATGTAATTAAACACATAATTTTTTTAATTCAGGTTTAATCCATGTTTTCAAGTACGTGAACCTGAAAAGAATATTTTAAACCCTGGATTACGGTGCTTTGAAACAATGCCCAACCCTGTATGTGTGGGAGGAACAGTATTGACTGGGCCACGTCCCCGAATGCTGACATTTCTGAATTAACTCGCGTAATAAATGAAACTATCCTGAAGAAGCTATGTTAATCAAAATTAAACACATAAAATTTTTATTCAGGTTTAAGCCATGTTTTCAAGTACGTGAACCTGAAAAGAATATTTTAAACCCTTGATTACGATGCTTTGAAACAATGCCCACCCTTGGATGTATGGGAGGAACAGTATTGTCTGGGACACGCCCCCAAATTAAGACATTTCTAAATTGACTCGCGTAATAAATGAAACGATAGTGAAGAACCTATGTTAATCAAATAATTTCAGCTGTTAACTATATTTTCAAAAGAAATCTTGTTTCTTTTTCTCATCTTCAATTATAACCCGGTATCAATTTTCTGAATAAACAATGCTGTTTTTCTAAACTTAAGACACTCTGACTAAAATTTTCATAAAAATAATAATCATCTTAAAATTTTCATAGGTACACTTGACATTTTCAAGTCAGTCATCATTTAAACACTGAATTAACAATAAAGTAGTTAATGCTGCGCTAAGAAACTGAAAGCTGTTCAGTTCGTATAATTACTGAGAGATAACTCTGCTGAATGTGTCACATACGAATTCAATGATAAACGCTACTATTGGATATTTCGTTAAGATTGTGAAGCTACAGGTTTTGAGCATCACTGTTATAGAACCTAGACACTCGGAGAGCACTACAGATTTACAATCTCACCTCCGATAACTCGGAGGTATAGTAAAATAATTCTACATCATCTATCTTCTCACTGTAATTGAGTACAACTTTAATTATAAAATTTTTTCTCGTAAAAAAAATTGGTAGTTGTTCAAATAATTTATCGTTTTTTTTATAGTTAAGAACCAAATTCTAATAAATTTCGAATCATCGGATATATATAAATAAATAAATAATTATATATATATATATATATATGTGTGTAATGAAATAAGATCAGATTATAGAAATATTAGAATAACAAATTTATTTTCGAGTGGCTAAACAGACATCTTATCTAATGGAAAGCCCACACCCGAGTGATTCCCGGGGTTTGCGTATAAAGGTATCTGCGATTGAAGAATTTGCTGACCAAAGATGTTTCTTGCAAGCTGCATCAGTTCTGCAGGACGATCGCCTTATTTGGGCATTTAAAAGGGATCGGACGGTTTCGTGGCTTCCCAAGGACTGCTGACGCTATGAAAAATATTCCTGGGTTCTTGAAAACAGAATTTGGTAATGCCATATTAAGCATGGGAAGGAAAGAAAATTTACAGGGGTCGACTTAAATTTTATATCTTTCAAGCCCCATTTTAAAAACGTTGTCTACCTGGGTGGAGGCTCTCATACATAACATACAGAAATAAACTACAAAATATTACAATTATACAGAATATAACATAAGATTACAAAAAAAATCTGGCAAACTGCACAACGGTTCCTCTAGATAGCAGGTCCATGCGGTTTCCCTACTATCCTTCATCTTATTTGCCTCGTATGCACATAACCATAATTACAGTATAAATTCAAAATATAAGACTTGTATTCAAAATATAAGACGATAACATAAATTCTATGACTACATGACATATTATCTTGATATATTTGATATGAATAAAATATAATGAAAATATTTACACTGCCTGGAAACTATATCTTAACATTGTCCACGTACTGTATTATTAGTTCTCACATTATATTCTATTAATACTGACATTGTTTGTATCACAATCAAAATTCACTCTATTATATTATTTAACTTCCTTGGGTACTCTTATATTCATAACAATTCTCTATTCATGCAATTCAATTACAATATTATAAATTTTTACATTTCATATCAATATCCCTTCTGTTTCTTCAAAGTACTGTTACATTAATAAAACAACATCATTACATCAAAATTCGTTTCGTTAGCAATACACATTTAATACCTTAAACATACCTTACTTCTGACAAACAAATCACATTTCTCTTAAACAACCGTGTATCCTCACGTTTGCTGAGGAATGCTGACTATGAAGTTGGAAAGCAGGTTAAAACAAATTCCTCCCACCACTTCAAAAGAAAATTTTTGTGGATGATCAAATGTAGGTAGATGGATTCAATTTCTCAATTGTAGTTACTCTGCAAGAAAAACCCGAGAAACCAAAAAAATAAAAAGTTTCGAGTTGAGTGGCCATCACAACCCGACAATTTTTTGAAAAAATGTAGAAAAATAAAAACAAAACAAGAACAACTCAACTCAGGAAAAGAATGCATCATGACAATAAATTAAATATTATAAAATTCAAAATTCCCCTTAATAATTACAAAATTCAAAATAAACTTCACATGATCAGTCTATACCATTTTTAGTTGTCCTTAAAAAGTAGTTGTAGATTCGGAGACTCACACTATTGGCAGTCCTTTGATAGGAGTCATCAGTATCCTAACTGAAAATTCTCAGAAGGTCGGAAAAATCGAAGGCGAGTAGAATGTACAATCTCAGTGGGAGTTTTATAAAGAGCATTGGCTTTATCAATTTCAAAAAGAACATCTGAACATTTTTTTAGAATAGTATAAGGGCCTGAATACGGTGGGGCAAGTTTTCGGGTATTTGGACATTGAAATTCTTCATATAAAACTAAATCTCCGACTTTATATTTAACTTTTAGATATCTTCTCTCATATCTTATTATATCTTATTTTATTCGACTGATAATATTGTCTAGTTCTTTCTTGTGCAATTTTTCTAGCTTCTTCTATAGGAGGGTATACCTCATTATCTTGGAAAGAAATTTTATAGGGCAATTCGCCATACATTAAATAAATTGGGGGAAATCCAGTTACCGAATGAAGGGTATTATTATATTCTTGGTTGACAGACTCTAAGATTTTTGCCCATGTACATTACTAGGGCTATTACTAACTTTACATTTTAATCTGGTTACTATGGTATGGTTAACTCTCTCGACCTTCCATTCGTCTGCCGTCTATGAGCAGATGACAAGAGCTGTGTAATGTTATTACGTCTGAGAAAATGTTTAAACTCTAATATTTCTTGGTGTTGCAATTTGGGTGGCCAGCAGTGTATATAACGTCTGTGAAGTTGTCCCCCCGACATTGAGATATCCATATTTTGAAAACGGCATTCGTTTGAGCGTCGTTTGAGCGTGTTTGAGCGCCAAAAATTTTCGTTTGAGCGCAATTTTTAAAAAAGTTATGAGCATTTCATTTTTTGGCGGGAAAAACACCTAGCCCCCCCGACATTGAGATATTTAAATTTTGAAAACGGCATTCGTTTGAGCGTCGTTTGAGCGTGTTTGAGCGCCAAAAATTTTCGTTTGAGCGCCATTTTTAAGAGAGTTATGAGCATTTCTTTTTTTTTTGCGGGAAAAACACCTAGCCCTCCCCTCCCCTCACATTGAGATATTCAGAGAACGGGAAAAACAGAGCTGCATGAAATTTCGTGTCGGGGAAATGGCGAAATAAGGGGGGGGGAATTAGGTGTCTGCGAAACGGAAGGGTCACCTCCAAATATGGCGGGTCCCATGGATAAGACATTGAAAGAGGCGCCAAAATGAGGCAGAGTAAAAATACCAAATTATCAACAAATAACGATAAAATATAATAGTAACTAATAATAGCAAATAGTTTCAAACTAGTTGATATAGTTTAGGCCTCAGACAACAGTGTTTAATGCATTTATGAAATTTTTCAATACATTCAAAAATCCATTGATTCGTTCTTAATATTTCTTATACTTTAAAAAAGATGAACTTGAAAGAAAGTTTTCGTATCTCTGTCCTGTATATATTTACTTACCTTTATCTTTTTCCCTATATATATACCTAAAACTAAATATCCGTGCTTCACAACAGAATACATTACTATCACCAATCATGTAATCGGGTTCCATTAATTTAAATTAACTTCAGTAGTAAAGTGTTATCATTTCTTTTGAGGAGTTAACCCTCTAATTTAATGACGATCCAACATTAAATAAGGGTTTTTAGATTTATATTTATTTCTTAATTTTGGGGGCCTTATGACCCTTCTGGATTTTTTAGCTTTCTTAGTACCTAGGGCCTAAGAGATATTCAAATTTTGAGAACGGCATTCGTTTGAGCGTGTTTGAGCTATATTTGCTGTCAACATAATCTTAAAATTGGAAACGTTTTAACGATCAACTAACTATTGGAACCATTTGTTTTTAATTACCTGACTTCAATGTGGAATATTTTAATTACCCAGTGGCGTAGCGAGAGGGGGGCAAGGTGGTCTATCATGCCCCGGGCGCCAAATGCAACCTAAGACCATTGGACCCTTTGGTCCCCAAGACCACGAGGGGCGCCAAAAAGGTAATGTGCTCCGGGCGCCAGTTATGCTCGCTACGCCACTGTAATTACCATATTTAACTTTTTACGATAATTCATGATATGCAACTTATGCAAACTCTTAATAATTTTATTATAATGTTAATCTTTTGCTCCGTTCTATACGAGAAACAAAACATTTTATTTATTGTATATTTAAATTCTGAAATTGGGATTCTTAATGCAGTTATATTTTATTGTAGTATTCAAGTGTGCATCAAGTTTTATACTTAATTTTTGTAAATACATATTTTGAGTGTCACGGCAATCACAGTTTTATTTTTCTAATCATTTATGTGCGTATAGCACTTTCATAATGTGTTTATAAAGTAGAGATGGTTACGATTATTGTTTTTGTGTTTTAAGCAATTTATTTATGTATATATATTCAGAATTGGTTATGTGGAATTTTGTAAATTGATGCATTTCAGCACTGCTGATAGTCAGTCATTTTTGTTCAAAAGTGGCTAATTTATTTTACATTAATCATATTCTATCTTAAATTGTAATATTTTTATATTTATATATTTTAGGTAAATAAAGTTAATATTTTGATATTTGTATAGTTTAGATTCATAAATCTAATAGTTCGATATGTATATGTAACGAAGGAAAAAATATAATTTTAAAATCCAAAATATACCATAAGATTTCTGGTCAAACATTGTATAAGATAACTATGTGAGTGCAATCAGTTGCTAAATAAAAATAGTCGATATAAGAAAAGAAATGTATTCAACAGAATATTGCGATAAACTTACCGGCGTTTATATAGTGTTTAGAAAAGGTACAGTTAACTAGACGTCACTGGCACTACATTTATGGTCTGGCAGACAGTTTGACATATCCTTCCTCATTAAAATAATCTTTGCTTTTACCATATTTACAATAATTGTGTTACAGTGTTAGAAAGTTGTAAAAGTTCAAATTATGGAAGTGCATCAAGCAATTGCATTACGTAGTTGAAAGTAATTTACAGCTGACAGAATTCTTGCCGTAATTTTACTGCTCCTATATTTTTCTTGATGTATTTATTGGAATTTGAAGATTTAAAAAGTCCTTGGGTAGCGTTTTTCATTCTCTATATAAAAAATACTTTTAGCCCGGACACCCTGTATATAAAATCCAAATACCACTCACTCACTGATCACCGTATCTCTCGAACCCTGAGTTCTAGGAAGTTGAAAATTTGTATAGTGGATGCACTTCCGCTCTCCCTAACAATAACATTTAAGAAATATTTTTTTAAAAATCTACACTTTTAGTATGTGAAAAGGGACCCTCAAAATTAAACACGGACTGACTGATCACTGTATCTCTGGAACCATAAGACCTAAGAAGCTGAAATTTTGCATAGTGGCTCATCTAAAGCCCTAGGTACTAAGAAAGCTAAAAAATCCAGAAGGGCCATAAGGCCCCCAAAATTAAGAAATAAATATAAATCTAAAAACCCTTATTTAATGTTGGATCTTCATTAAATTATAGGGTTAACTCCTCAAAAGAAATGACAACACTTTACTACTGAAGTTAATTTCAATTAATGGAACCCGATTTCATGATTGGTGGTAGTAATGTATTCTGTTGTGAAGCACGGGTATTTAGTTTTAGGTATATAAATAGGAAAAAAGAAAAAGGTAAGTAAAAATATACAGGACAGAGATACGAAAACTTTCTTTCAAGTTCATCTTTTTTAAAGTATAAGAAATATTAAGAACGAATCAATGGATTTTTGAATGTATTGAAAAATTTCATAAATGCATT
Organism: Dolomedes plantarius; assembly: GCA_907164885.2. NCBI lineage: Eukaryota > Metazoa > Arthropoda > Arachnida > Araneae > Dolomedidae > Dolomedes > Dolomedes plantarius. The sequence continues at coordinate 63,586,420 of OU015499.1, forward strand.
AAACACTGTTGTCTGAAGCCTAAACTATATCAACTAGTTTGAAACTATTTGCTATTATTAGTTACTATTATATTTTATCGTTATTTGTTGATAATTTGGTATTTTTACTCTGCCTCATTTTGGCGCCTCTTTCAATGTCTTATCCATGGGACCCGCCATATTTGGAGGTGTCCCTTCCGTTTCGCAGACACCAAATCCCCCCCCCCTTTTTTTTCGCCATTTCCCCGACACGAAATTTCATGCCGCTCTGTTTTTCCCGTTCTCTGAATATCTGAATGTGAGGGGAGGGGAGGGCTAGGTGTTTTTAGCGCCAAAAAATGAAATGCTCATAACTCTTTTAAAAATTGCGCTCAAACGAAAATTTTTGGCGCTCAAACACGCTCAAACGACGCTCAAACGAATGCCGTTTTCAAAATTTAAATATCTCAATGTCGGGGGGGGCTATGTGTTTTTCCCGCTAAAAAATGAAATGCTCATAACTTTTTTAAAAATTGCGCTCAAACGAAAATTTTTGGCGCTCAAACACGCTCAAACGACGCTCAAACGAATGCCGTTTTTAAAATTTGGATATCTCAATGTCGGGGGGCCAACTTCACAGACGTGTGTAACGAGATATATATATATATATATATATATATATATATATATATATATATATATATATATATATATATATATATGTAAATATATATATATATATACATATATATATATATATTTATGTATATATATATATAAATATATATATATATATATATATATATATATATATATACATATATATATATATATATATATATATATATATATACATATATACATATATATACATACATATATATATATATATATATATATATATATATATATATATATATATATATTCATATATATATATATATATATATATATATATATACAGAGGCTGTTCGCACATTTTTTACACGATTTTGTTAGCGGTAATAAAAAATCGCTTTCTGCAAAAGAAGTAATTGCAATTGTACTATGTTTTTAAAAGTCAAAATTATCGTCTGCGGCTTGAAAGTTTTGTTTTTATTCAAAATGGCTTTTTTAACAAAGCAGTGGTTCGAAGGCTACATTTGTGCTCTTTCCGAAGAGAAATATGCATACTCCGTTATCCAAAAACGACGTGAGAGTCATGGTTTTGTGATATCTAAAGCGGCTATAGGTAATATCGTCAACAAGAAAGGAAAAAAACGTCAAATTGGAGCCTCAAGTGGGACTAAAATTCCAAACAAGTATCCAAGGAAAAAACGGACATCTTCGACTATTGCAAAGGTACGTTGTTTAATGTTAAAAGAAAATCTCCCTACTCAAAGGACAGTTGCAAAATCATTAAAATGCTCGGTGTCCACTGTAATCAAAATGATAAACGTTGATTTAAATCTTAAGAAAGCGAAAAAACGCAATGTGCATCGTCTTCTTCCAAATGATATCGCTGAACGCAGGACACGCTGCAGAATTGTATATGAGAAACACTTATCGAAAGAAAAATGGAAAACAATTGTCACAATAGATGAATCATGGGTGTAGTTAAATGATTGCGACAAAAAAAGAGCCATTTATTATTATAAAAGGGGAGAAAAAAATTTAAGTACATGGTTCAAAGAATCGAAAGAAAGTTTTTCTAAGGGATTCATGATTGTTGCTGCTTTTTCTTATAATGGCAAGTTAAAAAGAAAGAGAGTGGAAAAAAATGTTAAGATTAACTCCAAATACTATCAGGAACATATTTTTCACGCAATTCTTATCAGGCCAATTTTTCTGAATGAAATACCATCGCTTTACCCACAGTGCCATCAATCTACGAGACTCCATCAGAACAAAGCTAGCAGTCACACATCAAAATCCACTGTAAATTTCCTAAAAGAAATGGAACAAAAAACTCGTATCAAGGCCATACCCTTCCCTGATATCCCTACTAAATCTCCCGATGTATCACCTATGGATTTTTGTGCTTTCGGACTTTTAAAATCTGCATCATCCAAACGTCGTCCCAAAACCCTTACAGGACTCTGGAAAGCTGTTCAGGAGGAATGGGATAGAATACCTCTTCTGACACTTGAAAAGGCATTATTATCCTGGAAATTGCGGTGTCGAAAGATAGTTCAGAATAAGGAATGTCAAATAGAACATTTAAAACACAAGAATTTTATGTTATTTAGTTTTGTGAATACAATATATATCGTCTAAAAAATGTGTGAACAGCCTCTGTATATACACACACATATATATATATATATATATATATATATATATATATATATATATATATATATATATATATATATATATATATATATACCGGGTGGCCATAATTAAACTGAGAGTGCTCACAGTGTTCTGTAGCGGGATCTATTTGCGAGAATGACGCCACATTTTGTAGGAAGATTAAACAAGACGGGGGACGAAGGATCCCGCGAAAAAATAAATTAGTTCCAAAAGTCACCGCTAGGGGAATATTTGGCGCTGTGTAATAGAAAATAGAGTGTTAACAAATGCAAATCAATACGGAAATTACTTTTTATTTTGCATTCAAATGAGGTTCAACGTGGCTGCCGTTGTTGTGGACCACATATTGCATTCTGTGCTCAGTATGCACAACAGCAGAAAGTAACATGTCTGCAGGAATGTTCCGTACAGTCCGTGATATGTTATCCTTCAACGTAGACAGGTCCTGGACCAGTCCTTGATAGACCTTGGACTTAAGGTAACCCCATAGCCAGAAGTCGCATGGGGTAAGATCGGGCGACCGAGGTGGCCATGCAGTTGGAAAGTAGCGGCTAATGACTATTTCTGTTGTGAATTTCTGTCGTAGCAGCTGTTGCACCCGTACAGCAACGTGTGCAGGGGCTCCATCTTGCATGAAAATGATTTCCCCCAGGCATTGTCTTTGCTGTTTTGCCGGAATGACAAAGCTGTTCAACATGTGGCGATATTTCTCTCCGGTAACAGAACAGGTTTCCGGTCCTGTCGGGGTAATGTTCTCATAGAAGAATGGACCTACGATAAATTCCGCTGTGAATCCACACCAAACAGTTACCTTTGATGAATGTAAGGGAATTACTGTGACTGCACGTGGTGATTTGTCATCCCAAATTCGGCAGTTCTGGGTATTCACAGTTCCATGAAGGTAAAAGTGGGCCTCTTCTCCCCATAAGATTTTCCACGGCCAAGCATCATCCACCTCCATTCTGGCAAGAAAGGTGAGAGCAAAAGTCAATCGCTTATCATGGTCGGGGTACAGTAACTCCTGTACACGGCTGATCTTGTACGGATAGAAGTTGATAATCTTTCGTAAGATTTTCAATACCGTACTGTAAGGCATATCCATATTCCGAGCTAATCCACGAGCGCTAGACGTGGCAGCAATATTGTCTGGTCCTCTGTCGACAATCGCCGTGGCAACTGCTTCGATTGTATCCTGTGGTACAGGTTTTCGTCCTCTGCCTGACTGAACCTTCAGAGAACCTGTTTTCTCAAACGTCGCAACCATTGCTTTTAGCCCATTAACTGACATAGGACCGTTACCTTTACGCATTTTTTTAGGCGTTCTAAAAGCACGAAGAGCGGCTGACGCGTTGCACTGGTTGAGGTAAAAGAATTTGACCAGTATTGCACGCTCGACTAAAGAAGGAGACATTGCACATAAACTTTCAATCCGATTGATTCGAAACGTAACACATTGCCTTTTAACCCCTTGCCAGTGTCGCCCGAGTCCAGTTCGGGCAACTACTACGTGCAGTATTTGTGATGCCCGAACTGAGTTCGGGTAGAAGAAAAATTAACGTTTCTATTTTGTGAAGCCCGAACTGGATTCGTTTCTTCTTTAGGATACTTAATTCTCTATTTTCCTAATAGATGGCATTAGTGGTCCTAGTTTTTCACCGATTTCGACGGTCTGGGGAAAAGGTAGGTGGGTGTTGTCAGCTGTTCAGATATAGTCTGTTTTCGTTTATGCTTTTGCGCATGAGTCAGGTCTCCTTTGATTTCATCAAAATAGGGGTGACGAGAAAAAAGGGCGGGAATGTTTACGTTTTATCAGTGTTAGTTTGAGGTTTTCGGGAAAGACTAAATTACCCCCTGCGGAGTAGAATCGTCCGCGAGTGGTGGGTCTGGCTTTCGAAAACTGCCTGTAAACAAAAACACGCTTGGGTTGATAAAGAGTTTCGTTTTCTCGTTTAGTTTCGGTTGCTTTTCAGTGAGTTTTTTTGTAAATAATTTTCTTTTTTCGCAATGCCTGATTCAGACACCGATGAGGAGTACAGTTTAGGTTCCTCGGGATCGAATTCCGATATTTCTACCGATGAATATTACATCGAAAGTGATGATGATGATAGTGATATTTCGTCCTGTAGAGATTGGAAGTCATTATGTTTAGATAATCTTCCTCCTGCCCCTCCAAGGTTTCCGTTTCGGCCGACACAAGTAGGTGCAACAGTTGATACATCAAATTTCACACAAGAAACTGAATATTTTGATCTGTTTTTTGATAGCAATTTGTTGCGCACAATCACCATAGAAACTAACAGATATGCACAACAATGCATTCAAAGCCAAACACTAAAATCAAAAAGCAGAGCGAAAAGGTGGGTTCCGACTAATGACAGTGAAATTAAGATTTTTCTTGCCTTGCATATTTTGCAAGGTATTGTAAAGAAACCATCTGTACAGATGTTTTGGTCGAGAAAGGAATGCGTTGAAACTCCGTTCTTCCGGAATATTATGACATATGATAGGTTTCAGATAATAAAGAAATATCTGCATTTTGTGAACAATGAAGATATTGATCTACGCAATCATCCTAATCCAAAACTTAATAAAATTTGGCCGATTTTTCAGCACCTAAATGAAAAATTTTCTTCTTTATACGTTCCAGATCGCGATGTGACTGTAGACGAAAGTCTAATGCTGTATAAGGGTAGATTGGGTTGGATCCAGTACATGCCTCTAAAAAGATCTCGCTTTGGGATAAAGACATTTATGTTATGCGAGAGTAAAACGGGATACATTTTTTCCAGTATTATTTACACTGGAAAGGGTACAAAACTTGATACTGATTTTGAACATCTTGGAATGTCTGGCCAAGTGGTTATGTCACTGATGAAACCACTGCTAGGAAAAGGATATTGCCTGATCACCGACAACTATTATACTTCTCCACAGTTGGCCGATGTACTAGTGCAACAGTATTCTACTGACACATACGGCACAGTACGTGCAATTAGGAAGGAGCTGCCACCTGATTTCAAAAAAAAAAATTAAGAAAGGCGACGTTCTCGCTTTTCAACGAGGAAAAGTTACTGCTATAAAATGGCACGATAAAAAGGATGTTTGTATGCTTTCTTCAATCCATACCGCAGAAATGATTGAGTTTGAAGATAAGAAAAAAGAAAAGAAATTCAAACCAAAGGTTGTCCATGACTACAACAACACTATGGGAGGTGTTGATAAACTCGATCAACATCTTACAGACTACCCGGTTGCTAGAAAACGAGGTAAAAAATATTACCAAAAGATATTTTTCTATCTCCTAGACCAGGCGCTATATAACTCCTTCATTTTGTATACTTCAGCAGGAGGTGCGAAAAATAATATGAACTTCAGAATATCAATTGTCGAACAAATAGTTGAACAAAATAAACCAAATGTTCAGCTACCAGGACCAGGGCGTCCTAGTGTAAGCTTGCTGCGCCTCACAGGTCGACACTTTCCAGAACATATCCCACCAACGGGACAAAAATCTAATCCAACCAGACAGTGTTATATATGCTGTCGTAAAACCGATGAAAAAGGAAAGAGGATAAGACGTGAGACACGAGTTTATTGCAAAGAGTGCGATATGGGCTTGTGTGCAGTACCGTGTTTTGGGATATACCATACTGTAAAAGATTTGTAAAATTTATGTATTTGTAAAATTTAAGTATAAACTACTAGTTATATAAAATTTAGCTTCCAAATTTTGTTTCATTTGCTCTAATTGAATAAGATATGTGTGTAATCCATTACTGTTTCATGTGTATGCAAAAAATATAAATATAGTGGTTATTGCATTTAAAAATTTATTTTTGTAATAAAAAACCATTTTCTAACTTTTATAATAATATAAAGAACAAAATTAAACAGTCAAAAAAATTTTCCATTTTTGGTCCATTTTTCCGAAATATATGTCACACTTAAGGGGTTAAAACCCACGCAGCTGGCACTGTGCCAATGGATGTAACGTGAAATTTGAATAAAGAACTTCTTCTGCTCAGCGTACGTGATATTGCAGATCACGAGACTTTATCGGTGTTTATGTAGATTTTACGCTTTTTTAAAAGTGTTGCCATATTGCACTTGAACTAAATAAGAAAATGTGCATAATAAAAGGTAATTTTATTCCGTATTAATTTGCATTTGTTAACACTCTATTTTCTATTGCACAGCGCCAAATATTCTCCTAGCGGTGACTTTTGGAACTAATTTATTTTTTCGCGGAATCCTTCGTCCCCCGTCTTGTTTAATCTTCCTACAAAATGTGGCGTCATTCTCGCAAATAGATAACGCTACAGAACACTGTGAGCACTGTCAGTTTAATTATGGCCACCCGGTATATATATATATATATATATGACAGGCTTCAGATCACGCCCGTACTAATTAAATGATGTTGCAGTCAACTCTTAATTCTGGTGGCGAGTGGTAAATAATATAGTCCGATACATAATGCATAGTTCGAAGGTAATCCACTTTATTTCTTCAATGTCGAAATTACCACCGTTCCAAGCGAAAAATAATTGTTGTTCGCCATTTCTTTCTGGCGACTGAGCATACTATTACGCGCCCAGTGTCATCGAAAAACTCCCGCGATCTGCGTACTTTTTCATGGTCAAGTTCCACACGTACTCTTTTTGCGCCTGCGTAGAGATTCAAAATAGATGTTTGAAGGCCGCCACGCGCTAATTCCCTGTACCCCGTTCTAAAAATAATTCCTCTAAGCTGGGAAAACACATACTTTCGCTCTCAGAGGATCTGATTCTATCGCATTTCCTGCGCTTTATGATAATAGATAAAACTCGAAGCCTCCTTTGATTTTAAGGTAATTATTTCGTTCCCGCTTAAGTCCGACAACTTTCCCCCTCCTTGAAGGCGTGCACACAAGGAGTAGCTAATTCCCTGTGGCAACAACCCCTACGATCAAAAAACATTACATCAGTAGACTGAAAAACATGCTGAGTAGGGACGTCTCTCTACACAACAGGTTCCAGTGAAAAACCCCTTAATTAAAATCAACCTTTCCCTTAACAACCCCTGGATTAATTCTTTCTGTTCTGTAAGACTTGGAGCAGTGGTTTAAAAATACACAGTTTACAATTTTTCAAGTTACATAAAAATTCTTGAGTTGTACAATATTATATCACTGATGACTTGAAGCAAAATAGGAAAATATTACAACATTATCTCAAACTATATCACTATGAATTCAAAATATCACCTTAATTATACCAATATATAATCTCAATAGGACATCACCTGAAAAATAATGTCACTTCAAAAACTCACCTAGGAACAAATTAATTGAAAATCACGAAATAACTATTACCCATTAACGTGGAATGTTAATAGTATTTTACAATCTAAAGTCCAGGCTTTAATACTTTCATCAGCCTCGTTGAGTGGTAATGTAATCAACAGTCCTGTAGGCTGTCCACTCATCTTATAATTTTATAACAGTTCCAGTTTAAAATTCTACAAGTATGAATTTATTTACACAGATTATGGTAATGTGAAAATGGACGTACATGAAAAAATATTTAAATATATGAAAGACAAAACTAAATGCGGTCGACCGGCTTGTTTGGAGGCCTCCTGGAATCACCTGTCCCTGTAAACTCAAAAACAAAACATATTAATCATTGAAAAGAATATAAACATTTTATCTTTTTTCCCATGGGATTTTCTCATTTACCTCTATTTACTGAATATCACAAAATTGTTTACATCAATTCAACTATAACTTATTTTCATTTAGAGCTCTTTTATACCTTCGACTTAGATTACATATGAAATTCAAAATATTCTACATATTATTTATACTTCACAATAGTTTCTATAACACAAAGACTCTGATTCAAATTTATCACAATTCAAATTTATCAAAACATTTTATAATTTTCACTTCATTTAATTTAATATTTTCACAATGATGGACTCATTGTGTCAAAACATCTTGTACATTTTGAGTAGTTGTGCATAGTTGGGTCAGAGGAGAGCAGGTTCAGAAATTTCCCACCGTCATAACCTCAACAATGGCTTGAAAAGATGTGGAGAGTGTTCGTGTGTTGGAGTGTGTGTTCCTTACACTGCCCTAGGTTCAAATTCTCAATAACTTTACTACTAAGGAGTGAAAGGGGTGTGTAGTTGTTTGTGTATAGTGTTTTTGGCCGTACAGTGGACCAACCGTAATTCTCCCCCAGGGCATGACCGCCAAAACAACACCTTGTCAAGAACCAAGATGAAAAAACAGGAAAAGTGGGCGTTTGTCATGCCTGAGGAAGTGTTAAGTAAGAATTGGGAGGGCAAAAGGAGCGGTCAACCCATGGCCTGTCTTTAGTCATTCTTATTTAAGTAATATTTTTCAGTACATTATGACTGAGCATGTGAAGTAAAATCTATTTATAAAGCTACAAAGAGGTTGGGACGACTTCCAACGCGTGGTTAGGTGTAGGGGAGAGGACAGAGCATTCAAGAAAGAGAAAATTTACTGACAGATGAAAGAAGTAGGAGTGTCACAGTCGATTATTAGCCCAGGAGATCCAGAAAATCACATACAAAAGTTTTCTAGTAGAAAGTTTAACAGTCCAGTAGAAAGATAGTTTTTTCTCTTTTTTTTATATCTTTAATGTAAGACAGCACACAACGTTTAACCACATAAGTGGAGTCAAGAGGGTGTTAGGCACCCAACATATAAAATCAATTAAGAGATGGATCTCTGGGATAGGCAATTTGGTCATATTCGGGAAAATGTAGATACAGCTCAACACATTAATGTAACAAAACATTGCAAAGATGGTAACAAAATTTTCAAAATAATTTAGGTTTAGCCAAAGTTCTTTCATAAGTTACTAAATTTCAATTCAAAATACATAATTATTAACATCCAATAAATTCAATACAAATCATCTTCTAGTTTACTTTCACAATATTACTTCATCAGTTCCAATTTTATTATTTTATTTACTCATTAAGAATCATAATTTTATAATTTCAATTTTTTACTTGTAACTCGTATCAACATTTTATCTTAATTCCCCCCCCCCTCCCCAAAATTGTGCATGAAACAACATTATTGTAATTTAAACTCACTATATGGATGAAAATGCCTTAATCTAGTTGAGTGCACAATTTCACTCTTTTTCCCAGTGTATTGGTTTGGTTTATAAATTTCGAAATTAACATTAGAAAGCTGGCTTAAAATTTTATAAGGGCCTGAATAGGGTGGATCTAATTTTCTTGAATTTGGGTATTTGAATTCTTCGTACATCACTAAGTCACCAATTTTGAAGTTTGACTGTATAAAATTTCTATCATATATTTGCTTATTAATTTTATGGTGCTGAATTGTTCTTTGCACTGCAATCTTTCTTGCTTCTTCAACTGGCGGATAATGTAATGAAGTTATTTTAGGTAATGGTGAGTTATATGGTAAATTTCCAAATAGGAGGTAATTCGAGGAAAATCCAGTTACTCTATGGGGTTGATTATTATATTCAGAAGTTACTTGTTCTAAACTTTTTGTCCATGGAATTTTTTTCGAAGAAGTATTAACTTTACACCTTAATTTGGATACAATCGTTTGATTACATCTCTCATTTTTGCCATTACACTGGGGTCTGTGGGCTGATGTGAGTAATTGTCTCGTATTGTGGTGTTTTAGGAATTTCTTAAACCTTGAGGAAGTAAATGCAGCATTTCTGTCACTTAATATTTGTTTGGGAACTTTAATTTTGAAAATTTGTTTTAAACAGTTTGTGTATGTCTCACTTGTCACACTTTTTGAAGGAAAAGTCCAAATATATCTTGTTGCATGATCAATCACCAGATGAAGATATTTTTTTGTCGAATTATAATAGTTAAAACCTCCAACTGTATCAACTGAGATTAGGTCAAATGGTTCATAAGCAATTGGCACTTGTTCCATCAGTCCATACTTTCTCTGAGTCGATTTCTTGTTTTTTTGACATGTTTCACAACAACGAACAAAATTTGAAATGTCTAATATTATGTCTTGCCAATAGTAAATAGGGGAAATTAATTGTATCATCTTTCTCACACCTGGGTGGCCAAATTTTTCATGTGCAGCGGTTATTAATTTTAGTCTTAATGATGGCGGGACTACAATTTTGATTAGATTTTTCTTTTTTACTGTTAGAACTCCACTATATTTTTTGTATTTTACATTATTAACATTATCGTTTAATTGTGCCTGAATAATTTCATCTGTGGTTAGAAAATAAGAATATTGTGATACAAAGTGACTTATTGGGTTCCTTGATAGCATATCAGGTTCATAATTATATTTACCTTTAATGTGCACTATTTCATAATCATACATGGAAAGTTTTAAAGACCATCTAAACAGTCGTCCAGTTAAATTTTTAACATTTTTGAGCCATTGGAAGGCGGAATGATCAGAATGTATTGTGAATTTTTTTCCATGTAAGTAACAATGGAAACGGTCAATAGAATCAGCAATCGCCAAGCATTCAAGCTCAGTGACAGCATAGTTTCTTTCGTGTTTTTTCTGTTGTCTTGAGTGAAAAGCGATTGGGTGTAGTTGGCCATTAGGGTGCTTTTGCTTTAAGACAGCAGCAACTGCTTCTTGACTTGCGTCGACAAAAAGGTGGCATGGGTAATTTGGGTTAAAAAGGGTTAAAATCGGTTTTGATATGAGTTCATCTTTTAGTATTTGGTAGGAATTTTGACATTCTTGGGACCAATCCCATTTTACATCCTTTTTAACCCTTTCAACGGCAGTGACGAAATATTACGTCGAGCCCTGACTGTCTCATCCGGGCAGTGACGAAATATTACGTCCGACCTTAGCCGTCTCATTCGGGCAGTGACGTACCCCTGAACAGGCGCAGGTTATTTTTCCAGCACTACACGGAGTTTTTCCCCCGTTTTCGGAACGATAAAAGGTGCTTGATTTACAACCTCGAATTGTCCGAAATTGGGGAATGAAGACCCCTACATGTACATCTCCGATTCTGACGCATTCACGGGATGGGGGTCTGAATAGAGCGACGTTGGTAAGTTGGAGGGGCGGGGGGGGGGGTTGCAGATCGACTTTCCCGAAAAGTCAGATGTTCGGTAATTGCATCAGTTTCCAAGAAGGAAGGTCAAGAATGGAGGGTGTGGAATATCTAGCTGGCTGTTGTAAGGCCACAGGAACAGGGCGCTTATGAATTTCCCTAGGATCATAATCTGGGAGATTCGCGAATTTTTATGTTTTTAAACATTAACAAGTTAAAAATTTCAAAGGCAATAATTTAAATTATGATTAAATTATTATTACGATTAATGATAAAGTTTTCATTGCACTATTAGTATTTACATATGATAAATTATATATTAAATACATGAAACCATGATTTTTTTTTATCCTATGTCAACAAAACTCTTACTAATCACAGTGATAGATAAAATATGATATTGCAATGATAGAAGTTCCCTCCTACTTTATCTTTTACTTTACAATCTAGATAAAGCCATTATAGCTAATAAAATTACATTTGAATGAAACATAATGTAAAACTATATACATAAGTAATTTTGATTTAAATCAATGATTTTTTTTAAAAAATCAAGTGATTTAAATCCTAATTTAAATCAGGATTTAATTCATGTACTGTATATTTAAATTATGTATATTTAAATTTAATTAATCGTCTTTTAATAATTTTTATAACTAAAATAACGATTTTAATAACTAAAATAATGTCTAAACATATTTTATTTTATTTTATCAATTTGGCTACATTTCAAACTTTTCAATTATTATTTTATTACTTTCCATACAAGTTTGAAAAGTTATTTGATGTTGTACAGTGCTTCATACTGGGAAATGGCTGAATGGTAGGGCTCTGTCTTTCGGTCCCGAATCCTACTTCTGGCATGGATGATTCCCGCCTTTCGTAATCGGCTTTAAAATTAGGTTCCAGTCTATCTAATTAACCCTCGTGTAACAAAATATTGTTTAGTTCTTCATCTCGGTCTTCTAACATCTTGTTTTAATCTGTAAATTAATGGGTTGGAGGGATTGGTGAGAAATTCTTAGGTGTTTCTTTTCTTTTTTTTTAACTCACGTTGAACTACCTACCCAAATTATCAGGTGTAAGGCGTTTAGAGCGTCACATTCGAGGTTATCTCCACAATTTTGATCATCCTCATGAGATAGGAATTTTCTCCTGATTTCGTACCCCTCTCTTGCGTAGCCGACTTCCCAGCGAGAGGATTTTCGGACCCCGTAGCTGTTTCCTTAAAATTTCATTGATTTTTGATAGTGGTCGGAAGCAAATTAATGAAAGCATAATTTTCCGGGTGAACCTTACGGTGCTGGAGTTCGCAGGTTCGAGTCCCTTTTCTATATGAATGTTTGTATTCATCTGTATCGACATTAAGCAGTAAGTCACGGTCAAATTAGTCTTCGAGTACCAAAAATTGACCTAAGCTCTCTAAACAACCAAATTATCGGAATTTCTTTATTACAGCATTTAACTAGGACATTGATATGACCGATACAATCTTAAAATTGCAGTTAAAAAAAAGATGTATTTTCATAGACACAAAAAGAATATGATTAAAACAAAACTGATTTGTAAAATTGTGTATTTAACTATAAACTTGTGTATGTACGTATGTGCAATAGCGTCTAAATAGTGCATTCAATTGAACTCAAATCCAATATGTGTGTTGCGAGAAAATACTAAATTTTTAATTCTGATATTTCAAAAAATTTGGTTTTCTGCATGAAAACCATGAAAATTGGCAAGTCATAAGTTAAGCATGAATATTCATTCATCAACAAAATTTTTCGGCTGCAATATAAATATTATAAAAATTAATTTTGGATGTTGTTCCAAAATTGTTATTAATTCGCTATTGCACTGCAAATCAATCAAAAATAAGAAAATGAAAAAGGGTGAGCTGATTGCTTATCAACGGGGGAAAACTTTGATAATGAAGTGGCATGATAAAAGATCTGTCGCCATTTTAAGCACGATCCATTCCACAGAAATGCAAAATATAACAAAACATGGGAAAACTTATAAAAAACCCGTACCAGTTCTGGATTGCAACCATACAATGGGTGGTGTGGACAGAATGGATGGATCTATTTAAAATTATGGCAAAATAAGAAAAACGATAACAGAAAATTATGGGATATAAGAAAAACGATGATAACAGAAAAAATATTATAAAAAAATTGTCAGGCAACTTTTAGATATTTCCGTTTGGAATTCATTCCTTCTTTACAAAACAAAAATGGAGGGAATCTTAATAATCTGAACTTCCGTTTGAAATTAATAGAGAGAATAATGGAAGAAAACATTTCTTCTGAATAAGAAAATATCTCTATCCATTCATGCAAAATTTGTGATGAAGCTTTGTGCCCCGCTTCCTGTTTTGAAAAATACCATACAAAAGAATAGAATGTTTAACATATATTTCTATATTTAAAATAACTATACGTCTTTGTTTACATCACATTTTCACATAATAAGAAATAAGCAATTGTGTATGATATAGCGATCTATTATCGATCTTCTGTTGTAAAAAATTGTAGCACTTGAAAATATGGTATTATGTATTAAGGTTATAACAAGATCATTGCATCTATAATTGTAACATCAGAAAGAACTAACAAATTTTTAGCGATATAATTATTTATTTGTAATATAAAAGAAAATATACTGTCGTGAAAACATATAGAATAAATGAGTCGAAACTAAAAGCAAGGGTGAAACCATGTTGCTGTTGACCCTTGCATGATAAAATAGTTGATTACCAGATTACACGGATTTGAGCCTATTCCCTCAGCCACAAGGATTAACCCCATGCCAGCTGAGAGATTCTGCACCCTTGCCCAATGATCTGGAACTGACGCTAAGAGTTTGAGTCTGTTTCCTTGACGACAACGATCAACCCCATGCCAGCCGTGAGACTCTGCACCCTTGCACAAAGATCAGGAACTGAGTGGTAACTTCCAGACTGTGTTTACTGATATTCTACGTGGACTGCCAATTATGACGCAACGGATTATTATCCTTATACCTGTGAGTGTTAATGAGTCCGAGGACTGAAACTCATGCGTATACATGTGGTGTCATCGATGTCAGCCAAGGTTTGTTTCAGAGTATTTTATATTAATGATAGGGAAGTGTCATTTGGAACTCTAATTTCGGCATTCCTAAAATTTTAAGATTTTGAGAGAAAGATTGAAAACAATTAAAACATTAATTACAAAGTTATGTTGAGAAATTTAATTACTGATGAATTTGAATATGATTGATGATTGGTGATTTTGAATATGATGTGTGTAACTATAAGTAAATGTTACTGGTGATTTTAATTGGTAGTAACAAAGTTATTGTGAGGAATTTAATTACTGACAAAACATTATTATTGAGGTGTATAACTATTAGTAAAAATTATTGATGAATGTAATTGGTAGTAACAAAGTTATGATGAGGAATTTTATTACTGATGGAACTGATTATCAATGATGTGTGTATCTATTAGCAAATATTTATTGTTGAAATTAATTGTGATAATTATTGCGGTTAACATTTGTGAATATCTAGAAAAATTGCATTGAATGATTAACTTGAAAGAAATTTAGAATAAGATTAAATAATTTGAAGAAAGTTTAATGAATTTTGAAGTGTTATTGTATATAAAATATATAGTAGTGTAAATAAACCATATATATTCAAGCATAACCTTTGAGCAGTCATTTTGGTACTGTGTGTCACTTTTTATACTAACCTTGAGATCATGCCAAAAATGGAATATTATGTTATAACCTTAATTCTAAAATTTAATATTATCTAATTTTGGTTTGTTAAAATAATTCTTTTTTCCGAAATTTCATTACATATACGAAACAATAAGTAATTCTGTGTGTGAACTGCAATATTCTTTTATCGTTTTGTGTGAGTGTAATTCGTTTAACAATGAAATATAAAATTCATAGGATAAAACAATGTGATTGTAACATGACACATTTAAATAATTTGTGTATTATTATGTTTTAATTATACAAAATTTACACTTATAACATTTTTTAACCACTTGCAGTGTTTCAGAATGTGTAAATATTTTTACGGCTGTTAAAATGTATCTTCTGTGTAACAAAATGGTAATTATAGAAGTTTAAATTTTTGGTTCCTGAATCAATGAAGAAATAAAATTTATATGGGAAAACGTGTGAAAAATATTATGCTAGTGAGATGAAATATTTAATGGAATTCTCTAGAATTTTTTATTAACTTAAAACTATAAGAGATGGTTTAAAATCTGAAATATTTAATATTTAATTTATATTTTCGAATGCTTTGTTTTGAAAATATCTGAAGTTTGGAAGAAATTGAATATAATATTTTTGCCAAATTTTCATAGCATTTTAACGTTATCATCAACCGCTACGGAGGAGTGTTTCAGAGGAACGGAAATCTCTTATACACGACCCTCAAAAGCTGTTCCCCCTTTTCCTCTGGTCTAGCCTACGGCTAGAGCGGGTGGAATAAGCCACACACACACACACGTACGGTTTCCTAGAAAAATTCCGCTTTCTTGTTGGGGAACAAATTTGGGGGAGACACTAGCGGGGTGCTAAATTTTATTACTGTAGAGGGTTGCTGTGACAGGCAAAAGATACTTCCGAAAAGGGGGAAAGAAGTATTTTTGCAGTGAAAACAAACTTTTTTCCAGGGAATCGGGCCGCTTGAAGGGTAGAACTGTACAAGTTTCAGAAGCCAGGATAGGTGAATTAGAGTTTCGAATTGAGCCGGTGAAAGGGTTAAGTAATTTGTTTAATGGAAGTCTCAATTTTGCATAGTCTTGTATAAACTTCTGATAGACATTTATGGATCCTAAAAATCTCTGCAATTCTTTAACATTTTTGGGTGGTAGTAATTTTTTTATTGTTTCAATGTTTACATTATGAGGTGAATATTGTCCTTTAGAAATCTCATATCCTAAAAATTTTATTTCTTTCTTTTCAAATTGGCATTTTGATTGGTTTAATTTGATATTTTCCTTTTCACAAATTTTAAAAATTTCTTCTAAATGTTTCATATGTTCATTAAAGGTTTGTGAAAATATTATTATATCATCAAAATAGTTCAAAGCATAATGGATTTGGTATTTATTTAGAATTTGCCTAATTGCTCTCTGGAAGACACTTGGTGCATTTTTCCAACCAAACGGTAGTCTTGTCCATTCATAAAGTCCAAAGTTTGTTGTGAATGCCAATTTTTCAGTGTCGCGGTCATGTATTTCTATGTGCCAATACCCTGAAGTTAAATCTAATGTTGAAAAAAATTTGGCATGGGCTAGTTGATCTAATAAGTCATCAATTCGTGGAATAGGTTCAGAATCAGTTTTAGTAATTACATTTAATTTTCTGTAGTCTATGCATAACCTAGTTTTTCCTTGGCCTTTTTTCATTGCTAATGTTACTGGGGCGCTAAATGGAGAATATGAGGGCTTTATAAAACCTGCTTTTAACAATTCGTCTATTTGTTTTTTTATTTCAGCATTTTCAGTTTGAGATGTGCGATATGGTCGTTGTGCAATTGGGAGCTCTGAAGTTAATTGTATTTTTTGGGGTTCTAATTTTATTTTTCCAACGTCATATTTATTTTTTGAAAAGATATGGTCGAAAGTTTCTAGAATGTTTTCTAAATGGGGCCAGTCCTCGGGTATTTGCTCTGGTGCTTGGAAGTCCAAAGCATCACCGGGCTCCTTAAATAGAGTATTCAGTGTATCTTCGGGGATACCTGATATCTCCTTTAAATTTTGAACATTATAATTATTACTTGCTATTTTGTCTGAACTGTCATAATTTATAACTGGATTTCTCATTCTTTGGTTATTATCAAAATTCAGGGTTTCAATGTCATTGGGAGAAACATTATACACATTATCTTTTACAGCATTATTGCAAACAGTCCTTTCATAGTACTCAGGGGAGTGATCACATCTTAAATAGTTTCTTTTTACAAAATTTCTACCTTTATGATACCTTCTGTTATTATTTTCAGCCCGATAATTAAAATATTTTCTACCTTCATATACACTTTTGTTTACATTTCTAAAGTTACACATATTTTTGTTTTCATAATACCTTTTACCATTATACATGTTATCACAATAATTTTTACAACATTCTCTTTGAACATTCAATGCATATGGATTAACAAAATTATTATTATTACATAGTATTATTTCTTTATTACATTGGAACACCTTTAATTTTCTTAAATTTATTTCGAGACGAAAAAGTCTCATATGTTCTAAACTTAGCAATACATAAGGTAGGTCACTCTCAATGACCCACATTTCAATTTCTCTTGTTAATTTACGAATTGTTACAGTTGTTTTAATTATTTTTGTTACAGGTACTTGACCATCAGTTTGATTTAGTACCATATTTTTTAAATTTAATGTTTTAAAACATTTTACTTCTTTAAGTAATGATTGTGAAATTATTGAAATTGTACTACCAGTATCTAATAAGCATTGAAATGTTTGCTCACTCACCCGAGCTTGGATTGTAAGTCATCTGTTATTTGCGTAGTATCCTCTATTGTCTCTGTCATATCCTCTATGGTTATTTTGGTGTCCTCTGTTGTTATTTTCTGCACGTTGATAGTGTCTCTGTTCATCATATCTTGGCGTATTGCTGTAATTTCCTTCATTTTGTCTTCTGGGTTGATCATAATTAATCCACCTCCTTCTGTAGTTTGGCTCCGAGTCTCTGCGCGCTGTCTCACTGTCACCGAAGTTTCGAAGATCGCCGGCGGTAAAGTCTCTTCTTCCTTCCGGAGCGATACGCGGTGCGGACCGTGGTACCGGCAGATGAATTTTTCTCGCTTTTTCCAGCCATTCGAAAGGGGTTCGTATCTCTTGCAACGAGAGCAAAGTTCGTATGTTTCCTGGCGCGTCTAATGACAGTGTTTCTATTATTTCACTGTCTGTTTTATGAAATTGTTTTCCCAGTTCTAGTTTTTCCTTGAAATATTGGAAGAGGTCATCATTGTCATTTAATTTTAGTGTCCTAAACCTTGTACTTAATTCTTCTCTGCTCTTTGAAAAAATGGACAGCAGTTGTTTTTTAATATTTTTGTACTCTTCTTTATATAGTTCCGTGGATATTATTACTTCTTGAATATCCGGGCTAACATACTTCATCAGGTTTTCCTTTTTTCCATATCTCATTTACTTCGAATGCTTCGCAACGTTCTTCGAATAACTGGAACCACTGGTAAATGTTCTTTATCTTATTATTGTCATAAAATGGAATCGCTAATGTTATATCAGTCTTGTTTTTTCTTTCGAACGGTTTATCTTTCAATATTGCTTCTTGAATTTTTTCTGTGCAGCTTGGTAAGTTTTTTAAGGTAGGTTTCTTTTCATTATTCGCTTGATCGACATTTTCATTTCCGGTGTTCATTTGTTCTTGAATCCAATTGTCGTCGAGTGTTATTCCGTGGTATTCATCTTTCACTTCAGTCTTCGATGCCATGGTGTATTATTTTTTTTTTTACTCCCTGCGTAGTTCTTTTTCAATCCTACCGGCTCTTGACAGGCTTCAGATCACGCCCGTACTAATTAAATGATGTTGCAGTCAACTCTTAATTCTGGTGGCCAGTGGTAAATAATATAGTCCGATACATAATGCATAGTTCGAAGGTAATCCACTTTATTTCTTCAATGTCGAAATAACCACCGTTCCAAGCGAAAAATAATTGTTGTTCGCCATTTCTTTCTGGCGACTGAGCATACCATTACGCGCCCAGTGTCATCGAAAAACTCTCGCGATCTGCGTACTTTTTCATGGTCAAGTTCCACACATACTCTTTTTGCGCCTGCGTAGAGATTCAAAATAGATGTTTGAAGGCCGCCACGCGCTAATTCCCTGTACCCCGTTCTAAAAATAATTCCTCTAAGCTGGGAAAACACACACTTTCGCTCTCAGAGGATCTGATTCTATCGCATTTCCTGCGCTTTATGATAATAGATAAAACTCGAATTCCCCTTTGATTTTAAGGTAATTATTTCGTTCCCGCTTAAGTCCGACAACTATATACATATATATATACATATATATACATATATATATATATATACATATATATATATATATATACATATATATATATATATATATATATATATATATATATATATATATATATACATGCATACATATATATATATATATATATTTATACATACATATAAATACATATATACATATATATATGCACAATACATGAACAGTGAATAGGAGTCAATCAAATTATTTATAAAGTAGCGGGAAAAACTTTCTTTTAAACTAAAGAAAATGAAATTATTTAATAATATTAGAAAATTAGAATTATCAATTTTTTAAAAATATAATCAAGAAATACAAACTTTTATAAAATTAACTTATTAATTTTTTAAGCTATTAATTATATCCACTTTTAATATAATTAGCAGCAAAAATCCATGCAGAATTAATGAAGGATTAAATTATTTGCTTATTTTCTTTTGAAAAATATTATATAAAACAGAAAAATATAGCTATAGTCTTTGAAATAGAAAAATATACCTATAATCTTTCTATAATTATTTATTAAGAATCGGGAAAATCCCGACCTGCCTCTGAATATATAATTTAGATAGACCCCCCAAAAAATCCCGCCTCTAAATAAAAAAACCACGAATGAACGCTCTTTTGAGTGGGGTAATACTTTTCACGCCAATTTCGGTTTTCGGGTGCGAAATTTCGCCAAAACCTCTCCGAAACGGTCCTGATTTTGGACCTCAGCCGGAAATTCTTTAGTCTCAGAACTCCAATCATCGATACTTTAAGCTCTCGTACGAGAGCCAGCCTTTCTCCGTTTCAACGCGGAAGCGTATTTTCTAGACGCTTCGGTAACCGCCAGAACAAGGTTACGACAGTCCGACGTTGCTGTCTCAAATGGAAAAAAACCTGCAATCATATCCCCAGCTTATGTCTGAAAGAGGACGCCTGGTGCTGTCCTGTTTTGCACAGTCCAATTTACGAGATTCTTTTTATCGTGAAGCATGCCCAGTTATTTGTTCAATTATTGTGGTACAGAGCCGATCTGAAGCATCTCTTTGTCGAAAGAATAACCTTTCTCGGTAGAGAAATTATTAAAAATCGCAATGAGAATTTGCAAAACATAACCGAAACGATTAAGAGCTTAGATGCATTTCACAGCATCATTGGCCCTACAGAACATTTGCGAATTCGACGGGCGACTGAGACTGATATTACAGGGTGACAGTTATTGAGTTATATGAAATAAAAAATCAAATTTTAAAAAACTACTGACTTCAAAAATTTTGTTCAAATTTGAAAAATAACTACAGATGATCGGATTTAGTTTATGACATGTTCGATATGCCTGACTTCAATGGCTATCATGAGGCGCAGACAAAGAGCAAAATTCTGCAAAACTCGCTGAAGTGTCGAGACATCGATGTTTTCGATGACCTCCTGAATGGCTGTTTTGAGCTCAGCGATGGTTTCGGGGTTATTTGCGTAAACTTTAATATTGCCCCACAAAAATGATCAGGAGAATATGTCGGCCAAGCGATTCCCATTCGCTCAGAAACGCTATATTTCGAAATTTTCAACGAAAAATGAACAGCAACAATACGAAAAACAATACGCGCATTCTCAAAAAAACACCCAACATAGCTTGCATTCAACCGCCAAGTTTTCATCGAATCTCGCCAATGGTTCAAAAGTTATCGAGTTTTTTTTCATATAGCTCAATAATTGTCACACTGTATATATAATTGCAATCCCTTCCGGGGTTCCCAAAAATCGCCTCTGCCGACAATATTTCACGTCGTCATGGCAGGCTATTGAGAAAAGTTTTCAACTAGCAACAGTCACCCCTCAGTAACACCTCACGGGATATGACATTGCCTCTGCTCAAAGCTAACGAAACCTTTAGGACCTTCAGGAAGAGTAGTGGGAACTACAGTACATGGGCCGGGCCCTCCACTGTAGGATGATATAGCAATGCATAAATCCAGTGATTAGTAAAAAACGAAAGTAGGAAGGAAAATAGAAAGGGGGGAAACAAAAATAAGCTCCGATAGTTCGAGTAAAAGTAAAGCATAGAGGGAAATATTAAGACGGAGCGAAGCTCCAAGCAAGAACGTGCATGGTCACGTGGATCAAAGGGAATTTACTAGCAGTAAAGAGGGACGTTGAAGTGAAACTGACCAGATCCTGGTACGGTTTCAGGAAAGAATCGGAAAACGAGATGTCGACCAATGAATAGCGTGAATCAGAGGCCAAGAAAAAGGCGGATTAAAGTGAGAAAAATACTAAAAACGAGCAGGAAACGAATTTCAGGCAAACACAAAACAAAAGAGTTTAATAAATTAAAAGGAGGAACAACTTAAATGGTGTGGGCGCGGTAGCCCAGTTCACAGGAGCAGAGAGCCAGTGATCTGAACGTCCTTGGTTCGATGCTCGTCGCTGCAAATCTATCGCCGTGTTCACTAATAGTGGCCGGGGCACGTAAAATAGGGCTTGGCTACAATGTCCTCCAAGTTCTCAAATTTACGTCTGGAGGTGCAGGGTCAAGTGTTCCGGTCTCGTCAAACTTGACTCGGTTCAAAATCACGGGACCGATCATTTAGCCAAGTCGGACTCCGACCCTTGTAATGCTAATTCAAAACAGGAGCTGCACATCTATTGCCCATAGCCTTCGGGACTTGATCTGATGTTACTGTCGGTCAAGGCGCATAAGCAACCACAACAACAACAACTTAAATGGCAGGGGCCAAAGGAAGAACCAGTGTGCTTTAGATTTTCATTTATTCAAAAATCCAAAGCACGACGTCTCGCTGGCCTGAGATGTAGACATAGAAGCTGTGGGTCGCAGCAAGCGTACCATATCTCATGCCGCATTAACACATTCGCACTCGCGCCCAGGGCCCGATTATGAACGCTGTTGGCCCCTGGGCAGATGCTATTTGTGCCCCCCCCTTACGGACATTTATAAAATTACATACTATTAGAAGTACTAGGTGCATACACCAAGGGGGTTTTGGGGTCCCCTAGCATCAGGGGACCCTGGGCAAAGTCCCGATTTGTCCATGCGGTAAAAAGGCCCTGCTCGCGCCACCCCTCGAAACCCGCAAGACATTCGCAAGCCATTCATCACGTCCCTGCATCGACGCGAGTGACCGTTGCCACATTCACGCCCCTTTGACTTGTGCCAGAAAACCGCTCCCGAAGCGAGCGCCACGACTAGCGAGGAGAAAAGCGGGATGGGCGGCGAGCGCACCGTTTACACATTCGCCGTGCACCTCCCCGAGCGATTCGACTCACTGCTAGCGCAACTGTGTAAATGCGGTTTCAGAAGCGGGAACCTCCCATGTCGCGATAGCGTGAACGCATTCTGTCAATTACATTACACCAAACCTTTCGGAAGGACTCCAATAATTACGAGATAAAAAGACTTTTTATATACCATGTTTTTAAATTTTCTATTTAAAAAAAATGTAATTTACACGATGCTTCTTCATGAGCTACAAACGAAATCGCATCTTCCATAGTTAATTATGGATTTCAAAATTATAAATTTTAATCTATAATTTGAAGGGAAAAAATCAATGAATTTCGCAGAGAAAATATCGCAAATAGCATGTGGGCATAAATGAATATCCCATTGTAATTAAAATGTAATATGCTTGGTTCACTATTACGTTAATAGATGGCGCCTGTAGCGTATTTAATTTTGGCTCCAGACGCTACTCGTATTTTTACTTAATGGATTTTAAAATATGGAATAAATATGGCTAACACTATTAAAATAATGCATTGTCATCGTGTTCTGAGCTATTCTAAAATTTTCAAATGTCTAGCTAGTCGGAAGGTTAGTTAAAAATCGATTGCAAGATTTGTACCAGACAAACACACCCACAAACAAAAATGCAAGTTAATTAAAACATGGTAAAAATTAGATAAGGGCTCATTCAGCTGTTCACCTACACCTGGCGATGGGTTACTACTCGAGTGATTCACTCGCATAACTCGATTATTAAAATCATTCGATTAGTTCGATTGTCACGATTTCACTCGACTAATTCTGATTCGATTATTTCACTCGAAGGAATAACTCGGTCAGAACGATTATTTTTGCTCGCGATTATTTCTATCATGAAGCTACAGAAGGAGCGTAAGCTTCAATGGGGAATTTTTCGAAAAATGAACCGATTGTTGTCGCTCACCGGTAGAGGGCGCGACATGCAAGCGAAGTGACTATTTTACATTGAGTTATACGGCGTGGTGGTGAAAGTTGTTTTATAAATTTTAAAATTTATTCTGTGTGCAGAAATATGCCAAACACGTGTTTTGCTCCGGGTTGTTCTACTGTCTATAGATCAGCCTTAAAAAGAAATAAAGAAACTGGACAGAGAAATCCTAGTATATTTGCTGCTCCTTAGGTAAGAACATTATTATTGTTTTGTGTTAATATAAGATGTATAATAATGAGAGAAAAGTGCAGCTGCTGTGTTTTAAGTGAACGCAAAGTTAAGACATCTTAAGTTCTGCTGGAAATAAGCGTGTTTTATTTTTCAATCATCCCTATATCCCATCAAAAATAATCATCACGTGTTCACAAAGCTCTATTGTATGTAAAAAGATGTAAATAATTACTCATACTATTGCTCTAAAGGAAATCGCTCATCAATAAAAGATGTACGATACTTACGTATATAAATTTATCTATAGTAAATTATATCACACATTTAATTTTTATTTTATAATAATGTATTAATAGTGTATGTTGTTAATTTCAGTTCTTTATAATTATGAAATACTTTTCTTCTATTCAATATATTTTGTGGTTATGGCAAATTGAGCTACACGTCTTAACTAAAGCCATCATTTTTTTTTAAAATTGTGCACAGAAATAAAATATTTCCAGTTAACTTTTCTTAATATTGAATTTTATCACTATTAAGTTAGTTGATAAGTAAATAAGTTTTCATTGTATGATAAAGAATGTTGTTACTATAAATGCTTATGCAAAATCTGTTGAGTATAATTTAAAAAAAAATTAATATTTTCCTATCTTTTTACTGTGATTACAATGAAACCCATACTTTGTGAAAATGCGAAAATATAGCTGATTTGTCCATATCAATGTTATTTGGGGTTTTTTGTTTTTAATTTGCTGAAAATATTTGTAATCGGTAATTTACCAACTTGAAGGTAATTCCTGACAATGTTGGAACCATAATATTGAATTTAATCACTATTAGGTTAGTTAAATTACGTAAGTTAGTTAAAGTACGTAAAAGTGACCACTCCCCTTAAGGGGAGTGGTCACTTTTAAGTACCTTTAAAAGTATCATTTTTGGACCTATGCTGGACTATATGTACAATTCATGATTTTTGCTTGATTTACAAGAAATATTTTGAATAACTGCCTATAATACTGTTTATTATATATGCAATATTTCAAGGTAATTAATAAAAAAATAAAATGATTTTTTATACATAAAAAGTTAATATTTTTATTAAATCGAGCATTTTGCAGTCAACTACTGTGCGCATTCTATCAAAATAAATTATTAAGTTACATTAATAATTGCTTACTATATGTGATTACAACACTTTAGACAACAAAATCTACCAAAATTTTTGAACCTTAATATATTTTAATTTTTAAAGAATTTTTTATAATCTTTTACTCAGTCATTTTTGAAATTTCTAATTAAAAATTGCACGTACTAAAAGGTTTTAATATATTTTAGAATAATGTTGCTGGATATTGTTGCCTGAAGTATTGTAATCACATATAGTAAAAAATTATTAATGTACCTTAATAATTTATTTTGACAGAATGCGCACAGTAGTTGACTGCAAAATGCTCGATTTAAAAAAAAAATTCACTTTTTATGCATAAAAAGTCATTTTTATTAATTACCTTGAAAAATTGTATCTATAATAAACAATATTATAGGCAGTTACTCAAAAAATTTCATATAAATCAAGCTTAAATCATGAGTAGTACATACAATCGAACATATGTCTAAAAATGATACTTTTAAAGGTATGTAAAAGTGACCACACCCCTTAAGTAAATAAGTTTTCATTGTATGATAAGCAATGTTGTTACTATAAATGCTTATGCAAAATCTGCGTACAAAATCTGCTTATGCAATAAAATGCGTACTTTGTGAAAATTCAAAAATATAGCTGATTTGTCCTTGTCAAAGTTATTTGTTTTTTTCTTTTAAATTCGCTGAAAAAATTTGTATTCAGTAATTTACCAACTTGACGATTATACCTCCGGTTTTAAAAAGTGTAATCTGAGATGCTTTGACTGATTTTTTTTCCAAAGGAAGATATTTTAAAGTATTGTCTGATTAAATACTGAATTGACTTCCTATTTTATTAGTCGTGATAAGAATTTATTTGTGATTGATAGAAAATGTTGCTTTTATACTATGTGTGTGTGTGTGTTTTGGTTAATCAGTATTATTTCTCACTTTTTTTTCCATAAGAGATTATGAACAATGATAAAAAACTTTCTTCACAATTCTTTTCTGTAATTTCATTTCCTTAATTATTAAATTATTACAAAATTCTGAACTAATTTATTCTGAAACCAATACACAATTATTCTGAAAAAGTTTATTTACTCATTTCCTTTAAGAATTTTATTGAATTGTAGCAAAAAAAACACTTGAAATAAAGATTTTGAATGACAATAAAAAATTGTTAAATTGAATAAATAAATTCATATTAAATACGCACTAAAATAAAACAACTTGTTTTCGCTAGGAAAAATTCGAAAAATCCATATTAAAGCGTATGGTTGTCCGTGTCTAAGCCGCCCGCTAGTGCACGTGAGTGCCCTCTAGTGGCGGCGACAAAAAGGGAGACACATTTTTAACACTGAGCTGCTCCTCCTTCTGTAGCTTCATGATTTCTATAGTACGCGAGTGAATCAGTAGGACAGAACGATTATTTTCCAAGCGATTATTTCTTGGATAAATCGAGCCAAAGTACTCGAGTGAATTTCTCGAAAGAGATGATTATTTTTCGGTCGATTATTTCTCGTTTCCTCTTAGCTTGAGTGATTGCCCAAGACGATTATTTCTTAGATAGCTCGTATCTCCTTTATTCGGTACGCTATGCTAAACATTTTGATCTGGAATTAGGAATTCTGGACCGAGTGAGTGGAGGATTTTATAAAACTACAGTGTTTATGTATAGCTGAACTTTAGACTAAATAATTAATCTATACATATGAAAATGGATGTATGTGTGTATGTTCCAGCATCAATCTGGAGCACCTGGAGCAATATCAGCCAAACTTGGTACACATATTACATACAATCTAGGAGAAAACACTAGGGGGAAACACGTTGACTAAAATTTTCATAAAAACACAAATTCTTCTAAAACACGAATAGTAATATGTAATGAAACACATAATTTTTTTTATTTAGGTTTAATCCATGTTTTCAAGTACGTGAACCTGAAAAGAATATTTTAAACCCTGGATTACGATGCTTTGAAACAATGCCCAACTCTGTATGTGTGGGAGGAACAGTATTGCCTGGGCCACGTTCCGAATGCTGACATTTCTGAATTAACTCGCGTAATAAATGAAACTATCCTGAAGAAGCTATGTTAATCAAAATTAAACACATAAAATTTTTATTCAGGTTTAAGCCATGTTTTCAAGTACGTGAACCTGAAAAGAATATTTTAAACCCTTGATTACGATGCTTTGAAACGATGCCCACTTTTGGATGTATGGGAGGAACAGTATTGTCTGGGACACGCCCCCAAATTATGACATATCTATATTAACTCGCGTAATAAATGAAACGATACTGAAGAACTTATGTTAATCAAATAATTTCAGCTGTTAAGTATATTTTCAAAAGAAATCTTGTTTCTTTTCTCATCTTCATGTATAACCTGGTATCAATTTTCTGAAAAAACAATGCTGTTTTTCTAAACTCTCTGACTAAAATTTTCTGACTAAAATTTTCATAAAAATAATAATCATCTTAAAATTTCCATAGGTACACTTGACATTTTTAAGTCAGTCATCATTTAAACACTGAATTAACAATTAACTAGTTAATGCTGGGTTAAGAAACTGAAAGCTGTTTAGTTCGTATAATTACTGAGAGATAACTCTGCTGAATGTGTCACATGAGAATTCAATGATCAACGCTACTATTGGATATTTCGTTAACATCGTGAAGCTACAGGTTTTGGGTATCACTGTTATAGAACCATGACACTAGGGCAGCACTACAGATTTGCAATCTCACCTCCGATAATTCGGAGGTTTATTAAAATGAATATGGATCATACACATTTTCACAGTAATTAATTGAGTACAATTTTTTTTTAAAAATATTTCTCGTAAAAAAAATTGGTAGTTGTTCAAATAATTTATCGGTTTTTTTATAGTTAAGAACCAAATTGTAATAAATTTCGAATCATCGGATATGTATAAAAAAATAAATAATTATATATATATATATATATATATATATATATATATATATATATATATATATATATATATATATATGTAATGAAATAAGATTAGATTACAGAAATATTGGATTAACAAATTTATTTCCGAGTGGCTAAACAGACATCGTATCTAATGGAAAGCACACACCCGAGTGATTCCCGGGGTTTGCGTATAAAGGTATCTGCGGTTGAAGAATTTGCTGACCAAAGATGTTTCTTGCAAGCTGCATCAGTTGTGCAGGACGATCGCCTTATTTGGGCATTGAAAAGGGATCGGACGGTTTCGTGGCTTCCCAGGGACTGCTGACGCTATGAAAAATATTCCTGGGTTCTTGAAAACAGAATTTGGTAATGCCATATTAAGCATGGGAAGGAAAGAAAATTTACAGGGGTCAATTTAAATTTTATATCTTTCATATCCCTCCATTTTGAAAACGTTGTCAACCCGGGTGGAGGCTCTCATACATAACATACAAAAATAAACTACAAAATATTACTATTATACAGAATATAACATAAGATTACAAAAAAAATCTGGCAAACTGGACAACGGTTCCTCCAGATAGCAGGTCCGTACGGTTTCCCTACCATCCATCATCTTATTTGCTTCGTATGCACTTAACCATAATTACAGTATAAATTCAAAATATAAGACTTGTATTCAAAATATAAGACGATAACATAAATTCTATGACTACATGACATATTATCTTGATATATTTGATATGAATAAAATACAATATAAATATTTACACTGCCTGGAAACTATCTCTTAACATTGTCCTCGTATTGTATTATTAGTTCTCACATTATATTCTATTAATACTGACATTGTTTGTATCACAATCAAAATTCACTCTATTATATTATTTAACTTGCTTGGGTACTCTTATATTCATAAGAATTCTCTATTCATGAAAAATTACAATATTATAAATTTTTACATTTCATATCAATATCCCTTCTGTTTCTTCAAAGTACTGTTACATTAATAAAACAACTTCATTACATCAAAATTCGTTTCGTTAGCAATACACATTTAATACCTTAAACATACCTTACTTCTGACAAAGAAATCACATTTCTCTCAAACAACCGTGTATCCTCACGTTTGCTGAGGAATGCTGACTATGAAGTTGGAAAGGAGGTTAAAACAAATTCCTCCCACCACTTCAAAAGAAAATTTTTGTGGATGATCAAATGTAGGTAGATGGATTCAGTTTCTCCACTGTAGTTACTCTCCAAGAAAAACCCGAAAAACCAAAAAAATAAAAAGTTTCGAGTTGAGTGGCAATCACAACCCGTCAATTTTTTGAAAAAATATAGAAAAATAAAATCAAAACAAGAACAACTCAACTGAGGAAAAGAATGCATCATGACATTAAATTAAATATTATGAAATTCAAAATTCCCCTTAATAATTGCAAAATTCAAAATAAACTTCACATGATCAGTCTATACCATTTTTAGTTGTCCTTAAAAAGTAGTTGTAGATTCGGAGACTCACAATATTGGCAGTCCTTTGATGGGAGTCATCAGTATCCTCTGGTTTCTGTTCGCTTGGGTTTTCAATATCATTTAACTGAAAATTCTCAGAAGGACGGAAAAATCGAAGGCAAGTAGAATGTACAATCTCAGTGGGAGTTTTATAAAGAGCATTGGGTTTATCAATTTCAAAAAGAACACCTGAACATTCTTTTAGAATAGTATAAGGGCCTGAATACGGTGGGGCAAGTTTTCGGGTATTTGGACATTGAAATTTTTCATATAAAACTAAATCTCCGACATTAAATTTAATTTGTTGAAATCTTCTGTCATATCTTATTTTATTGGACTGATAATATTGTCTAGTTCTTTCTTGTGCAATTTTTCTAGCATCTTCTATAGGAGGGTATATCTCATTATCTTGGAAAGAAATTTTATAGGGCAATTCGCCATACATTAAATAAATTGGGGGAAATCCAGTTACCGAATGAGGGGTATTACTATATTCTTGGGTGACAGACTCTAAGATTTTTGTCCATGGTACATTACTAGGTTATTACTAACTTTACATTTTAATCTGGTTACTATGATTTGGTTAACTCTCTCGACCTTTCCATTCGTCTGCGGTCTATGAGCAG
Organism: Dolomedes plantarius; assembly: GCA_907164885.2. Classification (NCBI taxonomy): domain Eukaryota; kingdom Metazoa; phylum Arthropoda; class Arachnida; order Araneae; family Dolomedidae; genus Dolomedes; species Dolomedes plantarius. The sequence goes on from OU015499.1 coordinate 63,616,393, forward strand.
ATGTCAAGAGCTGTGTAACGTTATTACGTCTGAGAAAATTTTTAAACTTTGATGAGGTAAAGGCGGCATTCCTATCACTTAAAATTTTCTCGGGTATATGATTTTGAAAAATAGAATTCAAACAATATATATAGGTTTCCGTGGTGGCACTTTTAGAGGGAAATGTCCAGATGTTCCTAGTGGCATGATCAACTACAATGTGTAAATATTTCTTAGTAGAATTATAATAACTTAAACCACCTACAGTATTAATTGATAATAGTTCAAAAGGTTTTTCACACAGAGGAAGAGATTGCATAAAACCATATTTTTTCTGATGAGACTTCTTGTTTACTTGACAAGTTTCACAATGTTTAACATAATTTCCAACATCATTAATTATCTTAGTCCAACAATATTGAGGTGAAATAATTCTTAACATTGAAGCTATTCCTGGATGACCAAATTTTTCATGTACTTTCTCTATTAATCTAATTCTTAAAGCTTTTGGTACTACAATTTTGATTAAACCTTGTCTTTTCACTACTACAACGTTATCCTTATTAAAAATCTGGGTGCTGTTATATTTTCTAACATTTGAAAAAGGATGATTTCCTTTATATCTAACAAGGGTTCTGGAGGGGTGGTAGTTATATTAAAAGCAATTGGGTTTCTTGTTAACATGTCAGCTTCAACATTAGTTGTACCTTTCTTATATTTTATGTCAAAATCATACATAGAAATTTTTAGAGACTATCTGAAAAGTCTACCTGTAGGATTTTTAAAAGTTTTAAGCCAAACTAAGCTGTGATGATCTGTATGTACAGTAAAATGTGACCCATGAAGGTAGCAATGGAATTTATCAAGACTATCAATTATGGACAAACATTCTAATTTCGTTATCGTATAATTAATTTCATATGGTCTAAGTCGTCGGGAGTGATATGCAATTGGATGTTGAGTTCCATCAGGATGTTCTTGTTTTACTATGGAGGCTATGGCTTCTTTTGACGCATCAACAGACATGGCAAGGATAATTTGAATTATTAAAGGCCAAAATGGGTTTTGAGATTAAACTATCTTTAAGTTTTTGAAAAGCTTGTTGACATTCAGGCGTCGATGCCCATTTCTTGTCTTTCTTTAGAAGGTTATTTAAGAGAATTCTAATTTTAGCGTAATCAGAAATAAATTTATGATATACGTTGATGGTGCCTAGAAATCTTTGTAAATCTTTAACGTTCCTTGGGGGCCAATAATTTTTTTATTGTTTCTACATTAGTATTTTTTGGGCTGTATGATCCATGCTTAACTTCATAGCTAAGAAAATCAATAGTATGTTTAGCAAAATGACATTTCGATTTTTTAAGTTTAATATTTTCCTTTTACAAATTTCAAAAATTGTCTTTAAGTGCTGAATATGTTCTTCTAATGACTCTGAGAAAATAATTATATCGTCAAAATAATTTAGAGCAAAGGTAACTTGATATTTATGAAGTATACGCCTAATTGTTGTTTGTAATATTGCGGGAGCATTCTTAAATCCAAACGGAAGTCTGGTAAATTGGTACAAGCCATAGTTAGAAGTGAAAGCAAGCTTTTCAGCTTCCTCATCCTCTAATTTCAGGTGCCAATACCCACTACATAGATCTAACGTAGAAAATACTTTAGCATTGGTCAATTTGTCTAGAACACTGTCTATTCTGGGAATGGGTTCACAATCGGTTTTGGTACTTTGGTTAATTTTCCTATAGTCAATACATAGTCGAGTCCTAGCATTATCTTGTTTCTTATTTGCGAGAGTAATAGGTGAACTATATTGGCTATAACTAGGTTTAATAATTTTAGCTTTTAACAAGGCATCTAATTGTTTTTTTATCTCTGCGTCATCTCTAGGCGACGTTCTGTATGGTCTTTGACTTATAGGAAGTTCTGAGGTTAAGACTACTTTTGGCGATTCTAATTTAATTTCTCCCACATCAAACTTATTCTTAGCAAAAACATGATCAAATTTTTGTATTAAATTGTCAATATCACACTTATCATTATTACAAGAAATCACATTACATAAATCATTATTATTACTTAAAAATGCAGATACTGTTTCATTATTTCCCTGATCACTTTTCTTATTAGGATTATTATTATGACAACTGGTACAATTAAAATGCTTAAGTAATTTATTATCCTGAAAAATTTCTCTAGTTTTAAAATTAATAGTGACATTAAAGAGTCCAATAGCATGACTAGATAATATAACATAAGGTAATTGTACATTAGGTAAGTAATAAAATTTTAATGTTTCAATTTTTTCACCCAATTTTAACTGAAGCATTATATACTGACTTACCTGGACGTTTCGTCCCACAGCTGTAATGTTAATGTTGCATTTTGAAATTTAGTTGGTGATTTTTATTTAATATGGGTCCTGGTAAAATATTTAGAGTTGAGCCTGAATCGAAGAAAATCTGGACTTTCTGTCCACACAACAGGCTCTCTACTACTGGCACTCAGTCATTGTCGTTGGTTCTCACATTAAAGTTTTTATTATGATTCTGCATTGTCATTCTTGGCTGAAAGGAAGGTGCACTGGTGTTGAACCCTGGTCGGGGACGTTGCTGGAAACGGGGCGGATAAAAATTATTCCTCGGTCTCCACTCCTGGTGTTGAAGATCAAAATTTGGCCGAAACTGTTGGTAATTTCCTGGGTGTTGTTGGAAGCGTGGACTCCAGGCTGGGAGTCTATGGAAAACTGGTAGCTTGGGGATATAAAAAGTCCTTTCTTCTGAATTTTACTTATCCAAGAGTTTTAACATGTCTTTTAGTTCATCACAGTTTTTTGTCGAACGAAGTTGGAGATCTACTTCTGGGCGTGCTTTTATTCCTTTTATGATGTAATATTTCTGCTCTTCTGAGGTCATAGCTGCTTTCGAAGCTATTTGCTTCATAGTGTAGTCTTAAATTCTTTAAGCAGTTCTGTTTTTAATTTTTCGAAGTTCTTAAAGAGGGGTTTGAATTGAAGAAATAGTTCCACATTTCCGGTACACAGCTTGCGAAAAAATATAATTTTTTGTATAGGATTTAATGTCAACAGTTCACAAGCCTGCTCATATTCTGATATGTAATTTTCGATTGGCACTTCATTTGAATAGGGCTTTATAAACACACTAGCGGCCCGTCCCAACTTTGTCCGGGTTGGACAATTATCTATCTTAAGTAGATATAAGGTAGATTTAATTTATTTTAAAACCTCATGGTATACTACAATTTTTGTTTCGTTTTTCTGAGGTTTTAAAACAAATTGATTCTCCGCATTTCCTGACCTAGAGAGACCAACATATAATTGTCCATGAGTAAAGCAATCTTTCCGTAAATCAAGTCCAATATATTTGTATGTTTGACCTTGGGATTTGTTGATGGTGATGGCAAAAGAAATTTTTATTGGAAACTGTAACGTCAGGAACTGAATTGTTTCCGGGGGCCACCCGCATGTCGATTTTGATACAATTCGGCCCCATACCCTATCCCCTACAGAGTCCGCACACAAAAAAACACGAAAAAAGCACCTTAAATGGCACAAAAAAATTTAATAACTTTTTTTAAAATTAAAAATTAAAAAATCCGGCTACGTCAGGCACTGAATCGTGCCACCCGCGTGCCGATTTTGGTACGACTCGGCCCCATAGTCTCGATATCAGCGAGGACAGCCACGAAAGCTGTCGAAATAAGCAGCTTTTAGGGGCAAAATCTTTAAAACATTAATTAAAAATACTCCGGGGCCCGATTTTCAAAATCTAATATGCCTATGTTTTAATCTGAACTATCAACTTTATCTATACAAAATTTCAGCTCAATTGAAACAATACGTTTTCACTTATAAAGGAAAAAAAATAGCCCTATTCGAAATAATCAATAAATTTCACAGTTTCAATGAAACACCCTAATTTTTTAATAAAGTTCAATAATTCAAGTTCGATTTACGCAAATTGTGCATAAAATTGTACATAAATTCAAAAACATAAAGTTAAATAAATTTCTGTAATATTAAACCAATAAATTTCCAGTGATAGCCAATAAATTATAAAACTTTTTTTACCTTAAATGTCCAATAAAAAGCGTAGTTCCAAATGAAATTTTCTTCAATAAACCCTTAAACGTAGCCAATTTCAAAAATCCTTTTTGTATTTATCAATACCTCTTCCACTTGGATCTTTAAAATATTAAATGTTTTACTGATAATAAATGAAAATGTAGTTTCATTTGTTGCTATGGTTGACAAAGGAATATTGTAAAGGTGAAGCATCAGCTCAACATTTAGCCCAACATAACTTTCTTTGTACTTATCAGATATACATAATATATAGCCTATGTCCATCTGGAATAATGTACCTTTCAAATAGTGAAAGAATTTTTCAAATAGGTGCAGTGGTTCTGGAGATTACCCTCCACGTACAAAATCGCTCTCTCTTTATATATAAGTACAGATTATAGAAGTATAGATACACATTCCTATCTCAAAATTAGAGTAAGAGATGAAATAAAAATACAAAAGCAAAAAAAAAGGATTTTAAGTAAAGAATGTTTTTTTAATTATTTTAAGCACCTAAAATAATATTCAAATTAATATTACGTTACATAATAATTAAAGTTAATTTTTTAAAAGAAAAATGCGTGCCGGAGAGCGGTTAGTTTCGAACCGCTAACGTCAGAACAGAAGCCCACCGCGATAGTACCACGCTAAGGTTCATTCGAGTCTTCGGCACAAAATGTGGTAGAGGACAGTAGCGGTAACAATGGAAATTGTTATTATTAAGCCCCTAACTTTATTTGTACTGATCAGATATACATAATATATAGCCTATGTCAATCTGGAATAATGTACCTTTCAAACAGTGAAAGAATTTTTCAAATAGGTGCAGTGGTTCTGGAGATTACCCTCCACGTACAAAATCTCTCTCTCTTTATATATAAGTATAGATATAGATATAGAAGAAGCCCACCGCGATAGCACAACGCGAAGGATCGTTGAAGACTTTGGTACGAAAAGCGGTAGAGGACAGTAGCGGAAACAATGGAGATTTTTAGGATTAAGCCCCTAACTTTATTTCTACTGATCAGATATACATAATATATAGCCTATGTCCATCTGGAATAATGTACCTTTCAAAAAGTGAAAGAATTTTTCAAATAGTTGCAGTGGTTCTGGAGATTACCCTCCACGTACAAAATCGCTCTCTCTTTATATATAAGTATAGATATAGAAGAAGCCCACCGCGATAGCACCACGAGAAGGATCGTTGAAGACTTCGGCACGAAAAGCGGTAGAGGACAGTAGCGGAAACAATGGAGATTTTTAGGATTAAGCCCCTAACTTTATTTCTACTGATCAGATATACATAATATATAGCCTATGTCCATCTGGAATAATGTACCTTTCAAACAGTGAAAGAATTTTTCAAATAGGTGCAGTGGTTCTGGAGATTACCCTCCACGTACAAAATCGCTCTCTCTTTATATATAAGTATAGATATAGATATAGAAGAAGCCCACCGCGATAGCACAACGCGAAAGATCGTTGAAGACTTCGGCACGAAAAGCGGTAGAGGACAGTAGCGGAAACAATGGAGATTTTTAGGATTAAGCCCCTAACTTTATTTCTACTGATCAGATATACATAATATATAGCCTATGTCCATCTGGAATAATGTACCTTTCAAACAGTGAAAGAATTTTTCAAATAGGTGTAGTGGTTCTGGATATTACCCTCCACGTACAATATCGCTCTCTCTTTATATATAAGTATAGATACAGAAGAAGCCCACCGCGATAGCACCACGAGAAGGATAGTTGAAGACTTCGGCACGAAAAGCGGTAGAGGACAGTAGCGGAAACAATGGAGATTTTTAGGATTAAGCCCCTAACTTTATTTCTACTGATCAGATATACATAATATATAGCCTATGTCCATCTGGAATAATGTACCTTTCAAACAGTGAAAGAATTTTTCAAATAGGTGCAGTGGTTCTGGATATTACCCTCCACGTACAAAATCGCTCTCTCTTTATATATAAGTATAGATATAGAAGAAGCCCACCGCGATAGCACCACGAGAAGGATCGTTGAAGACTTCGGCACGAAAAGCGGTAGAGGACAGTAGCGGAAACAATAGAGATTTTTAGGATTAAGCCCCTAACTTTATTTCTACTGATCAGATATACATAATATATAGCCTATGTCCATCTGGAAGAATGTACCTTTCAAACAGTGAAAGAATTTTTCAAATAGGTGCAGTGGTTCTTGAGATTACCCTCCACGTATAAAATCGCTCTCTCTTTATATATAAGTATAGATTTACATCTGAAAATCGGACGTAAGATGGCTCGTTATTTTCACCGGTTAAGTCCACAGTTTGATTCAAATTGGGTTTTCCCCCTTTCTGCATTGCTTCTTCAAAACTAGGTCACCGAACAGCGTAAATCCACCAAGGTCAGTTATAATCCAATTCTACTACTCGCTGCTATTTTCGACGCACGGAATGGTGAAAGACGGTTTGAAATTTCACGACGGGTGCTGGTAAAATTAATTAAAACTCCCTTTACAAATTGAAATTAAAAATTTAAAACTGGTATCCTCACTGCAGAACATCCTGCCGGCTATAAATTCTGTAATGAAATAAGATCAGATTACAGAAATATTAGAATAAGAAATTTATTTCCTAGTGGCTAAACAGACATCTTATCTAATGGAAAGCCAACACCCGAGTGATTTCAGGGGTTTTGCGTATAGAGGTATCTGCGGTTGAAGAATTTTCTGAGCAAAGATGTTTCTTGCAAGCTACATCAGTTGTGCAGGACGATCGCCTTATTTGGGCATTGAAAAGGGATCGGACGGTTTCGCGGCTTCCCAGGGACTGTTGACACTATGAAAAATATTCCTGGGTTCTTGAAAACAGAATTTGGTATTGCCATCTTAAGTATGGGAAGGAAAGAAAATTTACAGGGGTCAACTAAAATTTTATATCTTTCATATATATATATATATATATATATATATATATATATATATATATATATTAATTTTAAAAATAAATTACACTCATCAAAAACTACAGAAATATCAATTAAAATAATAAGTTACGATAGAATTCTGTTTGAATATCGGAGGCAGTACTACCGCTCAAGAAATGACATTTTGAGTTCTTTTATACGATAGGAAAATTTCTCAGGAACAGAATAAATAATATAGAGCCGACCACATGTCGAACTGATTACCGTTATAAGCTTCCACGCAGTAAGCTTGGGTTCAAAAAGCAAATAACTCTTCGTCATTACCGTGTTGTTCCCTCATAGGTAGGAAGCAATGTTGGTTCACCAAAATGGATTCTTGATACTACGATTCTTTCACATTTTCACACATTTGGAAATCTTTATTTTCGAATTTCTTTGCAGGAATAATATTTCCAAATTTTTTATAATATTTAATTTTTATAATAATAAATTTTTGTATGATCCAGTATTTATAAAAATAAACATGACTCTAAATTGTATTGAGATTTTCTGAAACTCCCTTACATTACTTCGGGAAATAGTAAGTAATACGATGCAGGGTAAAAGGTCCCAAAATACGTTGATTACATGAAAATGGAAATCAAAACATTCGATGGTTCTCTTAAAGCCTAAATAGTTAAAACCTTTATAATTTTCTTATAATGTCTAAAGAGCGATAAATACTTTTCGCCGGAAATGGTACTGGGGTGTTGATTATCCCCGACCCCTCATTTTCAGAATCGATCTCACCGAGGCAGCAACCTTAACCCATTTAAGGCTGGCGTTGCGAAAACGCAACATTAATTTCTGTATTTTTTAAAGGCATGTTCAAAATTTTGTACGTCTGAAGTGATATTTTTATTTTATTCTCTATGCTTCAATTGATCATAATAATTTTTTCGTTTCCTCATTTCTCCGCTTTTAGCACTTGCAAAAAATTGTTTTTTGGTGTTTTGAAAGGGAAAAAAATGACTATTTTCAAATAATAACCTTAGATTATTTAGCACATGTTAAATTTCCGTTATTAAAGCACATGTTAAATTTCCGATTTGACGCTTGTTCCGAGTTTACTAGAGACTAAAGAACAAAATGGATTCAACAGATAAATCATAATTTTTGTTTTTATGTTTCTCAATTCATATTTTTAAAAATTTTGCGAAAACGCAACATCAGTCCAAAGTGTATTACTTATTTCCAATGTGTTTTATTAGTGCTGCCTAGTTTTTCATTCAGTAAATTGGTATTGTTTGCATTTCGGATTAGAGTTTGTCTCTAGAAAAAAGTGATTTTTGACAATGGAAGAGACATTGGAGTATTTTCATGGGCTAGATGATGATATTTCAGAATCGTCTTCAACAGAAGCTAATGAGGAACCATAATTCGTCATTATCCCTCCAGATCCGGATGATTTGATGGATGAAGAAGCTATTGATAATAATATTTTATGTGAAAATGTCGAACCACCTAAAGACATTGCAGGTGAAATCGACATTTTTTTCTAATAAATGTAAAAGTAAGCAATATAGTAAGAAAAAGGAACATATTGTATGGGAAAAATGGAGACTCTACATGGATGTAATGAATTCTAAAGTAAGTTTATTAGAGTTTAAGAGATCTATATCTTTGAGAGAGCCAGATCTTTGATAAAAAGGCTTGAAGAAATGCAGACGCATTCTGTTTTACCTGAAACTTCACATATTGGAAGACCATCTTCAATTCAAAATCTAATTCTCAACGAAACTCGGAAAAACCGTATGGGCCATATTATTACTAAAAATAGTGAAAATAAACAAAAAAATGTAAACACTGCAAAAGTCAAGCAATTTCTGTATGTAATAAGTGTAATTTACCTCTTCATGCTAAATGTTTCAAAGATTTTAAATTTAAAAAAAAAAATTTTATAATTTTAAATTTTTATATTTTTTAAATTTTTATACCGCTTTGGAGTGATGTTGCGAAAACGCAACATTTTGTAACTCTCGTAAAAATAAATTTAATTTTATGGAAACAACTTATTTGTGTAATTAATGTTCTAAGAAGTGTTAAAAAACTGTTTGGTGCATTTCCAATAAAGAAAACATGGTCCAATAAAGAAAAGCGGTCCTACATGGGTTAAAACCAGTTTCAGATCTCTTCTGAAGTGAAAACACTGAAGTGATACTCATTACTCATAAAATGAAATAAATGAAGCACAATTAAACAAAACAATAGTTTTTAGTTTTTTTCTGTAAAAAACGCAAAAATTATGCGAGTATTCTTTTGAGAATAAGTAACTGTATAGATAAGGAGTATAGAATGTTTTGAATGTTTCTACACTATTGAAAAATACTTTTTTGTTGTGGAATGAAATAAATGTAGCAGAAAGTAAAAGACTGATCGATAGTTTTTATTTGGGTAAAAAAAAAATTGGAAATTTTTTTAATATTTATCAACTGTATAGATGAGGAGTATGGAATGTTTTGGATGCTTTCACTCCACTGAAAATTATGCATTAATTGAGGAATGAAATAAATGAAGCACAGTGAAGCAAAAGACTAACTGTTAGATTTTATTGAGAATTAGAAACAGTATGGGTAAGGATTATAGTGTGATTTAAATGTTTTCATGCTATTGAAGAATATTCATAAACTTTGGGAAGAAATAAATCAAAACACTAATTGTTATAGTTTTTGTGTAAAAAACCCAAAACATTTGTGAGTATTCTTTTGAAAATTAGTAAAAATGCAGATAAGGAGTGTAGTATGTTTTGAATATTTTCAAACTATTGTAAAAGCTCTTTAGTTGGGCAATGAAATTAATGAGGCTCAATAAAGCAATAGTCCCAAATTAAAGCTAGTTTTAATTTGTGTAAAAAACATAAGCATTTCTATTCTTTTGAAAATTAGTAAAAATATAGATAAGGAGTGTAGCATGTTTTGAATACAGGATATTCGCACTTTACGGAAACGATTTTGATAGTTAAGTTTCATGTATAAATGTCGTATTTTCTGCGGCGATTTGTTTCTATCTGATAGCTACGGTTCTTGACAATAGCTCTAGCTCGATTTTTCCATGAAAGTAAACTTTTTCTTAGAACTGTCAAGTCAATTTTACTCCATTCCTCTTGGACCGTTTTCCAAAGTCTGTTCAGATTTCTTGGATGCCGTTTTCCTAAGGATCATTTTAATAAACCGAATCGTCCATTGTAGAAGCGTCTATCATAGAAGCAAAAGTCCATTGTAGAAGCGTCAGGTGATTTCTCAGGTATTTCATTAAATGCGATACACATTTTGTTCCTGTTTCTGATAATTTGTTTTGCTAAATAAGCGGCATTTGATGTAGACGTGTGACCAGAGGCTTTGTCCATATGAAGCTCAACTTTATCAATGTCCTTTCCATAAAAGGCTCGAATTTCTACTTCAAAAATTTATTCTAAAATATTCTGCTGATAGTATAGTGAATTAATTTTGGCTTTACTTGATACTTTTTTGATTTTTAATTTGCCGTTGTAACAAAATCCTGCAACTATCATGAATCCCTTTGGGAAATTTTCTATACACCGATGAAGCCATTTCGTACGGTCATTCTCGTTAGTTGAGCAATAGAAAATTGATCTTTTTTAATTACGGTCACTTAAATACACCCATGTCTCATTGAGTGCTACCACAAATTTCCATTTTTCAGCAGCTAAGTGTTTTTCATATAATTTTCTACAATTTGTTTTTATCTCAGCAATATGCTTTGGCAAAAGCAGATGAACTTAAGTTTTAAACATCTCTTTTAACTTTATGAATGATTTTACTTTCAGTGTCAGAAGACATTCCTAGTTTGTATGCAATGGATTTTTGAGTCGGCGCATTTTCTTTTAGTATCAGAGACTTCACTTTCTTGATATTTACCTACGTTCGAAGAGTCTTAGGATGAGGTTTAGTGGTCATGTTTTCATTTTTACTTTCCGTTAGACGTTTATTTCCTTTCAAATTTAATATATTATAAATATCTTTTTGGAAATGTCATAACCGCGATTTTTTCACCGCTTTATAATTTGTTGATACGAATATTTCTCCTCGGAAAGTGCAGTTACGTAGCCTTCGAGTCATCTATCAATTTTAAGAGCCATTTTCCCAAGAAATCTTTTTTACATTCCGATCAAAACAAAACAGTAGTAGTCGATTATTCTGAAGTTGCCAAATTTTTATCTCAAAATGCAAACGAAAAGAATAAAATAAAAAATCGTTTCCATAAAGTGAGAACGACTTTCTGTATTTTCAAATAAATAAAAAAATACTCATTAATTGGGTAATAAAGTAAATGAAGTCCAATGAAGCAAAGCGCGAACTGCTAGTTTTTATTCGTCCATAATACAAAACATTTGGAAGTATTCTTTTGAAAATAAAAAATAATATAGATAAGGAGTGTAGCATGTTTTTGGTATTTCACACTATTAGAAAATACTCATTAATTGTGGAATGAAATAAATCAATCACAATAAGACAAAAGATTTATTGCTAGTTTTACATGTCAAAAACCCCAAACATTTCCAAGAATCTTTTCAAATTTAGAAACAATATAGATAAGGATTACAATACGTTTTGAATCCTTCAAACTACTGAAAAATATTCATTTATTGTGGAATCAAAGATATAAAGCACAATAAAATAAAACATTAACCGCAAGTTTCTTTTTGTTTAAAAAAAAAAAAAAAAACACGTAAAAGTCGATAATACAGTTTGGCGAATTGGTAACAAAGCTAAAAGATTTAAAGTATTACTTTTGTAGGGGTAAAGTAAATTTAACGTGAAAAAAGTTCTGATCACAAAATTTTCATAAAAAAAGAATTTTAATTTCTTTCCCAAAAAACCTTTTTGATAATGCATGTAAGCTTACATTGGATTAAACCTAAAGTGTATATATAATATTTCACTCAAAGTTAGACATAACACCATACTCTGAATAATTTTTATGATATATTTTTATTTGTTCTCATAGTAAGAGCATTGCAGTAGTAATAATCTGCTGATTTTTGCTGTTGTTCTTAACACCCCCCTGGCCGGAAGTTCCTTACCACTTCCATATAGGCTTCGGGCTGTGTAGTGCAGCTTTGGTTTATAATAGCACCTAAAGGGTCGGAGTACGACTAGGCTAGGTGCCACCACAACTTTGACCGAGCACCCCCAAGGGCGACATCTGGGGGGATCGTACCTTCCCTACCCACTGACCTCATAGAAGGACTTTCCGGTACACAGATTTAACGTGCCCATATCCGGCCTAGACACGGAGGGTATTTAAGGCTGCTATGTACTAAGAAAAAAATCGTATTTCCCTTTTCCTCTTCTTGCAGACTCTTGTGGGGGTAGGAGTCCAGTTGACAGTTCGAGAATACCAACCCCTTAGGATTGACATTTTGAGGGATTGAAATGGCTCTCTCTCTATACTGGGGTTAAGCACTGCCTCCAAATTTTTTATTTAAAACATATTTTTGTCAACTATTTACAGGTACATAAATGCTGATAATCAAATAAAATTGGTATTGTCAGATAGCCTGAACTTTTCTGCAAAGCGCTACAGGATTCATTTTATAAATTTCGTCCACTGAAGGAATTTATGAGCGTTTAAAACACACAATACCAGATTTTACCCCCGAATAATTTAAATTTTAAAATATTAATTGCATTTTTTTTAAAAACGAAAAATGTACACAAATGTAAAATTCTTTCTCTATGACAGAGTACAATTAAAAAAAAATCTTTGAATCCAAGTCGGCAATCCGTGGACAAATTTTCTCCATAGGTTAACATTGAGGTGAGCGAATCCAATGGGGTTAGTACATAGCAGCCTTAACGGTGCTTGCCGGGATTTGATTCCAGTACCCTCAATACCAGAAGCCGACGCGCCACCTCTAGGCTACCTCGGGTCCGCTGATTTTTGGGAATGATCGGAACGGAAATTTAATGAGATTGCATTTATTTATTATTTAATAAAAGAAATTCTAAAAGTTTAAAATTTTCATATACGAATTTGAGTTAACTGCATGCAATTAAGCTATAGAATTCGTCGGATACGAAAAGACCCTCAGGGATATAAAATGTTTGGCGTCAGCACAAGAAGAAGACCGGAATGCAAATGTTCAACGATGTTCACGTCAAACTGACGTGGGCGTCGTCGAACCGCGATAAAAAGAAGATCCAAATTTTCTACCAGCCGCCTTTCCGTTTTTCCCTTTTCCTTTGCTGCCTTACCGGATGTTAGGGATTTTGTGTAAGTTCGGTGTTATTAAAGTTGATTGTATGCAACCGCTCGTCTGGGTTGTTCGCATCCTGAATTCTGTAGTCATATGGGTGAGATTCAGATGAAGTCAGGCCTCGGGGTTGTTTTTAAGCTAGACCACGGAAATACCTAGAAATGTAATAACTGCACACATGACTACTAAAAGGCTAGGTTAACACCATAAACGGTCTTCAACTGTTTATTAAAGTAGTTTTAGATAGCTGAACAACCTACATTCGGAAATGCACAATACTTCAATCTACTATCCATACTTGTAGAATAAACTCAGCTCTCTAAAACTACCTTGATAAACAGTTGAAGAGTATTTATGGTGTACCTTTTATTAGTCACCATTTTATTAGTCATGATTATTAGTCATTCCCTAATCTTTTATTAGTCATGAGTGCAGTTATTGCATTTTATATCCCATACGGTGTTTTTGTATCCCACGAACTCTGTAGCTTAAATGCATGTAGTTAACTCAAATTCATACATGAAAATTTTAACACTGTAAGAATTTTTTTTTATTAAATAACAAATTAATGCAATCTCATTAAATTTCCATTCTGATCATTCACAAAAAATTAATGCCTAGTGAAGTAAAGACAGGTGAATTGATCACGTTCAATTTAGTTTAAGGAAAAATTGAATTAAGTTATGAAAAATTTGTGAGAACTGTATAACTTTAGAGAGTGTTGTAAGATTAAATTCAAGATTAATTCTTTAAATTTTAATTTGATATTTATTGTATGATTTAATCTTTAAAATTAATTTTTATCTGTCTGTTTTGTCCTATTCATGTTTGAGAATTCATATATTATTTTCTAAAACTGCTAGTTAGAGTTTAGTTATGAGTTAGAGAGTTTAGTTGTGAGCTAGTTAGAGTCTAGTTAGAGTTTAGTTCTGCAAGTATGGATAGCAGATTAAAGTATCACCCATTTCCAAATGTAGATTGTTTACAGAAGTTTTTATAAGAAGGAAGAATACTAGATATAAAAAAATACATTTCAACTCAAAAATGAAACAATACATCTTCCAACATTGAAATTCCCAGGAATTAACTAAACTCTAACTAGCAGTTTTAGAAAATAATATATGAATTCTCAGTCATGAAAAGGACAAAACAGACAGTTAAAATTTAATTTTAAAGATTAAATCGTACAATGAAGATGAAATTAAAATTTAAAGAATTAATCTTGAATTTTATCTTACAACACTATCTAAAGTTATACAGTTCTCAGAAATTTTTAATAACATAATTCAATTTTTCCTTTCACTATATCGAACGTGCTCAATTCACCTGTCTTTACTTGACTAGGCGTTATTTTTTGTGAATGATCAGAATGGAAATTTAATAAGATTGCATTTATTTGTTATTTAATAAAAAAATTCTTACAGTGTTAAAATTTTCATATATGAATTTGAGTTAACTACATGCATTTAAGCTACAGAGTTCGTGGGATACACCCTATGGGATAATTCAATTTGGGATACTACAAATGAGTTACTACAATTTAAAATACCCTATGGGATTTAAATGCAATAACTGCACACATGACTAATAAAAGGTTAGGCAATGACTAATAAGCATGACTAATAAAATGGTGACTAATAAAAGGTACACCATAAATACTCTTCAACTGTTTATCAAAGTAGTTTTAGAGAGCTGAGTTTATTTTACAACTATGGATAGTAAATTGAAGTATCACCCATTTCCGAATGTAGGTTGTTTACAGAAGTTTTTATAAGAACATGTAGGGAAGCGAATACCAGATTATAAAACATTTCAACTTAATAATAGAACAATACTTCTTCCAACCTTGAAATTATCAGTCATTAATTAAATTCAAACTAGCAGTCTTAGAAAATAACATATGAATTTTCAATCAAGATAAGGACAAAACAGACAGTTAAAATTTAATTTTAAAGATTTAATCATACAATAAAGATCAAATTAAAATTTAAAGATTTAACCTTAAATTTAATCTTACAACATTTTCTAAAGTTATAAAGCTCTCAGAAATTTTTCACAACATAATTCAATTTTTCCATTATCAACGCACTCAATTCACCTGTCTTTACTTTACTTGGCGTTACTTTGCATGACTGTTCCCACAGCCGGTAGAGATCTTATTTAAATCTGGCAGTGATAGACAGTCCAATTTTTAATCCAGACACTTTGGGTAGACATAAAAATTTCGCAGCTTACTTTCAGAATTTGTATATCATAAATTATTTTTCGAAGGAATAATATTCTTGAAATATTTCAGAATTCCCCAAAAATGTGTTACAGCCATTCTTCAGCATTAAAGGTCTTTTTACTGAAATATGAGAAATCAACTTCTTGAAATGGCTTTACATAAATCCTTCCTACTTGTAAATATAACAACACTAGCTGAGTACCGGTGCTTCTTAAATCTACGCCAGCGTGTTTTAAAGTTTGGCCTTGAGACTTATTTATCGTCATGGTAAAGCATACTTTGAGGGGAAATTACAGTTTTATATATAGGTTTAATTTAATAACCATAAAACATAATAATTTGAATTAAATTCTTAAAAAGCTTCCCTCTCAATTAGTCTAGTGGTTAAATGTTATCTTTTACTGTATTTTAATATTTTTTCGTCAATTTACTTCGTTGTTATTCACGTGACGGAAAATTAGTTTAAAGTATCACAAAAAGAAAAGAAATCTCGTGATCAGTTTTTAATAAATTAAATTTTTAAAGTCAATTTTTAAAAATTCCCCAAAAATCAGATAATAGAGGTAAAGATTCGAAAAAGATTTCATTTTAAAGAAATTTTTATGATCTTTCTTGTGATATAAAGTTTATATCCCTCAAATTATTATTTTAAATGCAAAATTTAAAAAAAATATTACAAAAACAGATTAAACATTTAATTTTAAAAAATCTAACAAGATTTTTTCAAAAATCTTTCTTAGTGCTCCCCTACACTATAAGGAGAATAGCCATGCAAAAGGTCAGCACTTTAGGTCCAGCGGTTTGGTTTGTGCGTCATCTGTAAGTTAGTCAGTCATTGAACTGTTTTATATACAGGGTGTCCATAATTAAACTTCCCTACTTTAAAGTTGTCTACAGTCGAAACTATTGTTAAGAAAGTTATGAAATTTTGTGTAGGTCATATTGAAGGGATGGGAATTTGTTTGAGCGAATAAAAAAATAGTTCAAAATTTCCCCATCAGAGGGCGTTATTTGATGAATTGCACATTTACGACTGGTTCTTTACTTAAGATTTCAACATCTTTTTATCTATAGGTCACCCTAACACAATAACGCATACTCATTCAATTTTTCAATCTTTAAAGTGATTGCAAAGTCGATGGGAAACTTGTTTGATAACTAATTTTCGGACAAAAGATTTGAAAGAAAGAAGAAACAAATATGAAATTAATTTTTCTCGACGTAGATCAGAAGCTGTTATAAAACATAGAAACATTCATGGA